>CM016620.1:95054200-95112663 GCA_005393395.2 Gossypium australe | reverse complement strand
GTAGCAGATGATGAGGCGATAGAATGTTCCTTTTGATTGCTGAAATTTGTCAACGCAACATTCATTATCGAAGGGAACAAGATCCCAATGCCTAAAATATCCAATACTACAAGGATGGGCCTGCAACTGACAGTCGAGAAAGGAGCCTTACCGGGAAGAGGACTCGGGAGATACCTACAAGGAAAGTTTGAGGCACCAATGCTGAGAGACAAACGAGACCGCTTTGGTTTAGGATACAAGCTAGGTGCGAGACAAAAGAGAAGGGAGTTAGAGAAGAAACAAGAAAGACGAAGAGCGCGATTGAGTAGAGAAGAGGTCAAACGGGAACCAATGACCTTCTCCCATATATCTAGAACATTCGTATCAGGAGGAACTATTTACCTTGAACAGAAGATGTCAAGGAAGGAAACTGTGGAGGAAATATTGGGAAAATCTAAACATCAACGCCATATTCGAAGAAGGAATTGAAGAAGAGAATTTATTAGGCATTTGCCCTTATGAACCTGGAAGTGTTCTGAACAATTGGAATGCGGAAGAGATTCCTGTAATTTTTAGAGCTAATTCAGAGTAATGTCCAAAACAAACTTATTGCTCTAAGCCTAGGAGTAATAAGAATCTTTTTGTGGAAATGCATATGTCCAATATTTTTATTTCAATAAAACTGCATCTTTCTGTGTCATTTTGAGCAAATATTATTTTATTCTTTCCATTCCATTCATAATCATACTATATACATAATTATTCTTAGATTATTTTGTTCTTTGGATCTTTTTTCACCCCAATAACATGTATCCAGATATTAATGATATGAGTGACACTGCTACTGACTCAGAGTCTCCTTTTGAGCAAGATATGTATATAGAGGATTCTCAAGATTTTGAATAAGGCCAGCCCAAAAGATAATTTCTCGTTGCCTCACATTGACACCTTAGTGGACAACACGCAGGTTACTCACTGTTCTCCTTTATGGATGACTTCTCGGGATACAACCAAATAAAGATGCATCTTGAAAACATGGAAAAGACCATATTCGTAACCATATGGGGAATGTTTTGCTATAAGGTGATGCCATTTGGAATGAAAAATGCGGGAGCGACGTATCAGAGAGCCATGGTAACCCTGTTCCATGACATGATGCATAAAAAAATCGAGGTTTATGTCGTTGATATGATCTCAAAATCACGAACAGAAAATGAGCATATACAAGTCCTGAGGAGATTGTTCTTAAGGTTGAGAAAATTCCAACTAAAGCTCAATGCAACAAAATGTACCTTCGGGGCTAATTCGGGGAAATTGCTAGGATTTGTGGTCAGTGAAAAGGGGATCGAGATTGACCCGGATAAAGTTAAGGCTATCCAGGAACTATCTCTACCACGTACCTAAAAAGAAGTTCGAGGTTTCTTAGGGAGGTTAAACTACATCATTCATTTCATTTCACAACTAACGGAGAAATGTGACCCCATATTCTGCCTCCTTAAGAAACACAATCTAGGTGTTTGGGATGATGAGTGCCAAAAAACTTTTGACAAGGTCAAACATTACTTATCTAACGCCCCTGTGCTGATGCCACCCATTCCAGATACACCACTAATACTGTTCTTGGCAATATTTAGAAATTCCATGGGATGCATACTAGGCCAACATGATGAGTCAGGAAGAAAAGAAAGAACGATATACTATCTCAGTAAGAAATTCACTGAATGCGAGACAAGATATTCGCCAATCGAGAAGTTGTGTTGTGCCTTAATATAGACAACTCGGAGACTGAGACAGTACATGTTATACCATACAACTTGGCTCATCTTAAAACTAGACCCTCTAAAGTACATGATGGAGTCGATTGCTTTAAATGGAAGAATGGCACGATGACAAATTCTACTTTCCGAGTTCGATATAATCCATGTGAACCAAAAGGCGGTGAAAGGAAGTGCAATAGTAGATTTTTTAGCCAGTAGAGCTCTAGAAGATTACGAGCCTTTGAACTTTGATTTCCCAAATGAAGATCTAATGTATATTGCAACTACTGAAGAAGACTCTCAAGAAGGCCATCCTTGGAAACTAAATTTTGACGGAGCCTCAAATGCTGTGGGTAACGGAATCGGGGAAATTTTGTTATCTCCAAACGGAGATCATTATCTCTTTATTAGTAAATTGAATTTTGATTGCACAAATAATATGGCGGTATACGAAGCATGCATCATGGGTATCCGTGCAGCCATAGAACGCAAGATCAAAGTACTAAAGGTATATGGTGATTCTGCATTAGTGATATATCAGCTCAAAGGTGAATGAGAGACAAGAGACCCCAAATTGATCAATTATCGAAGGCTGGTTCTTGATTAATTGAGGAGTTTGATGATATCACCTTCTGCTACCTCCCACGAGATGAAAACCATATGGCTGATGCCTTAGCTACTTTAGCTTCTATGATCAAAGTGAACAAACAAGAGGACGTAAAACCTATCCAGATGAGTATTTATGAGGCTCCGGCTCATTGTTACAACATTGAAGAAGAAGAAAAGGATGATTACCCTTGGTACCACGATATATTGCGATATGTGAAGATTCGTGAGTACCCTGACCAAGCAATCGAGAATGATAAAAGCACGTTGAGAAGACTGGCCAGCGATTATGTCTTAGATGGGGAAATCCTATACAAAAGAAGAAAGGATCAGGTACTACTAAGATGTGTGGACGCTGTTGAGGCTAAGAAAATCTTGAAAGAAGTCCATGGGGGAGTTTGTAGACACATGCTAATGGTTTTACAATGGCCAGGCAAATCATGAGATTCGGGTATTATTGGTCCACCATGGAAGAAGATTGTATCAGTTACGCCAAGAGATGTCATAAGTGTCAAATTTATGGGGACAAAATATATGTGCATCCCTCACCTCTTCATGTCATGACTTCTCCATGACCTTTCTCCATGTGGGGCATGGGTGTCATTGGGCCCATATCGCCAAAAGCTTCTAATGGGCATCGATTCATCTTCGTAGTCATTGATTACTTTACCAAATGGGTAGAGGCCACTTCTTACGCCTACACCACAAAGTCTGCAGTTATCAAATTCTTGAAAAAAGAGATCATATGTCGATATGGAACGCCAGAAAGGATTATATCTGACAATGCATTGAATTTGAATAACAACATGATAGCGGAGGTCTATAGCCAATTCAAGATCAAACACCATAACTCGTCACCATATCACCTAAAAGTGAATGGTGCAGTGGAGGCAGCCAATAAGAACATCAAGAAGATCGTGGGAAAAATGACTGAGACTTATAAAGATTGATACGAGAAGTTACCTTTTGCCCTTTATGCTTATTGAACGTCTGTCAGGACCTCCATCGGGGCAACGCCTTTCTCTTTGGTTTATGGAAGGCGGTTCTGCCTATTGAGGTTGAGATTCCCTCTCTCCGAGTTTTGTCAAAACTAAAGTTAGATGAAGCAGAATGGATCCAGTCTCGATATGATCAGCTGAACTTGATTGAAGAAAAGAGGCTTAAAGCTATCTGTCATGGTCAGATGTACCAAAAGCGAATGATGCGAGCTTATGATAAGAAGGTTCGCCCTAGAGAATTTCATGAGGGAGACCTAGTATTGAAAAAGATCATGCCCATACAAAAGGATTTCAGAGGGAAATGGATGCCAAATTGGGAAGGACCTTATATGGTAAAGAAGGCCTTTTCTAGAGGAGCGCTGATTTTGACCGAGATGGATGGAAAAAACCGGCCTAATCTTGTGAATTTAGATTCAATCAAGAGGTACTTCACTAAAAAAAAAGAAAAGGAGAGGGTAAGGCAAAAACCTGCAAAGGGCGCTTTGAGACCAAAGGGGTTTTGAGTTGAAAACCCAGGAAAGGGCAATTTAAATTTTGATCGAAGATGGGGCACATGGTAATCTTGTCTTCTCAAAATTAACAAGTAGGAGGAACGTTACATCTTGGGGCATCAACAAAATACTCTGGATCTCCTGGACACATATCAGGCTCAAAATAGTCCTCGAGAAGTTTGTGCAGGGAAGCTCACACTGCAATATATAGGACACCTAGTTTTGATCTTACTCATATTGTATTTTAGTAGTATTTGCTATCTTTGATTAATTTATTCATTTCGAACTCCGCTCCCAATCAATTTCAATCTTGTCCATTGTTACAATCTTTTTCAAGCATTTTTCATTGAAATAACGATTAATGGACAAATAATATTTAAGTAAAAGGATTTCTGCATATTGCTCTGAAAGGTTTTCTAAATAGTACAAAGATCTGAAACAGGACCACTAGTCAGAACTAACCAGATTTAAGAGTTGGAAATACTTGGAAAAAATAATCTAAATTGGTGATTATTTCTTCGGGTTCTCGGTCAAAGATACCAGCTGAACAAGAAGGTGGGGTAATACATCAGTGATAGAACCTTGGTGAACAATGATCAATGTCAACCTAAGCATTAAAAGGGGATCATTCTAAAAGAAATGAAATTCTGCATTCATGCAAACATCATTCATACATATCTAGTTAGGAGCATTTGATTCATTCTAATCATAACATCCTAATAACTCGGCATAAAGATAGGCCCATAAAATGGATTCTACAGGTCATGTTCCCCAAAGGACGGTGCAACAGATCAGTGAAACCATAAATCCTATACCCCTGAAGTTACAGTGGGACGAATTTAAGTCATCGTGGCGAATCTTATCTCCCTAAAGTTGCAGTGGAGCTGGTTGGAGTTACAAATCTCATCTCCCTGAAGTTGCAGTGGAGCAGATTGAAGATAGCGAATCTCATTTCCCTGAAGTTGCAGTGGAACAAATTAAAGCTACAAGTCACAAATCCTATACCTCTAGAGTTGTACTAGGTCGGATTAAATGTACCATGTCGAATCTTATCTCCTTGAAGTTGCAGTGGAGCAGATTAAAGCCACCAATCTTATCTCCCTGAAGTTACAGATGGGCAGATTGGAGATGCGAATCTTATCTCTCTGAAGTTGCAGTGGGGCAGATTGAAGCCACCAATCTTATCTCCCTGAAGTTGCAGTGGAGCAGATTGGATATGAGAATCTTATTTCCCTGAAGTTGCAGTGGAACAGATTAAAGCTACGAGTTACAAATCTTATCTTCCTAAAGTTGCAGTGGAGCAGATTGTAGATGCGAGTTTAATCTCCCTGAAGTTACAGTGGAGTAGATCGAAGCACTAATTCCTATACCCCTGAGGATGCAATGGGATGGAATTAGGCCATTTGAAGAAGACAAGCACTAAGGAAGTCAAGATTCGGTAAGGCCAGGCAAAATTGGCCCTTTTTAAAGTCTTTGCTCCATTCTTGTTACACGACGATGAGCAAAAAGGGGCAGCTATAATAAGCCAACCTTGGCCCGGGCCCAAACTAAAAAAATAAAACAAATTTAAACCAAAATAAATATTAATAGTCCATATAAAACAGTTCAAATTACAAAACAACAAGCCCAAATTACAATGGCCCAAACGGCCTAACAAGAAAAAACCCTAGCCCAACAGGCCCACAACCTAAACATTTTCAGCAAAGAGGAGAGGCAAAACCCCTAGGACGAGCGCCGCACGCGCCGAAACCTCTCCGCGTGCAATCTGACACACTTGCCACTGCCACAATCAGCCACTCTGTTGCCACCTGCAAAGAAACAAACACGCAACAGCCAACATGCCAAACAGAAGAAGACAACAAAGAAAAGACAAAATATTTGTCATGGATAGCTTGTAAATTCGGCTATAAAAAAACCACAACATCTCCTTGTAATTTTTTACGCACACTAGCAAATCAAAAAAAAAAAAAAAGAAACAGAATTGAAGTTTAAAATGTGTTTGTTTTGTTCTTTTTTCCGTTTCTTTCATTTTCTGTTTATTTTATTTTACAAATCTATTTTAGCAAAAAAAAAAAACATAAATTAAAAAGGGAAAGAGGCTAAAAGGGCGTACCTGAGGGCTTGTGCTCCACCGTTGTGGATGACTGAGGTAGCCACCTCCAATGAAAGGTGGTCGAAAGTCGAAGGGTCTTTCGCTGGTTCGTGCCATTTTTGTTTGAATATTGGAAAATTTAGCTTCAAATCGGGCTTAGGGAGATCAAAACGGCCTAAAAGGCCTTTTTTTAACTTCGGCCACCGTATACGGCGACCACTGTCGCTGACGGCTGGCGGCCAGGGCAAACGGATGGTGGCCCAATGACCGGAGCCCGAAGAAGGGTTGGGAGAGGTTGAGAGGTTTTCAGATTTTTTTTTTAAAAGGGTGAGGGCTGAAATGAAAATTTCAAAAAAATGGGCTTAAATAGCAGCCTTGAAACGACACCGTTTCAATTGGTCCCCCCAAATGCCAAAATGGTGTCGTTTTGAGGGGGCAACCTGAACCCAACCCGCTGGCGGACAAGATCCACGTGTTTTAAACCAGAATGGGTTATTTGCTGCTTCAATCCCTCTGCCTTTTTTTATACTTGTCAATCTCGCCTTCTCCTTATTTTATATGTTTAAAATTTGTCCACATAAATTTTTTTTCGTTTCATTTCAGTCCTCCATGAAACGGTGCGCAAGGAACTTCGGGAATAATTTCCCATTCGGTCCTTTGCTGTTTTTCACGCATTTATTTTGATCCTTATTTGTGTTTTATCAATTTTTGCAGTTGATAATTTGTACTCCACATTTTATTCTGATTGCAATTCAATCCTTAACGTTTTTAACTTCAATTTTCTTTATTTATTTTAAACTGTTTCATACCTATTTGATTTGATTTATTTAATTATTATTTATTAACATTCACTTGTTTATTTATTTATTTGTTATCTCTTTAATTTTTTTATTATTTATTATTTTATTTTTTTCTTGAATTTTAAATTGACTCTTATTTTCTATTTATTATGCATTTTCTCTGCCTTTATTATTATTATTATTACTATTATTATTTTTGTTGTTGGTATTTGTATTATTATTGTTACCACCATTATCATTTTTATTATTGTTTGTTATATTATGAATATTATTGTTATGATTTAATATTATCATTTCTTACGCTTTATTGGATTGCTAGATTTACGCCGCATCATTGGTATTATTCGTTAAACATGATATTTTACGTTTTAGCCATTTTTACCATAACCGAATAAACTAATATATATTTTTTAAATATTTCATTAATTTTTACCCAAGCGCGTAAAAAGAAAATTTTCAAAATAAGACAATATTTTATATTTGGGAGCTTCGAGAAATAGTACCATAATTTATGGGGTTCTGATTTTCTTGTTGAACTTAAATAACTGAATATCCTTAAAAAAATAAAATACATAAGTTTTAAAAAAAATTTAAAGGCAAGTTTATTCTCGAAGGTTCAAAATGCCGTGTTCTAACTTACGGGATGTAACATTTGTTATCTCGAGACGAGAGGGTCTTTGACATTTGTTTCAATTTATTCAAGCATTTTTTTTTTTAAAATTAACATTAATAAAAAGAGGAATCGTATTGTAAATTCTTTCAAGTTTTCAAATTTTCGATATTAAGACATTAATTAATCAATTAGGTACCAATTTTGGGCATTATGAGGGTGTTAATACTTCCTCGCACGTAATCGACTCTCGAACCCGTTTTCTTGAATTTCGTAGACCAAAATCGTTGTTTTAGTAAATCAAAACATTTTATTAAAATGATCAAATTACGAGGTGCTCAGATCACACCTCATAAAAAAAAATTGGTGGCGAGTCCCATTTTCATTTTCAAAATAAAAAGTTGACCTTTTCAAAAAATGGTTTCGACATACGCAGTTCAGTTTTCCTAAATTTACGGAACATAGCTCAGTGAGTAATTCCACAATCTTTAATCCACAATACAACAAGTGATTTGCACTCTATCATCTCACCTTCATACCTAAAGACTAAAACACTCATCTACAAATCCTCCCCCTGAGAACTTGGGTAATAAACACTCAACAATGTTTACAATTCAGTTTGCGCTCTCTTACAAAAACAACTCATCAAAGAACAGATTAGAATGTACTCAATAAGCTCTCATCCAAAAGTTAGACAAGCGTCAAAGCATATATCAATTTCGGCTTGCTAACATAGAATCTAAATGAATACAAAGTAACTCTTTGAAAATAGCTATTACAATTACAACATTCAAAGCACAATCAATCGAAGATATACTCTCCATATTCAACAATGTAATCTCGACCGAATCTCCACATTTCAAAGGTTGATTTGATTCACTCGAGTTCAATTCAATTTTCAAAAGCCAATGATTGATTTCCATAAATGGACCGAAGAATCTTTAATATAACAACACATTAATAGGTCCAAAGATTTTCTTCATTAAATTGCCAAACCGAAAAAGGTAAGTAATAATGGCAGCTTACAGTCGGCACTGCCGAGTGCCACTCAGCTCCATTAAGCATATCTTGCCTCAACATAACATACAACCAATAATTTTCTTTCACCAAAAATAAAAATCACTTGAGTATTTTTATATATATCATGAGAATGCAATATTCAAACAATAGAAGAACACTAGCAATAACAATTTTTAAATAAAAATGTCAAATTTGTAATCAATAATCAAGATTATAAAGACAATCACTATTAATTTCTTCAAGGATTTGTATTAATCAACCTCTAAAAGTTCTTATCCATCAAGATGTTATAATCTTATACAAAAATCAATATCCTTAAATCATTCAATCAATAAAAAAATTGAATCTTACATAAAAATCTCATTCTATCACCACAATCCTAATTTTTCGAAGATTAATCAATAAAGTTAGAAAAAAAAGAAGTCACCAAATTAGGGAGATATACTTAAAAGTGTTGAAATATTGATCACTTATCTTGTAAAAATTCTAAAGAGAAAGTATGAGAAAATAAAAGAAATTTGATAAAAAAAAGTGGGAAATGTTAAAAGAAAATAAAAAATTAGAGATTCTTAGGCTTTAATGGGTGGGTAATGAATTTGTTTTTATATAAAATAATTTATTTTATAAAAAATTCTAAAAAATTTTGGTGGGACCATTTTTCAAATGTTTTCTAGGAAATAATATAAATTGAAATATTTTTATAAGTATTTTTTCCTATAATTTAATAATGTTAGAATATGTGGTGTTGTTGACGAGGCTTCCAACATGCGAATGCCTTGTAATGGAGAGTATTGAGCACAATTTAAGGTAGATCCTTTACAGAACTTTTAGATTTGATACTGACCTTTCAATTGATTACAAAGGGTTTCGAGTGAAGTTAGATTGGTTGAACTCCATTGGAACTGCAAAAGTATGCAAATACAACTATATTCATTAAGAACACTGAATTTCATTGAATGTAATCGAATGCAACAACAACCATATCTCTTAATCGGCTCACGGTCGATTTCTTGATGCATCCATGTCAAGTCCTTTGTATAGCATGTATGATTCAAACGACTTCTAAATCTTTTCCATTAACAATGCAACGGAAGATATTATTGGTATTGAAAAACATTCTAAGATATTATACAATATGATATTTGTACTTTGCGATGGTTTGGAAGGGATAAATGTTAACCACAATATGTGTATTAATACCCATGATTATAAAAGCAAATAGTAATCGTTCATTTTATCAATCGGTTCACGCATTGCCATACAAAATACCCTATATAGATATGTCAGAGTGGCGAAGTCTAGTTGAATCTATCAACCGCCTCAAAATCCTTGAATAGAAGAAGAAACGTGGTAAGACCTTGTTTTCAAACATTGACAACAACATTTATTATATAAAAGTCAAAAACTCAATTTATTTAATATATTTTTGTCATTTGTTAGTGATTAAATTTAAAGAATTTTTTGTATGTTAATGTTGTGTTCATATTCATGTCATTTTCTACTAACAAAAGTGTTATAAATTTATATGGCTTAATTAAACAAGAGGCCTCTAAACTTTTTTTTTATTGAATTGGATACCTAAACTATAATTCCATAACCAATTGGCCCCTACTGTCTTAGAAAAAAAGCCAAAACCAATCATGAAGTGCCACATCATTAAAATTCAATTAAATAAAAAAATCCCCGTCCCTCTCCTCCTTTCCATCTTCTGCCTCCCTCTTTCCCTCCCTCCCCATCTTCTCCCTCCCTTCCCCTTCTCTCTAATTGAACGAGTCTAGTGATTGTAGGGAAGAAGAAAAACTAGGAAAAAAAAAGTGAAAGAAAAAAAAAGAAAAGAAAACATGAAAATAAATAAATAAGAAAACAAATGTGTCATGTGTCACAATTTAATTAGTTTTGACTTTTTTAACGGAGTGTAGAGATAGGGGCCGATATTATTTATGAAATTATAGTTTAAGTATCCGATTTAAAAGAAAATTTAAGTACCTAATTCAAATAAAGACATAGTTTAAGAACCTCCTACTTAATTAATCCAATTTATATAGATCTTTTTAGGTTGATTGTTTTATATAAATTTTGATTTGTTTGTACATTCTTGTTGTGTTTATTTCAATTTTCATACTGTGTGGAGTATTAATGATTTTTCTGTTGTTGTTTAAAAAATAAAATAAATGTCTAAGGGAAAAATAAAATAAAAGTATTCTTTACGTGTGCTTTATGATTTATGAAGATTAACTTTTCGAAGTTTATAGTTATCTTTCTTAATAATGTATTAATATTATAATCTTTCATTCTCTTAATATAATGTTTTTATTTTGGTATTGATATGTATATAAAGATTATTTTTTAGTTTTTAATAAAATTTTATATTATATATACCTCCGTTACATACAAATAAATATGTTTATATATAAATATAAAGGGTAAACTACACTTATGGTCACTTTTGTTTACTTTAGGTTACATTTTAATCACTTATGTTTGAAATGTTACGTTTTAGTCACTTACGTTATTGTGTTATAACATTTTAGTCACTTAACCGTTAATTGTCGTTAACAGTAAGCTGGCGTGGCATGTTAAATCATCATTTCAAACAAAAATTTTAGGTTAAATTATACAATCGATCCCCATATTTTTTTTTGTTTTGAGCAATTTAATTGTTTTTCTTTTTATGTTCTTTAAACTTTCCTTTTTTTTTTTTCTTTCTCTTCTGTTTCTTCCTCTATTTTCCTGCCTTCTTCATTTCTTTTAACATATCAAGAAGTCAAATTGGCTGTGAAGAAAGAAGTAGGAAGCTGAAAGCCATCATTGCCTATAATCAAAACTCATAAACCCATATGATGGTTCTTTCTTCACTGCCAATTCGACTTCCTAATATGTTAAAAGAAATGGAGAAAATAGGAAAACAAAGGGGGAACAGAAGAGAATGGAAAAAAAAAAGAAAAATTAAAAGAACATAAAAGAAAAAAATTTAAATTTAACCTAAAAATTCTGTTTGAAATGATAATTTAACGTGCCACGTCAGCTTACGTTACATTGCTAACAAAAATTAACGGCTCAATGACTAAAATATTACAACATGATAACGTAAGTGACTAAAACATAACATTTCAAATATAAGTGACTAAAATGTAACTTGAGGTAAATAAAAGTGACCATGAATGTAGTTTACTCAAATATAAATATTAAAATTGTTAATCATTAGATTTTTAAATGCATTTATAAAAACTAAAATAATTGAAAGATAAAACTAAAATGGTTTAAAATATTAATACACATTAAAATGACTCGAATTTTAAAGAAAGAAAAACAAGATGAAAATGTTAAAATATTGTTTAGTTTAGCCGATTGATTCGCTAATCACTGATTTTGGATATGCAGAATTGGTACTCAAAAGACAATTATTTGAAGGCGTGGTTTGCACGACCATCACACCCCTATTTTCATGGATTTCTGCACCCAGTCAATTTTTATTTTATAAACTTCAATTATTTCGCTTACATTCAATTTTAGATTTCATACATTTTAGCTTCTTTGGGTTTAAAGCTCAATTTTTTTTACTCTTCATTATTTTAATTTTGGTATTTTTCGAATTTAAATTATTAATATTTTGTGATCAAATTAAATTAGATCAAATTTAAATTAAAATCGGATCTAGTACAATTTTTCCCTCTCCTAGTAAATAACAGGTCATTTAACTTCCCAAACTTGTTGTCCTTCATCCATTTCAATGCAAATTACACGTAAGGTCGAAAACGGAAATAAACATCATTCTATGTTGGGATATATTGTTGAACAGTTCATTGTGAGAATGTTGTGGAGCTAAGCTTAATAAGGTTGGTAAGATTCTATAATTTGCTTTACTGTTGGAATGTCTTGGAGTGCATGGCTTGGAGGCTCAAATACGAATATTGTTAATAATTCCACTTCTTAACCTTTCTTTGGAGCACAAGTGTTTTTTTTTTTTTTTTGTCGTTCACTCTTCTCGTTGAATCAAACTATACACTTGCACTTAAGTTTGCAAATATCACTTTCCTTGCTAGAATGAGTTACATCTATGAAACTTTTACTAAACTACCATTATATCCATTATTTTCATGACTTCTCCCCCATTATCCACTACAAGTAACATAAACATGATTTCATTCATTCTCATTACCCAATAATTCATAACACGTTCTTATTCATTAATCCATATCTCTCTCACATTCCACAAAATATGTCACTTGTTTCATAACCGTTGTTTGAGATAATTTCCTTTCTAAGGCCTATAAATAGATGTTTGAATATCTCATTTTAGGGGACTTTTTGATCTTTTAGGCAAACTAAGACTCTAAAATTCTCTTTGCAACTTCCTTTCTACACAACAATCACCGTAGCTTTCATCTTTCTCGACTCTTTATTGGGTCCATCATCACTACTTGCCACAACACATACTTTCCAAAGTCTGCTCCGATCTATAGGAAAAAAATCCAGTTTGAAAATGGTTTTCTTGCACAGCAAAAAATTAAAATTTTGAAAACCAACCTTGTTTGTGATATTTATAACAATAAACGTTAACTGAATACGTACCTGTGTTTTCAGATAAGCAGATCCTTGATGTTTTCAGACTTTCAACCAAATAATCTTCTCTACTATTCTCGTATCACAAGCTATTTTAAGTGTGAACTCGAACCAAAACATAGAACTAGAAAAAGTTCTCTTTTTGGGATGAAAATGAAAATTCTCTCTTCTTAATAGAAATCGGTAAAATTATTATTCTGGAAAAATATATCTAAAAGTTGAGAATAAGCTCTCTCTATTTTTTGGCAGAATAACAATCTCTTAAAAGTTGTGTTATTAGCTCTACCGGTGCCATCTATTTATAGGAAGAGAAGGTAGAACCTTTGTAGAGTTGTAGAAGTTTATTTCTACTAGAAAAACAACATCCTACCTAGAGTAAGAGAAGGAGTGAACGTCCCACCCTTATATTTCTACTAGGGTTACCACCCCCTTCATGTTATATAAGGGGTTTGGGGCTTCTCTCACTTCGAGTCCAACTCGATTCAATTTTTCTATTTCCCAAAATAAAATTTAATATTTATACATAAAAATAATTTTTTCATCCCTATTTTACCTCTAGCAAAATTTGGACAATTTTGCCCCTGGTAAAATTTCAATAAAATATGTTCAATATTTCACAACTCGACATATTCACTATGACCGGATGATTTATTTTCATTTAAGAGTTTCAAACTGTCCAAAAACATAAATACATTCTTCTACCATTTTTTAAGTAATCAAATATAGGATTGCAAGTTTCCATTTTCATTTTCATTTCTATTTTTGGAAGCCTACATTCATTTTCAAATGATTCCATTTCTCCATTTCGTAGAAAACCATAATCATTCCTATTCATTCGTTCTTTTCTATTCAAACACGCAATTCATGTCTAGTTTCAACGAGCTAGTGAATAGATTGATTGGACATATGTGGTTGAGGCTCAAATGATTTATAATTAAGTTTCGGCTTTTCGCCAATTAATTATAAACTTATTCAGTCACGAAGTCATTCTACTATAGTATCGTGACTGAGCTCTCCTCAACAACATACCATTATTGATGTGAGCACGCCCAACAAGCTAGAAACCGAATCCTTAGAACTGCCTTCGGGACCCATCACTCGAGCTCGTGCTAAGAAATTCCAAGAAACTGTAGCAAGCTACATTGGTCGAGTATGGGAAGATGGAGTTGCCGAACACAAAGTGGCCAGCTCAATTAGCTTAATTCGCACCTTTCTTCAAGCTGATTTAGTCGTGTTAGCTTAGTTCAGTTCAAGTTAATTAAATAAATCTGAACATTTAAATATGTTGTATATTAATGTGTGTTATTAATATGTCCCTAATTAGACATGAGTTAATTGTGTCTAGGTTTAGGACATACTTTTTAGGTGCCTTTTGGGGAATATGAAGAGACAAAATTACTGGTGCCTTTTCAAAAACCTAAAGGTTAAGGGATAAGATTACTAGGTGCCTTTTCAAAAACCTAAAGGTTAAGGGATAAGGTTACTAGGTGCCTTTTCAAAAACCTAAAGGTTAAGGGACAAGGTTACTAGGTGCCCTTTTAAAAACTTAAGGGTTAAAGGCCAAGGTTGTGGTTGGCCTTTGTTAGCCTATAAAAGGCTATGTATTTCTCATTGAAGGCAATGAAGATTGATATAACTTTGTTCATTTGTGAGTTTGTTTTCAACTCTCAATTCTCTCCAAAGACTTGTTGACTTATCAAGCATACACTTGTGGCGTCATCCTCGTCTTTGTTTATCGAACTTATCACTTTGTAACCCCAAAGTGTGGCGTTCACTGTACCGAGGTTCCTATCATTTATTGATAGTGGGTCGAGGTTCCATCTTTTACCATATCCTTCCACCGAACCCTTACCCAACCTAAGCGTTCACCTAAGGCTCGGGTTAATACATTTAATTGTATTAGTTCGGCTTGAACCTTAATTTTATTGTCAACTAATCTCTTTGTGTCCTTTCATTCAACAACATTCAATCGAACCTAAGTTTATTCTTTCATAAACCACTCTTTTTCTTGAAATCTTGAACTTACTCTAATTTACGATCGTGCACATATTACGACTCGAACTTTCAACGTACCGAGGTCGTATCAAATTGGTATCAGAGCTAGTGAAATTCGAGTAAGTATCAATTTTTTTTGGAAGTTTCGAGATTAGTTTATAAAAAAAATTCAAAAAAAAAAGTTTAAAGTTGTAATTTAATTTTTTTTAGCATATAGTTTATTTGGTGTTAAAAAAAAAACAAAAAAAAGAGGTGTCAAGTTGTTCGATCTTCTTTTCGTTCCATTTTCTCTATCCTTTCACTATACCCTTTCTTAATCGCCACATTCAAATCGATCACCAACTTTTATTTGATAGCCTATCTTAATCCTGACAATAGTCTCCTACCAAACCAAATCAAGTTTGTAAACCGGCCCCAAAATGGTGCTGATTCGTCTTCCTAGTCTGCGAAGAACTTTGAGAGGTGAAGACCTAGTATAAAAAAAAAAGGGGGCAAGAGAGTTTGTGAGATTATTATAGAGAAATAAAAGCTGAAAATTGAGTGATTTTTTTTTCTTTCTTTGCGAGTGATCTGTGAGTTTTGTAAGTGAGTTTAAAAAAAACAAAACCATGTCTGAAAGTCCCGATAGACAACAAATAGATGGAGGAGGTTTGCGTCCTGTTCGCAATGCTGCTCAAAGTGGAGGAATTCCCGATTTAAATCAACAAGCCTCGATACGGGAATTACAACGAATGCTTCGTGAGACAATTGAACCCTTACAAGACCAATTGGATCAACTCAGTGGAGAGATCCAGCGTTTAAGAACTCCACAAAATCAAAGGCGAGATCGAGATAGACCTAGGCCAAACCAAGAAGACTTGTACGAGCCGAGCGACCACGAGAGTGAACATGCATCTGTTCAAAGTATACGGGAACAAGATCGAAGAGATCGTGGCCAACGAGATAGAGATCGGCCCGATGATAATCTTAAAAATATCAAGATGACTATTCCTCCATTCCAAGGCAAGAACGACCCCGAAGCCTACTTAGAGTGGAAAAAAAAGATAGAACTTGTCTTCGAGTGCCATAACTACTCAGAGAATAAAAAGGTTAAGCTTGCAGCCATCGAATTCTCGGAGTATGCTATCGTGTGGTGGGATCAGTTGGTGACTAGCCGAAGAAGGAACGGAGAGCGGCCTATCTTGACTTGGGCTGAAATGAAGGCTGTTATGCGGAAACGATTTGTGCCTTCTTACTACCATCGGGAATTGTATCAACGGTTACAAAATCTAACCCAAGGTAATCGGAGCGTCGAAGACTACTATAAAGATATGGAGATTGCAATGATAAGAGCCAATGTGGAGGAGGAACGTGAAGCAACAATGGCAAGATTTCTAGCCGGCCTCAACCGAGATATTGCCAACGTTGTCGAATTACAACACTACGTTGAAATCACCGACTTGGTGCATATGGAAATCAAGGTTGAGAAACAATTAAAGCAAAAAGGAGCTTCACGGACATATCCGACGGGTTCTACCAGTAAATGGTCTCAAGGTACTAGCAAAACCCCCTTTCGAGCGAAGGAGCCACCAGTTGCTACCAAGCCAAACCCATCAAGTGGCGAGACTAGCAAAAATAAAGGTGAGTCCGTTCCAAACCAATCTCGAGATATACGGTGTTTTAAATGTCAAGGATGAGGCCACATTGCTAGTCAATGTCCAAATCATCGTGTGATGATAATGCAGTCCAATGGTGAAATCGAATCTGAGGACGAGCGAGAAGAAGATCCTGAAGATCCCCCGAGTGACGATGAAGAGCTTGAACTTCCTATCGAAGGAGAAATCCTCGTTGTCAAGCGAAGTCTACAAATTCAAGGAGTCGAGGAGGAACAACAACGGGAAAATATCTTCCACACCCGTTGTCATGTTCAAGGCAAGGTATGTAGTCTCATTATCGACGGAGGGAGCTGCACCAATGTCGCAAGCTCTATGCTTGTTGAAAAGCTTGGCTTAGCCACCACTAAGCACCCGAATCTCTACAAGTTGCAATGGCTAAACGATGAAGGTGAGCTTAAGGTAACAAAGCAAGCCAAGGTGATGTTTTCCATAGGCAAGTATCAAGATGAAGTGATTTGTGATGTTGTGCCGATGCACGCGGGCCATTTGCTGCTCGGGCGTCCTTGGCAATTTGATAGGCGAGTAGTCCACGATGGCTACACGAACCGGTATTCTTTCAAACACCTTGGAAAGAATATTACACTTGCTCCACTCACGCCTAAGCAAGTGTATGAAGATCAACTCAAGATGAAACAATCGATTGATAATGAAAAGAAAAAGAGAGAAAAAAGTGAGGAGAAAGAGGTAAAAACACAAGAGAACAAAGAAAAGGAAAGAATGAACGGAAATAAAAAAATGAGTATATTTGCAAAAAAAAGAGAGATTCGAAAGATGCTGTTGGCAAGACAACCTATTCTTGTACTCATGTACAAAGAATGTTTATTGGAAACTAACAAGCTTAACGTTTCTTTGCCTTTTCCTATTGTTTCTTTGTTGCAGGAGTTCGGAGATGTATTTCCCAAAGAGGTGCCGAACGGATTGCCTCCTATTCGAGGCATCGAGCACCAAATTGATTTCATTCCCGGTGCGACCATTCCCAATAGACCAGCCTATTGAAGTAACCCCGAAGAGACAAAGGAGTTAGAGAGGCAAGTAGCTGAACTGATGGATAAGGGCTATATTCGTGAAAGCTTAAGTCCATGTGCGGTTCCAGTTTTGTTGGTTTCGAAGAAAGATGGAACATGGCGTATGTGCATTGACTGTCGTGCTATTAACAAAATAACCATCAAATATCGCCATCCCATCCCCCGTTTAGACGTCATGCTCGATGAACTTAGTGGAGCACAACTCTTTTCAAAGATTGATTTAAAAAGTGGTTACCATCAGATTCGAATGCGGGAGGGAGATGAATGGAAAACGGCGTTCAAGACCAAGTATGGTTTGTATGAATGGTTGGTAATGCCATTCGGACTTACCAATGCCCCTAGTACTTTCATGCGCTTAATGAATCACGTTTTACGTTCATTTATTGGGAAATTTTGTGTGGTGTACTTTGACGATATCTTGGTGTATAGCAAAAGTTTGGACGATCATATTCAACACCTGCGAGGTGTACTTGAAGTACTACGGAAAGAGGTATTGTATGCCAATTTGAAAAAGTGTTCCTTTTGCACTAATGAAGTTGTTTTCCTAGGCTTTGTTGTGAGTGCTCAAGGCTTGGAAGTCGACCAAGAAAAGGTCAAAGCGATAAACGAATGGCCACGACCAACTAGCATCAGTCAAGTGAGGAGTTTTCACGGCTTGGCGAGCTTCTATCGTAGGTTTGTGCCTAATTTTAGCTCCTTAGCTGCACCATTGACAGGTATAATCAAGAAAAATTTTCCTTTTGTGTGGACTGATGAACAAGAGAATGCTTTTAATAAGATTAAGGAATGTTTAACTAATGCTCCATTGTTATCGTTGCCTGACTTTAACAAAACATTCGAGATTGAGTGTGATGCTTCAGGTCTTGGTATCGGTGCTGTGTTGATACAAGATGGAAGGCCTATTGCATATTTTAGTGAGAAACTCAACGGGGCGACGTTGAACTACCCAACATATGATAAAGAACTATACGCATTGATTCGAGCTTTAGAAACATGGCAGCATTATCTATGGCCGAAAGAATTTGTTATTCACTCGGACCACGAGGCTCTCAAACATCTCAAAGGCCAAACAAAGCTCAACAAATGCCATGCTAAATGGGTGGAATTTTTGGAGTCATTTCCATACGTGATCAAATACAAGAAAGGTAAGGAAAACATTGTAGCCGACGCCTTGTCACGTAGGTACGCACTTGTTAACTTGTTGGATTCCAAGTTATTTGGTTTTGAGTTTATAAAGGAATTATATAAATCTGATCTTGATTTTGGAGAAATCTATGAGAAATGTTTACATGGCGCACATGAGAAGTATTTCAGACACGAAGGATATCTTTTTCGTGAAGGTAAACTTTGCATACCTCAAGGATCTGTACGGAATGTGCTCGTTGAAGAAGCACATAGTGGGGGACTTATGGGTCACTTCGGAGTTGCGAAAACCCTAGCAATGTTGCATGAGCGTTTCTTTTGGCCTAAAATGAAGCGCGATGTCATTAGAAAGTGTAATAGATGCATCACTTGCAAACAAGCAAAGTCACGAACTAAACCGCATGGGTTGTATACTCCATTACCCATTCCCGATGCGCCATGGGTTGACATATCAATGGACTTTGTTCTAGGTCTTCCTAGAACCAAACGAGGAAGAGATTCTATTTTTGTTGTCGTAGATCGTTTCTCAAAAATGGCCCATTTTATTCCTTGCAATAAAACTGATGATGCTACTAATGTTGCTAATTTGTTTTTCAAGGAAGTTTCAGGTTACACGGGATTCCTCGAACCATAGTTTCCAATCGAGACACGAAGTTTTTAAGTCATTTCTGGAGGACTTTATGGGGGAAGCTAGGCACTAAGTTGCTGTTTTCAACAGCTTGCCATCCCCAAACAGATGGTCAAACTGAAGTAGTTAACAGTGTCCTCTCAACTTTACTTCGAGCAATCCTACGCAAAAACTTGAAGTTGTGGGAAGAGTGCCTGCCTCACGTGGAATTTGCATACAATCGGTCAGTTCACTCGGCCACAAAGTACTCTCCATTCGAGGTAGTATATGGTTTCAATCCGATTACCCCTCTTGATTTAGTACCCATGCCTTCTAACGAATTAGTAAATGTAGATGGTAAAAAGAAAGCTGAGTTTGTTAAGCAATTGCATAAGAATGTTAAAGATAATATCGAGAGGAGGACTGAACAATATGTTCAAGGTGCAAACAAAGGACGTAAACGAGTTGCATTTGAACCAGGAGATTGGGTTTGGATCCACATGCACAAAGAACGATTTCCCGAGCAACGAAAATCTAAACTTCAACCAAGGGGAGATGGTCCCTTTCAAGTGCTGGAACGAATCAATGACAACGTTTATAAAATTGACCTACCGGGTGAGTACGGAGTTAGTGCAAGTTTTAACGTTGCTGATCTTTCTCTATTTGATGTAGGTGACGATTCGAGGACGAATCGCTTTGAAGAGGGGAGGGATGATGTGAGCACGCCCAACAAGCTAGGAACCGAATCCTTAGAACTGCCTTCGGGACCCATCACTCGAGCTCGTGCTAAGAAATTCCAAGAAACTGTAGCAAGCTACATTAGTCGAGTATGGGAAGATGGAGTTGCCGAACACAAAGTGGCCAGCTCAATTAGCTTAATTCGCACCTTTCTTCAAGCTGATTTAGTCGTGTTAGCTTAGTTCAGTTCAAGTTAATTAAATAAATCTGAACATTTAAATATGTTGTATATTAATGTGTGTTATTAATATGTCCCTAATTAGACATGAGTTAATTGTGTCTAGGTTTAGGACATACTTTTTAGGTGCCTTTTGGGGAATATGAAGAGACAAAATTACTGGTGCCTTTTCAAAAACCTAAAGGTTAAGGGATAAGATTACTAGGTGCCTTTTCAAAAACCTAAAGGTTAAGGGATAAGGTTACTAGGTGCCTTTTCAAAAACCTAAAGGTTAAGGGACAAGGTTACTAGGTGCCCTTTTAAAAACTTAAGGGTTAAAGGCCAAGGTTGTGGTTGGCCTTTGTTAGCCTATAAAAAGGCTATGTATTTCTCATTGAAGGCAATGAAGATTGATATAACTTTGTTCATTTGTGAGTTTGTTTTCAACTCTCAATTCTCTCCAAAGACTTGTTGACTTATCAAGCATACACTTGTGGCGTCATCCTCGTCTTTGTTTATCGAACTTATCACTTTGTAACCCCAAAGTGTGGCGTTCACTGTACCGAGGTTCATATCATTTATTGATAGTGGGTCGAGGTTCCATCTTTTACCATATCCTTCCACCGAACCCTTACCCAACCTAAGCGTTCACCTAAGGCTCGGGTTAATACATTTAATTGTATTAGTTCGGCTTGAACCTTAATTTTATTGTCAACTAATCTCTTTGTGTCCTTTCATTCAACAACATTCAATCGAACCTAAGTTTATTCTTTCATAAACCACTCTTTTTCTTGAAATCTTGAACTTACTCTAATTTACGATCGTGCATATATTACGACTCGAACTTTCAATGTACCGAGGTCGTATCAATTATGAAAGCAACTACTTTGTGCTTGTCCAATGACCTTGTCATAAGTGTGTTACCTTCATAGGACATTCTTGGTCTCTTCGGGATAATATCTGTTCTTCCAATATAATCCTATTTTATCTCATGGTAACCATTACATCTTTCTTTATGAAAAGTCAATCACTATCAAATAGTGATCAAGTCATCCATCATAAAGACGGACGACCCGTGACCACGTTTATTTTTCATCAACCATGCAATGCTAATGAGAAGATATCATTTACTCATGTTTTGGGCTATGATTTCTACTGTTGTGAATGACGTTGCATACTACAGAACTCGTACACCCAATGCAGCAGCTTTCGGTTCCTTACCTATTTGAACTCAGGCTTTTACTTACATCAAAGTGTACAAGTCACACATACATAGTCCGCCATCCACTCAGGATTTAGGTATGCCATACTATGAATGTCACCAGTGAATAAATCCATAAACGGATTCAGGATCTATTCTGCTTAGTATGTTCTAGGAGTCATCCGCTCCAGTGTCCAAGACAAGGCATCTCCCCAATTGGACTTGATAAACGCCATATTAGTCTTTTAATCGATTTGTTCATTTCTGATTAGACTAAGGATGTTTTTAGGTTCGTCTACTAATACAAGTTGTCTTTTTGTATTACGATCTGACCACGTAATACCACTTAGTATTAGTTAAATAATAGACAACCAGTGAGCAATATTTGCTTCTATTTTGCTTTGATTGCAAAAACCATGTGAGGGCAATTATACAAAGTATATAATGTAATCAATGAATTTGTTTTATTAACCAATCTGTTCGAAAAAATTACAAGTGTATATTGACGAAAATACTATACTTAGGGCACCAAATCCAACACGATCTTCCTCTCTACCATCTCTACATGACATCTCGTTTTGTTAAATTAACGTCTCTTCACCTTATCAAAAAAACCCTTTACAATCTCGAATTTTATTTTATTTAGTTTAAGAAATGATTAAGTATGTTTCATTCAATTTTAAAATATAAAAAGAATATATTTATTTTATAAAAGAAACTTTTCAAAATTAATAGAATCTAAACCAATTAGTTTAGAAAGAAATCAAAGTACTTCACATCATAATAAATAATTATGTGCAATGTTTGTTATTATTAGCTTAAGCTTATACATACGTATGGCATAGTTCACAATACATCTAAACTTTGTTTATTAAGAGATAGAAAAAATAAATTAAAAAAATTGAAAATAATAGAAAATAATATTAGTAAAATATGATGGCAGAGGTATATAGAACACTCTCTTTAAGACTACAATATGCTTTCAAGATACAACAAAAATTCTTAACTCTCAAGCAGAATAGTAAAAATGACTAATAGTAAGGTCATTTATAGAGATAATAAATATATCTTTTTGCATGACACCCTTTCATAAGGATGTATTTTTTTAATGATTCTCCTTTTTATAGGGTTGTGTTGTTTTACAAAATAACTTTACATAAAGTTATGTCTTTAAGATAACTTTGTGTACAAAATTACATCTTTACAACATAATATTTGATCAATAATTATAATTTATTATAAACTACTAACAACCCCCCTTTGTTTCAAATGTTGGTACCAATCTTTATAGCCTTTCACACAAACAAATATTATGCATGCAAGATGTTATCTCTCAATTTAAATCATCAATTAACGGATGTATTTAAGAATTCTAATGAAGTACTTGTTGATGTTCGAAGATTGAACCACAACTTCTAGTAGTAGAAGTGGAAATACACCACATAATATTTATTTATATTTCTGTCAGAAGTTGTTTACTTTTAACACTAATATGGTCATGTGTTTATCTTGTTCATAATAGACATTTATAAGAAAGATCCGATCTCTTCTTATTGAAGCGACACCATTTTTTATGTTTATATAGGTAGAGTTCCTTTAATATCTCTATTGCTTTAGAAATTTAAACAATAAACAATGGACTCTATTAAGAGCATTCAAACTCATCTTCTATACACAGTGGGCCACACTAGTTTCTGTTAAACTTGTTTTAAAATGAGTTTTAGTAGTGCAACACATACACATACACATAACGATAATTTGTTTTTACCCATTGAACTTTAAAATTAGAATTTATTAATTAAAAGTTGGGTTCCTATTATTGGTGTCTAATAATAGGGTCAAAACTCATTCTAGTTGTAGTACTACTAATCAAACAAACTTATTTGCTCACACATTCATTGTCTTAAATTAGAGATTGAACCGATATAATCAATTCATTTTCTAACATGTACAAACTTCTATTTTACAACATGCTTTTAGACATTGTTTCATTTTTCTAGAAAATAGTTAGCATTGATTGTGGCCAAAACTCTAATTCTCATTAAAATAAATTTCAACCATTCTATTTCCATAACTTTAATCTAAATTGAAGTTTGATAAAAGAATAATAATAAAAAAAACTAACCACTTTAATTTTTTAAGATTAAGAGCTAACTCAGGCTTTTTTTTTCTAAGATAGCTAAACTTATTAGCTTGTATATTTTCACAATGTGAAACTATATCAAATCTTACAATACTATGGTGGTATATATATAATATATATATATGATTTTAATTTGTTCTAATTGTATAAGAAACCAACACACTCACCTTGGGCAAAATGTACATTGTTTTACTAAAGAGTGCTTATTTCAGCACTCAAGATACCATATATATCAATATGCTCTTTTATTCATCTTTTCACTATTTGGTGGATCCTTAAATATTATTTTCACATAACTAGTCCTCCAACAATTCACCCTTAGTGAAATAACATTGACACAACAAGTAATATATTAAAATTTTCTATAAAGTTTAAAAACTTTTGATAAATTTAATATGAGAGTGTATACAAGTAAGTATATATCAAATATAATGACTCTCAAAATAAAATATCTAATTCCTTGACATCATTGTGATTTACAATATAATACAAATCTATATTTATAGTGTATCATCTGGTATATCAATGCCTTTACCAATAAACACCATTTTTCAATTTTAAGCAAACACACCACGTAGTCTTATTTATTTGACATTTAATCATCGAAACAATACAACAAATAAATATAATGGTTAGTAATCATCCCGGACAAACTTTTGGTCTTATGAAGTTCCAATTTGAAACATAAATTTGAGAGTGGTTTTATTTTATATTATGCATTCGTAAATTTATTTTTATTTTATAAAAAAAAACTAACTATACACATTCTTAAATTAGACAAAATACTAGAAAAAAAGAATTTTTATTTATTGAAGGATAAATTTAGTCACTATAAACATAAAAATTTTCAGTCGAAAAACATGTGTTAGACCTGAAAATACCAAGAGGGGGTGAATTGGTATTTTAATATTCTTTGCAAACTTTTCTAAATGATGAGGAAATGAAAAAAAAAAAAAAACACTTGGACACTTTGATTTATAGTGGTTTGGCCCCAATTGCCTACCTCCACTACCTTGGTATACCTCAACCAAAGATATCTCGGTTCATTATACTTGAATTGTTACCTTTCAAGGAAAAAAGTACAACCCTTTACAATCTCTACCTTTTTCACAAGGCTAAGATAGAGCCTTCCTCCTAGTTTTTATGGCTTAACTAAAACCCTCTGGTTTTTATAATGCTCTACTAAAACCCTTTACAAATTACTTAAGGTTTTATACTTCAAAACCCTTAAGATGTTTCAATATAAAGAAAAGATGTAAACAATGAAGACCTTTAAAATGTGTATGTTTATAAGTGCTAAGCTATCTCAAAGAATGAAAATGATAATGACAAAAAGATCTAACAATAAGTACGTAAGAGGTATGTACAAGAGAAAATGATGAAATAAAGAATCAAAGGCTTCTTTGGATCTCTATGCTTGGATGCTCATCTCGTATGTCTTGATGTGTTTTTGAATTGTATTTATATTAAGGAATGAGTTTTTGGACGTTTATGGCTATTGGGGATGAATTCTAATCGTTAGAAGCATTAATTTCGGGCTTAGAAAAACTTGCAGAGCTTTCAGGTGTGATACTAAGCCTTTGGGGTGCGATACCTTTTTTTCAAAATTTGACCGTTGAGCTACAAGTATTGCACCCTAGCTGGAAGAGTGCGTACCTCTTGAAAAAGGAGGAGGTACCTCTTGAGTGGGGTGCGGTATCTAAGTGAAAGGGTGTTGTACCTTGTACTTTTTTGCACATCGACTTCTAGGTACCACACCTTTTGGCCACACTTAAAAAAAATTCTTAAAAGTTATTTTTCAAGTCTTAAAATTGTTTTGAGAATGTTTGATAAAATTTTCAACTATATTTTCATTAAATGGATTTGAAAATATAATATATAAAATTTATTTTAAATATTGTTATATCAAAATCTTGAAACATCAAAGCTAATAATATGGGATATTGTGACGAAAAATATGCCATTGCTATAGTGGTGTGTCGATATAAACTTTCACACACTAAATTTTTGTCGGCTTACACCTAATTTATGCTAACAACCTTTCCGTCAGCAAAACTACTATCGATAATATTTCATCCCCTCATTTTAATAACCATTTATTGACGATTTCACTACCGTTAGTACATTACTAGATGGTTTTGTAACAATCATTTATAGAGGGATCTTAAAAATATTTAGAAAAGTTCCCCTATCAACAATGTTTAGTTGTTATATAGGTAAGAATCATAAAGCAACTATACAAACAAAATATTATAAGTTAGAAAACTTATCCTACTTTTTTATTGAAAAATCATCAACTTGTTCGTCAATGATAAACATTCATTTCATCTTTGTAATCATCAATTCACCTTTTTGAAATTCGTTTGATGCGAGATCAATCTTAAAACATTATGCTTTGTATTCATAAAATAATTCTTGCTTTACATGGAATACATTTTTAAAGTTTTAAGATTGTTAAAAAAAAATAAAAACTTGAAGCAAGAAAAATAAAATATAATGTTAATAAAATATAATGACTTTAAGATGTATAGAACACTTTCTTTAAAGTTATAATATGCCTCCAAGATACATCAAAATTCACAACAATCTAAACAGAATAGTAAAATACCAATATTGTTTGAACCGAATCAAACTGACCTATTGAATCGATTGGACCAAGAATCGACTAGAATAATGATTCGAAGAATAGCTTTGAATGGATTAGATCAAAAACTGATACGAACCAGTTAAACTGACTAAAACCCGATTGAACCAGTTAAAAATCGATTGAACTATTTTTTAATTTTTAAAATTTTAATAATTTTTTAATCGAACTGTAATAAACCATAAAAGTAACATGTTTTAATCCCATTCTTGATGCGTTTTTGGATGATTTATTATATAATTTAGTGAATTTTATGCTCCTAATACTTTAATTTCATGGTTCTACACTTAGGAGAGCATAGGGAAAAAAAAGGAGAAGAAAACGGGCCAAAATCGGGCAAAACAAGCTATCTTCAGCAACCACACGGCCTGGGCACTTCCACACGGGCTGGCCACACGCCCATGTGCCAGCCAGTGTCGATTTCGAACCCTGTTTCCCTAATACACGGAAAAAGTCAATTTTTAAGGTTTCTGAACATTCTAAAGTTTATAATTACACCCTAGAAGAAGACCTAAAGGCACGCAGAGAAGAACGAAGAATTTACTTCGAAGAATGCCAACGGATTCAACTCAGAAGCAGGATCTCCTTCAAGATTAAAGATCTTCATTCAATTTCTCTAGAAGTTTTTGGGTTTCTTTATGTTTTGTTGTTTTCCTAATTTTGAAATGTTTTCCTCCCAAAGTATGATCTAAATTCCCTAGATACCTAGGGAAGATGAAACCTGATAAACCATAAAAGTAACATATTTTTATCCCATATTTAATATGCTTTTGGATGATTTATCCCTTGTTTTTATATAAAAAGGTGCTATTAATCCTTTCTTTTCATGTTTTATACTCAGGAAAGCACCCGAGAATGAAAAGAACACGAAACGGGCCTAAAACGGAGTAAATGGGCCTTAGTACGAAATTGACATGGCCTGACCCAAAGCACACACAGCCGTGCCTCGATGAACACCTAGAGCACGGCCTCAACCCCGTCACACATGGCCGTGCCTCAAGAGAAATCCAAACACGGTCAGGCCTCGATTCACACGGGCGTGTGACATGGCCATGCCTCTGACGCAGGAAAGAGCAATTTTAGTCGAAAAAGGATACTTAGGAAGAAAGAATCGCGTTCCAAGAGCCTATATATATTCCCCAAGTATCACCTGTTGAAGGGAGCGAAAGCGAGGCCAATGAGCCAAGCCGAGAAGGTCAGAGTTAGGGAATAACGCAAGGATAGCCAGTTGATCCATCCTAAGAAGCTGGAATTATACTCAAGACGGCGGAATTCTCCTTCGATTCCTTCAGGGGGTTTTAGGATTTTTCCTATGTTTTGTTTTATCTTTTCTCTTGCGATGTTTTCTTTATTCATTATGAACTAAACCCCTCAAATACCTGAAGGGGATGAAACCTAGATGGATTTTATTATTTGATTTTTAAATTATATGATGAATTACTTAGTTTGTTCTTAATTATGTTGCTTAATCCAAATCTAATATGCTTAGGTAGAGGGGGAATAGACCCTGCTTAGGAGAAGATCTAACATAATTAAGCGGAGTTGATCGAACGCCTAGAGATAGGGTTACGAGATTTTACCGAATTAGGGTGAAACCTAATATGGGAGTCTAATGATCGATTTACTGCTATCCTAGAGGGTTATTATAAGTGAACGAGAGTTCCACTAATTAACCTAGGGTTAGACGTTATTTGCCTCGAGAGAGGGTTTAATATAGGTTAGGGAGACTTACGGATCAAGCTAAGTAAAGGAAATCGTATAATTAAAGGTTAAGATAATAAGAGAAGTCTAGGTGGATTCTTCCCGAGGGTATCATCAAAATCAACTGAGTTTTTCCTAAAAAGTTATTTCCCAATTCGTCTTCTTGTCTTTGTGTCCTTAGTCTAGCTACCACCGATTTAGTTTAAAAAGTAATCTTCACTCCAACTTTAAGACTAAATAATAAGAAGAAGGTGATTATTAATACTTTTAGTTCCTTTGGGTTCGATAACCGGTCTTGCCTAAGCTATACTACTGTTCAATAGGTACACTTGCCTTAATATCGTTGTCAGAGTTAGTCTCCAGGTTTGATCATTCTTTTATAAATATTTAAAACTCTGGTTTTACATTGATCAAGTTTTTGGCGCCGTTGCCGGGGAACTATAATATTAAGAGAACTCTATTTTTATTACTTTAGTCCTAATTTTTTTTTCGCAATTTATTTTTCTTTTTATTTCTATTTTTTTATTTTGTTTTTCTTTTTGCTGAAATTTTTCTCTTCTTTTCCAACAGGTACCTCTAGTTTATGACTAGAAGGAACCCGAGGGGACCTTTGGTATTCGACAACGAAATCGAAGCTATCGCTCGTAGGAATCGTCGGGAAACCAGGCGAGCCCTAGATTACACGGAGAGAGAGGAAGAAGATAGATCCAATCCTACTGAAGGGATGGACGAAACCAACCCACCACCACGCGATATGGGTGACAACAATGCTCCACGCACAATGTCTGATTATGAGAAACCGCATTTAACAGGAGCAGAATCTAGTATTGTTAGGCCTGCTATATCTGCTAACAATTTTGAATTAAAGCCTAACACAATACAAATGATTCAACAGTTTGTCCAATTTGATGGTTTACAATAGATGGATGTAGAGACGCTCTACGACGCATGGGAAAGATTCAAAGATCTCTTGAGAAGGTGCCCACACCATGGTCTACCCTTGTGGCTACAAGTCCAAACCTTTTATAACGGTGTGAACCCCTCAATGAGACAACTTATAGATTCAGCCGCCGGTGGAACACTGAACAACAAAACTCCAGAAGCAGCCTACGAGTTCATTGAGGAGATGTCATTAAACAATTATCAGTGGCTAGCCTCAAGGACCAAACTGACAAAATCGGCAGGAGTTTTCAACATCGATGCCATGACCATGCTATCAACACAGCTAGAGATGATGAATAAAAAGCTTGATAATTTGTGTTCATCACAGGTATATCCAGTCATGTAGTGCGATGCAAGTGGAACTGTGGCGAATCCTGAGTACCCACCCTACCAACCAGGAGCAGAAGATGAACAAATGAACTATATAGGTAATAGTTTCTGATCTAATAATAATCCTTATAGTAATACTTACAATCCAGGTTGGAGGAACCACCTAAATTTTTCGTGGGGAGGACAAGGAAACCAAGGAAATCAAAGGCAACAACCTCCTCAAAACTTCCGAAATCAGTTCTATCCACAAGAGAAGAACTCAATACACGAAAAGGAATCGGTGAACACAGAAAAATGTCTGCAAGATATTGAGAGAACCCTTAAAGATCAACAAGCATCATTTAAAAAAATTGCTGAGTCATTTGGGGAACTCACTAAGACAATTGGAAAGCTCACCAAGATGATCTGTGAAACATGTGCAGAAAATTTTCCTAAAAGGGGCAGAACAGGTAAAAGCAGTCACACTAAGAAGTGGAAAGGAATTAGGTGAACTAAATAAACAAATCCCAAACGAAAATAAAACAAGTGATAAGGGAATTGAGGATGTAAATCCATTACGCAATGAGAACAAACCACCAATCCCATATCCAGCAAGGTTAAAGAAAGAGTGAATTGATAAAGAATACGGTAAGTTTCTTGAACTTTTTAAACAAATACATATCAACTTACCTTTTGTTGAAGTTATTTCACATATTCCAAAGTACGCAAAATTCTTAAAGGAACTCCTGACAAATAAACAAAAACTTAAAGAGGTGTCAATGGTGGAACTTAATGAAGAATGCTCAGCCATCCTCCAAAATATGCTACCAACCAAGTTAAAAGACCCAGGAAGTTTTACTATCCCTTGTTTAATTGGTAGATTGAATATTAAGAAAGCATTAGCTGACCTAGGCGCTAGTATAAATTTAATGCCTTATAAAATGTTTAAACAATTAGATCTTGGGGAACCAGAACCCACTAGGATGAGTATTCAGCTAGCAGACAGATCTATTAAATATCCTAGAGGGGTCATCAAAGATGTTTTAGTAAAAATTGATAAATTTATTTTCCCTGTTGATTTCGTTATATTAGACATGGATGAAGACATTAATGTTCCCTTAATCCTAGGGCGTCATTTTTTAGCCACTGCTAGAGCTGTTATTGATGTCAGAGATGGTAAACTTGCACTGAGGATAGGAGATGAAGAAATTATTTTTCAAATTTATGATGCCATGTGATATTCTAAAGAGCAAGATGATTCCTGTTATTTTGTTGATACTACTGATCATATCATTCAAAATTCATTACAGGAAATCATACATGACGACACGATGGAACTGTGCCTAACTCAAGAAGAGGGTGAAGAAGATGAGGATGATGAGCTGACTATGAATACATTGTCATCCAAACAAATGAAAGAAGAAAGAATTGACAATAATGGCGAAATAAAACAGAAACCTTCCGTCGAAGAGCCACCCAAATTGGAATTGAAACAGTTACCAAAACACTTAGAATACGCATTCCTCGGAGACAATTTTACATTACCAGTAATCATCTCTACAGAACTAGAACTTAAGGAAAAAGAGGAGCTGATAAAGGTACTAAAAAAGCACAAAAAAGCCATAGCTTGGAAAATTTCTGACATCAAGGGAATAAGCCCCGCATTCTGCACCCACAAGATTTTAATGGAAGAAGAATACAAGCCGTGTGTGCAACCTCAGAGACGGTTAAACCCCAACATAAAAGAAGTGGTCAAAGCTGAGGTCATTAAACTCTTAGATGCAAGAATAATTTATCCTATCTCTGACAGCACTTGGGTAAGTCCTGTGCAGGTAGTTTCAAAGAAAGGAGGAATGACGGTAATGCCCAATGAAAAGAATGAGTTGATTCCCATAAGAACAGTCACAGGTTGGAGAGTCTGTATAGACTATAGAAAGTTGAATGATGCCACCAGAAAAGACCACTTCCCGCTACCCTTCATAGATCAAATGTTAGAAAGAGTATCCGGGCATATGTACTACTGCTTTTTAGATGGACTCTCCGGTTACTTCCAAATTCCCATAGCTCCTGAAGATCAAGAAAAAACGACGTTCACATGCCCATATGGTACGTTTGCTTATCGTAGAATGCCTTTTGGATTATGTAATGCACCTGCTACTTTTCAGCGTTGCATGTTGGCAATCTTCGATGAACTCGTGGAAGACATCATGGAGGTATTTATGGATGATTTTTCGGTATTCGGTAATTCTTTTCATATTTGCCTTAAAAATTTAAAACGAGTTCTAATGAGATGTGAGGAAACAAACCTTGTTTTAAACTGGGAAAAATGTCACTTTATGGTAAGAGAAGGGATTGTGTTAGGGCATAAGATTTCTAGTAAAGGGATCGAGGTAGATAAAGTGAAAGTTGAAGCCATAGAAAAACTACCTCCCCCTAGTTCTGTTAAGGCTATCAGAAGCTTTTTAGGACATGCAAGGTTCTATAGACGATTTATTAAAGATTTTTCTAAAATAGCTAAGCCTATGACAAAATTACTAGAAAAAGATGCTCCTTTCGATTTCAATCATGAATGTTTAGATGCATTCAATGTCCTTAAGGATAAATTAATAAATGCGCTGATTATAATTGCACCTGATTGGAACTTACCCTTTGAACTAATGTGTGATGCAAGTGATTTTGCAGTAGGTGCAGTTTTGGGACAACGAAGAGACAAGCATTTTCAGCCAATTTACTACGCTAGCAGAACACTAACACCCGCACAAGAAAACTACACCACCACAGAGAAAGAATTGCTAGCTATAGTTTTTGCTTTTGATAAATTTAGACAATATCTAATATTGTCCAAAGTTGTTGTTTACACCGACCATTCAGCTCTTCGTTATCTTTTAAACAAATCTGATGCAAAACCCAGGCTCATACGACGGATTTTACTTTTACAGGAATTCGACCTGAAAATAAAAGATAAGAAGGGAGCTGAGAATCTTGCAGCGGATTATCTTTCTAGACTTGAAAATCCACACACCAAAGAGATCGATGAAGGTGGGATAAATGATTTGTTTCCCGAAGAACAACTCTTTTCTATAACACATTCTGAGGTACCATGGTTTGCAAATATTGCAAATTATTTAGCAGCTAACATCTTACCAAGAAAATTAACACACCACCAAAAGAAGCGATTCTTTGCTGATGTAAAAAATTATTTTTGGGAAGATCCCTTTCTTTTCCTTATTTGTGCAGATCAGGTAATTCGAAGATGTGTTACGAAGACAGAAGTAAACAAGATCTTGGAGCATTGCCATTCAGGACCATCAGGAGGACACTACAGTGGCATAAAGACAGCACACAAGATACTCGAATCAGGTTTTTATTGGCCCACTCTATTTAAAGATGCCAATAGGTATGTTACCTCGTGTGATCGATGCCAACGAATAGGTAATATTTCTAAACGAGATGAAATGCCTCAAACATATATGTTATCATGTGAAATATTTGACATATGGGGTATTGACTTTATGGGACCATTCCCTAATTCGTTTGGGAACAAGTACATCCTAGTGGCAGTGGATTATATGTCAAAATGGGTAGAAGCAAAAGCTTTACCTACCAATGATGCTAGGGTAGTAGTCAAGTTTCTCAAGAAACTCTTCTCACGATTTGGCACACCGAGAGCCATCATTAACGATAGAGGTACGCACTTCTGTAATACCCAATTTGAAAAAGTTCTAAAGAAATATGGAGTACATCATAGAACAGTAACCCCATACCATCCTCAAACCAGTGGGCAAGTAGAGGTGGCAAATCGAGAACTTAAGCGCATTCTAGAAAAAACCGTTGAATCAAATAGAAAAGACTGTGCATTAAAAGTAGATGATGCGTTATGGGCCTATAGAACAGCGTTTAAAACACCTTTAGGGACATCCCCATACAAACTTGTATACGGGAAAAGCTGTCATTTATCGTTCGAATTAGAACATAAAGCTTTTTGGGCAACAAAATTTCTAAATATTGATCTCAAAATTGCAGGTAAAAGGAGAATGATGCAGATGGACGAGCTGGATGAGTGGAGAATCGAAGCCTATGAGAACTCAAAATTGTACAAAGAAGCAACAAAGCGACGCCACGATGCTCGTCTCAAGAGATCAAGGCAATTCGAAGTAGGAGACTTAGTCCTACTGTACAACTCAAGGCTTAAACTATTCCCGGGAAAGTTGAAATCAAGATGGTCAGGACCATTCATGATCAAAACAATATTTCCATATGGCACCATCGAGGTAACCCATCCCACTAAAGGCACATTCAAGGTAAATGGTCACCGACTTAAAATTTATAATGGTACAGATTTTGGAAGTATGCGAGAAGAGCTTATGCTCCATGAGCCATCCTTTAGAACCGAAAACAGGGAGAGTCTAGCTTAAGACTATAAACGAGGGCTTCTCGGGAGGCAACCCGGGCGTGTCCATGGCCGTGTGCAAAACAGGGGGTGATCTACGGGCGTGCCAAGAGTCGTGCCCACGGGCTGCGACACCAGAACACGCCCGTGCCTCCAAACCGTGCGAGGCTACTGACTTGTCGAACACGGGTAAGACAGGCCCGTGTCTCCAAACCGTTTGAGGCTACTAACTTGTCGAACACGGGTAAAGCACGCTCGTGGGACCTCACCATGCCCACAGTTTTGCTTTATCAAGCACGGGCATGCTAAAAAGACACACGGGCGTGCCACTGAACCTGAGCGCGCCCAAACCTGAAAAATGCGAAAAACACGGGCGATTTCAAATTGACACGGCCGTGCCAACAGACCGTGCCCCTTCCCCTATAAAAACAATCTAACCGTCATCTTCCCCAAAAACAAACCCTAAATCAGATTTAACCCCCTCCTCCCAAAACCGGCCAAACACTTATCCCCTCCATTAAAACCACCTCTTCCCACTTTTTCTTCCAAAAACTACCCAAAACTGTCCGCACGACCACACCACAGCCGTGCTACCAAAACCCCACGCCCACGCCATCGCCGTGTCCGCGCTTCAGACCCCCCAGCCTCGCCGTGCGCCGCCCGTGCCGATCGTCTCTGCCACCCCTGGTTTCATTTTCTTAAACAAAATCTTTGATGGCATTTGTATTTATACTTTGTTAAAATTTAGTTTAGAAAAACATGATTTATTTTTATCTTTGATTGCAACTTTATTTTGTTTAGAATCAGTCTTGAATTTTAGTTAAGTGAATATACTCACAACATTCATGAATGAATTGTTTTTGGTTGCTGATTGATGCCATACTTAGACATAAAATCCACCAATTTATGATATCAAAGGAAATTGATATGAGAGACATTCCTCATTGTTGCTGTTATGTTCTGATAATTGCTTTCAGGTACTATGTCGTCGTCACGAGTCAAACGATCCATCCCAAGAAAGAAAAGAAAGGGACTCAGATCATCGTCCGCAAGTGCCTCCACCGAAACCCGACACCCATTTCTCCGGTTTCCCCAAGCAACACAAGATGAAAAGTATAAAGCAATCCAGGGAAGACCCATAGGCACTGGCCGACGTATCGACTGGAATGCAGTGCGACAAGTTGGGCTCGAAACTGACATTAAAGCACTTCTCTCAACCGGACCATGGGAGAACTTCTTCCAAATCAACGAACCTACATATATAGAACTTACGTTAGAGTTCTGCACCACCTTCATCCTGCAAGCAATGACGACTCAGTTTGACGACTCAGGTGCTATCCAATTCCGTTTAGGAGGCTCGGTACACCGATTAAGCATACCCCAATTCGGCACGGCTCTCGAACTTTATATGCCGGAATTCATACAAGAAAACTCTCTTGCCGGTTTAAACAAAGAGCTCCACCACACTCCGCTCGAGTGTTGGGAAAGCCTACGCCATACTACATGGCAATACGACCCCAGCCGCTCTAAGGCGACAGCACTTCCCCCAGCTCTAAGGTATTTACACGCCATTTTCACGCACACCATCACAGGACGCAGAGAGAGCACAATCGTCGTAAACAAGCACAACGTCTATTTCCTATCATGCATGTCTGAAGGACATGTTTTCGACTTGGCATATTTTATGGAGTGTGCAATTCAACATCAGACAGAGCAACATAGGAAGGGGATTTTGCCAATGGGGCCCTACATTACAAGGCTAGCTCGGCACTTCAACCTCCTCATCACCGATGAGTAAATCACCTCCCTAACACTGATAGGCAATATGGTTCCTCAAGGCATCCAAACCATGCTACATATGAGGATGATAACACAATGACGAGGGACCGATCCTCCCCAGTACAAACTAAAGAAACCAATCAACGAGGAGGAGGACGAGGACATTCCTGATGATGTCCCACCACCATCAGAGGAGGCAACGCATCCAAGCCAACATCCATATCAAGCAACAACGACATTAGCAGACATATCTGCTCGACTTGATCAGTTTGAGACACATGTCGCTAGGTGCTTTGACGGATTAGAAGCGACTCTCCAACAAATATGCCAACACCTCAACATTTCGTCATCAGCACCACCACCAGACCCAACCATGGATGAGGACCTCTGAGTCCATTTAATTTATTTTCCTTCATTTTTAAGACTTTATTTTATGTTATGCTATTTAAATTTGAACTTTTATTATTATTACAAACTCTTATCATTGGCTATTCAATTATTTAAGCACCTCTAACAACATATCTCTTTCATCGAAAAGATCATTAACAAGTGACTTTGCAGAATAAATCATTCATTCCACCTACATAAAAGCACAATTAGGCGAAATGCAAAAAGTCACCTGATGCCACACACTGTCCACATCCTCAAGGATCTCGTCAGAAAACTCAGGGAGTATTCTATCCCCTCCCTTTTGATTTTGAATATAAATGCATCATCTATCTTTGTACATTGAGGACAATGTACATCTTAAGTGTGGGGGGTAAAAAGACCTAACTTTCTGCATTATTCCCAAATCCCTAAGGTTAAAAATGGAATAAAATTGCTAAACTTTTTTCATTATTCTCAAATCCATGATTTAGTCTTGTTTTTATGCAAAATTGTCATATTACTAATTAAGATGAAATTTCTGATAATTTGTGGTTATTATTGACATGTTTTAGAATAAGTCATAGTTAATTATACATTGATGTTTAATTTAAAGAATACTCTCCCTACCTCCCTACCTCCCTCCCCCGTAACTGGTATCAGATATCCTTACCTCCTTACCTCCCTCCCCCGTAACTGGTATCAGATATCCTCTTCTAGGAGCCCCGGAGTAACGATTTCTGGAGTTCTAATATCTTGGTATCATTGTAAGTTTCTATCTTTGTGTTTCAACTCTGTTTGTTTCGCTGTTGTTGTCTCAAAACCCATATATCTGTCGTTAGTCTTCGTAGCCGTTGAGTCCGAGTGGGACGTTGTTGGCGTTGAGAGGACGTTAAGACACAGACGGTTTTAGGTACCAGGGATAATAATAATGGAACAAATAGATTGTTTATATAAAGATAAAACTTGTAATCATACTATGCATATAGACTCTAAGAATGAAAATTCTGTTTCGGTTCTTAGTATGGGTATCAATAGTTTAATAGATTTAACTAATACATATTTTGGTAAATTATATACTAAAATTAGTAAAGTAGAAGAAAAAATAGATAATATGGGAGAAGTAACTGATTTAGATTTGAATAGCAAATCTAAGGAGTTATTATCCGATGTAAATAATAAATTAGATCAGGTTATAAATATTAGTAATAATAAAGAATCTGATTTCGGACCTTTATATTATGGTAATAGTAATTATATATTAGCTCTATCTGAGGAAGATTCGTCAGAAGAATCCTCATCTACTAATTATATAAAAAATGAAAAAACAAAAGAAAAAATTGAAAAAACAGAAAAAACACAAAAATATGATTTTAATACTTATAAAAATCTGATAGAACATTGGAAAAGCCAATTTTCTAAAACAGATGATAGCTATGAAAAAGTAGAGTATTTAAAATTAATAGAAGATCTTTATGAAGAACATAAAGAACTTTTTGATAAGTACAATTATCATTATATGTTAGAATATGATGATAATGATAATAATAATAATAATAATGAAAATGATAGTTATATTTTAGAAACTACAGAAAGTAGTAATTCTAATAATATGGCTATAAATATTAATGTTAATAGCAATAATAATTCTGATGAGGAAGAAACCTCAACAGAAGAAAATATAGAAATTCCAGATCCTATGGAAACGGAACCCCCGGATCCATATGATTATCAAGCCCCGAAACCATGGGAAATTGATAAGAAAGATCCTCATGGAAAGAGAAAAATAGACTCAGATCTTCAAAAAGATGATAATCTGAGAGCTATTAATAAAAAATACGAAATTGTTGAAAACACAACAAGAATATTAGATAATAATATAGAAAACATAAATACTAATGATATAAAATTAGAAACTCCAGGAGAAACTAGTCAACCTACACCTATACCCTATAAGGTTGATGATCTTAATAAAAGAAATGTTGCTCAAGGAGGAGTATATTTAGATTTAACTAATATTCCCATATCAGACTTTGAAAAAACAATAGATGATTGGGCACAGTCTATGACTATTGTTGTAAACAACAACAGTACAGTCTGGACAAAGGAAAAGTTCTTAAACTACTTTGTAGGAACTTTTCAAGGGGATGTTCTACAATTTCTCAGACGATGGGAAGAATCTGAGAAAGGAAGAGAACAAAAAAGTCAACTTATTAATCAAATAAGTACCCCTAAAGATTTATTAAAAGGATTAACCTCAATTCTAAAAACAGAATTTTGCGGTTATTCTAATAAAAAAGACCAGGATAGCCAAGCCAGCTATATCTTGTCAAAATTAAAATTATGTGATATTAGATATTTAGAAGATTTTTCTAAAAAATTTCTTCATGAATATCAAAAGTTAAAAAATGATAGTATTGATCATTGGAAAAACCAATATTTTCATAAATTACCACCACCTTGGGATGAAATTTGCATAAACAAATATGCTTCTTTCATAATTAAGTGCAGTAATGATAATAATACAAATATTTCAAATATAGATACTATAGGCAATAGAATTAATTTTGCCAAAGAAAGAATTATTTTACACTGTTTACAAAGCAAAGCGGCTAAACAAGTCAAAATAAATTAAGTCATAGATATTGTACAAAATGTTAGAAGGAAAATGGGAGTTTGGATGTAATACCATACGTTCAAAACCCTATAAAAGGAATAAAAATTATAAATTAGCAAAATGGAAACCAGGAAATAAAAATAGTAATGATAAAAAGAAAAAATTTGTTAGAAGAAAAACTTCTAATAAGGATAAAAAACAAATTTGTAAATGCTTTATCTGTGATGAAGAAGGTCATATAGCAACCAATTGTCCTAATAAAGGCAAAAATGCTAGAAAAATAATAAAAAATCTTGAAGAACAAGGTTTAGAAATATGTTTTAGTAAGGAAACAAATCCTTCTGAAATATTATATGAATTAATCTCAGAAACAGAGTCTGATACAGATTCTGATGAGTATATTTATTAACAATTATTTTTACTAATGTTTGCTGATATCTTAGCAGGCCTAATGAATAGAGGTAAACAACCTCTAATAGAAAATGATGGATGGAGAACTGTCCATAAAAAACCCAATAAAGGAAAAAATCCTAACCAAGGATTTATTTTCGCAAAACAAATGAGTCCAAACCAAGGAATCATTCCTGCTCAAAAAAGTCCTAAACAAGGATTTCAGCCTGCACAAGTAAGTCCTAAACAAGGATTTATTTCTACACAAATAAATTCTAAACAAGAATTTATTTCTGCACCTGCAAATATAAGTTCTAAACAAGAATTTATGGCTGCACCAACACAGGTACAATTTTATCCTAACCAGGGATATTATTTACCATATCAATTGGTAAACCAACCAATTGGATCGCAATCACCAACACCGGTAGATTGTTATTCTCAATTCTCTCAAAAGCCTTACACCGATTCCGAAATTCTCAAATATGCAGATGCTTTGTTGAAAAAACAACAAAACTCTGAATTCTCGAATCTAAAGGATTTTTATAATCCAGGCTTACCCCCAGACTACTACCATTTCATTGACAGAATATGGAAAAACCATATTTTGGAACAAAGGGCTAGTTTCAGAAAAGCTCTTACCCAATTCTCAGAGTTCTTAGTTGAAAAAACAACTCAAGAAAAATCTGAAGAATTATTATTAAAATCTATTTTATACAGAATTGGGACGATGTCCTAATTGAATATATGGATATTAAGGAGATAAACAATCTTCTTGATATATTTCAATACTTTATTAATAAAGGGAGAAACACTCCTATTATTAATAAATTGTTTCGAAAATGTCTATATAACAAATGTAGACAAATTTTACCTTCAGAAATATTTTCGAAAATAAACAGAGCCATTTGCAAACAGCAAGCTCTATTTTTAGAAACATTTTCGAAATATTTTTCACAAGCATTTGTTTTTACAAATGACATGGGAGAAAAAACTCCTGTTATAAAATTTCGATTAAATCATGAGCCATTTGATATAACCAGTATTGAATGGGGATTTGTTAAAGAAATAACAGTCCAAAATCTCTCTTTTGATTTATTAAAAGATTTTCCTGCGATAGTCAAATCCCGGCTATCAAATTTTGTAAACATAGACGATTTTGTCTATTATTTTCACATTGAGATAAACAGTCTCATTGGTTTCGCTGAAGAAGAAAAATTTCATCAGCCTTATCAAATCTGGAACATAAACACTCTGTTCTCGGGAAAAGCCCTAGCAGCAGTCAGAGAAGATCCAGAGCATTTGTCAAAAATCATTGATGAGTGCTATAACAATTTCAACAAGTATCAAGTCCAAGCCGGAATTGATCTTATGAGCATGGCTCGACACCTTCTCCATCAAGATACTGTCAAGTATTGGACAGATGGAAGAAGAATCTTAGCTTACAACACTGGAAACCACCAGGATGAAAGCAATGAAGAAGCCATTTCGTTATTAACACAAATAGCGGATATGAAAATCGGAGACTATCCGTTAGCAGCGGAGATCCGAGAAACATGGGAACAATGGAACACACCAGTCCCGTCACCGGAATCATTACACCTTGACGAGATCGAGGAAATGAACCTGAGAAACATCCAAGAAGGATGAAGACAAAATTGGAAGATGACAACCAGTCAGCATCCAAGTGACGCAGACAATGATGTAATCAACAATCAATGTCATGACGTAAGCAATGATGCAAACAGCAGACATTGCCAGAAAAGGAAGCTACGTGGAAACACCATAATGGCATCCGTCCAAAGAAGGAAGCTACGTGGAAACACCATAATGGCATCCGTCCAAAGAAGGAAGCTACGTGGAAAACATCCAAAAGCATCCTTATCAACACACTGTTCAAGGAAGCTACGTGGAAAAAACCAACATAGCATCCGTCCAAAGAAGGAAGCCACCTGGAAGCAACCAAGATGGCATCCACCAATTAAAGGAAGCTACTTGGAAACCACCAAGAAGCGGACAATTAATGTGTCCTTATCAGGATACTATTCGGATTCCAATTGTAATTAAATTAGAGTTTAATTTTTATTCTTATCCGAACAATTATTTCGGACTTCAGTTGTAATTAGATTTTAGCCTAGAATTTTTTGGTTATAAATAGGCATTCTTGTAAGCTTGGGAAGGCATCTTCCCCCCTTCCAATAAAATATACCATAATCTTTTACCGAAATCATTCTCTGTTTTTCTTTTGTAAATTATCTATCTTCTACATACCCAGCAATACTAAGTAGATATTAGAAACCCTTCCGCTCGCACATACCTCCCTCCTCCCTCCCTGGTATCAGATATCCTCTTCTAGGAGCCCCGGAGTAACGATTTCTGGAGTTCTAATATCTTGGTATCATTGTAAGTTTCTATCTTTGTGTTTCAACTCTGTTTGTTTCGTTGTTGTTGTCTCAAAACCCATATATCTGTCGTTAGTCTTCGTAGCCGTTGAGTCCGAGTGGGACGTTGTTGGCGTTGAGAGGACGTTAAGACACAGACGGTTTTAGGTACCAGGGATAATAATAATGGAACAAATAGATTGTTTATATAAAGATAAAACTTGTAATCATACTATGCATATAGACTCTAAGAATGAAAATTCTGTTTCGGTTCTTAGTATGGGTATCAATAGTTTAATAGATTTAACTAATACATATTTTGGTAAATTATATACTAAAATTAGTAAAGTAGAAGAAAAAATAGATAATATGGGAGAAGTAACTGATTTAGATTTGAATAGCAAATCTAAGGAGTTATTATCCGATGTAAATAATAAATTAGATCAGGTTATAAATATTAGTAATAATAAAGAATCTGATTTCGGACCTTTATATTATGGTAATAGTAATTATATATTAGCTTTATCTGAGGAAGATTCGTCAGAAGAATCCTCATCTACTAATTATATAAAAAATGAAAAAACAAAAGAAAAAATTGAAAAAACAGAAAAACACAAAAATATGATTTTAATACTTATAAAAATCTGATAGAACATTGGAAAAGCCAATTTTCTAAAACAGATGATAGCTATGAAAAAGTAGAGTATTTAAAATTAATAGAAGATCTTTATGAAGAACATAAAGAACTTTTTGATAAGTACAATTATCATTATATGTTAGAATATGATGATAATGATAATAATAATAGTAATAATGACATTATAAAATAATAATGAAAATGAAAATATATTTAGAAACTAGAAAGTAGTAATTCTAATAATATGGATATAGTTTTAAATAAACAAAATTCTGATGAAGAAGAAACTTCAACAGAAGAAAAAATAATAAAATTAGATCCTATGGAAACGGAACCCCCGGATCCGTATGAATACCAAGCCCCAAAACCATGGGAAATTGATAAGAAAGATCTTCATAGTATTATTAAGCATTGGGAAAACAAATTCCTAATGGAATTAAAACCAGTTCATTTGTCTAAAAAATTGGAAAAACCAATAATTCAGCAAATGAAATTTGGTAAGAAAGATATTATTACTTTTTCAAATTTTCAACCAAGAAAATATTACACTTATATAGAAATTACATTCCAATTTAGAGAATATAAAACGTATTCTTTAAATGCTTTACTTGATACTGGAGCTACAACTAGTAGCTGTAGAGAAAATGCTATACCTTCAGAAAAATGGGAACTTATGAAAAATCCCATTAGAGCTGTGGGTGTTAATGGTATTGAAACTTTAATTTTATTTAAAGCTAAAAATATACCAATCTACATAAACAATGTTAGATTTGTAATTCCTAAAATATTATGTTTTCATGAAATGCATGGAGATATATTATTAGGAAATAATTTTATTTTTCAACATTTACCCTTTTCTATTGATAAAACTTGGTTGTATTAACTACTGAAAATACCTCAGTAGAAATACCTCTAGTAGAAAATCACAAATATATTTGTGATAAAAATTTTACCCCTCCTAAAGAACATATTAAACAACTTGAAACAAATCATTGGTTGTTTAAAATCTTAGAAAATAATTTTAGTGAAGAACCACTAAAATTATGGAAAAATAGTCCTAGATATTGCTCTATAAAATTGGAAAACCCCAATAAAATCATTAGAGTAAAACCAATGGTCTATACTAAACAAGATATAGACGAATTTGATATACAAGTAAAAGAATTACTTGAAAAAGGACTAATAGAAGAAACTACTAGTCCACATTCTAGTCCTGCTTTCATGGTAAGAAACCATGCCGAAGTCAAAAGAGGAAAAGCTAGAATGGTCATCAATTATAAAAGACTAAATCAAAATACTATTTTTGATGGATACTTCATTCCACGAAAAGATGTATTAATTAATCAAGCTAAACAAGCTAAATATTTTAGTAAATTTGATTGTAAATCAGGATTTTGGCAAATCATGCTTACAGAAGAATCCAAACCTTTGACAGCCTTTAGTGCACCAAATGGACATTATCATTGGAAAGTAATGCCCTTTGGATTATGTAATGCACCACAAGTCTTCCAGAGATGGATGGACTCTATTTTTAAAAAATATAAAAAATTTTGTGTGGTGTATATAGATGATATTCTAATTTTTTCAGAAACACTGGAAAAACATAGAAAACATCTAAATATTATAGCTAGGGAGTTTATAAAACACGGAATAATATTAAGTCCCAAGAAAATCGAATTAGAAAAAACTGAAATAGAATTTCTAGGACTAATATTATCATCCAATGGTCTTAAACTCCAAGACCATATTATTGTTAAAATAAAAGAATTTCCTGAAAATATTGTTGATAAAAAACATCTACAACAATTTTTAGGAATTGTTAATTATGGTAGAAATTTCTTTCCTAATTTATCTAAAAAACTAGATGAATTATATGAAAAATTAAAAAAGGACAAACCTTTTGATTGGTCTAAAAAAGATTCAGATATTATAAAAAAAATAAAATCTGAAATAAATTATATTCCTAAGGTTTATTTACCTAAACAAGGTGATAAATTAATTCTAGAAACAGACGCCTCCGAAAAAAATTGGGGATGTGTTCTAAAAGCCAAAACAATTGGTAATGAAGAATTAATTTGCGGTTATAGTTCAGGAAAATTCAAATCCAATGAAATAAATTATGCTATTTATGAAAAAGAGTTATTAGCAATAAAAAAAGGAATAAAAAAATTCCTTATATATTTAGCACCTGAACATTTTATAATAAAAACTGATAATCAGGCGGTAAAACAATTTCTAACTAATAAAAGTTTAGAAACTGTTCCTCGAAGAATTAGATGGTATAATGAATTATGCCAATTTAATTTTGATGTTATCTATATTAAGGGTACTAACAATATGATTGCAGATTATCTTAGCAGGCCTAATGGATAGAGGTAAACAACCTCTAATAGAAAATGATGGATGGAGAACTGTCCATAAAAAACCCAATAAAGGAAAAAATCCTAACCAAGGATTTATTTTCGCAAAACAAATGAGTCCAAACCAAGGAATCATTCCTGCTCAAAAAAGTCCTAAACAAGGATTTCAGCCTGCACAAGTAAGTCCTAAACAAGGATTTATTTCTACACAAATAAATTCTAAACAAGAATTTATTTCTGCACCTGCAAATATAAGTTCTAAACAAGAATTTATGGTTGCACCAACACAGGTACAATTTTATCCTAACCAGGGATATTATTTACCATATCAATTGGTAAACCAACCAATTGGATCGCAATCACCAACACCGGTAGATTGTTATTCTCAATTCTCTCAAAAGCCTTACACCGATTCCGAAATTCTCAAATATGCAGATGCTTTGTTGAAAAAACAACAAAACTCTGAATTCTCGAATCTAAAGGATTTTTATAATCCAGGCTTACCCCCAGACTACTACCATTTCATTGACAGAATATGGAAAAACCATATTTTGGAACAAAGGGCTAGTTTCAGAAAAGCTCTTACCCAATTCTCAGAGTTCTTAGTTGAAAAAACAACTCAAGAAAAATCTGAAGAATTATTATTAAAATCTATTTTATACAGAGATTGGGACGATGTCCTAATTGAATATATGGATATTAAGGAGATAAACAATCTTCTTGATATATTTCAATACTTTATTAATAAAGGGAGAAACACTCCTATTATTAATAAATTGTTTCGAAAATGTCTATATAACAAATGTAGACAAATTTTACCTTCAGAAATATTTTCGAAAATAAACAGAGCCATTTGCAAACAGCAAGCTCTATTTTTAGAAACATTTTCGAAATATTTTTCACAAGCATTTGTTTTTACAAATGACATGGGAGAAAAAACTCCTGTTATAAAATTTCGATTAAATCATGAGCCATTTGATATAACCAGTATTGAATGGGGATTTGTTAAAGAAATAACAGTCCAAAATCTCTCTTTTGATTTATTAAAAGATTTTCCTGCGATAGTCAAATCCCGGCTATCAAATTTTGTAAACATAGACGATTTTGTCTATTATTTTCACATTGAGATAAACAGTCTCATTGGTTTCGCTGAAGAAGAAAAATTTCATCAGCCTTATCAAATCTGGAACATAAACACTCTGTTCTCGGGAAAAGCCCTAGCAGCAGTCAGAGAAGATCCAGAGCATTTGTCAAAAATCATTGATGAGTGCTATAACAATTTCAACAAGTATCAAGTCCAAGCCGGAATTGATCTTATGAGCATGGCTCGACACCTTCTCCATCAAGATACTGTCAAGTATTGGACGATGGAAGAAGAATCTTAGCTTACAACACTGGAAACCACCAGGATGAAAGCAATGAAGAAGCCATTTCGTTATTAACACAAATAGCGGATATGGAAATCGGAGACTATCCGTTAGCAGCGGAGATCCGAGAAACATGGGAACAATGGAACACACCAGTCCCGTCACCGGAATCATTACACCTTGACGAGATCGAGGAAATGAACCTGAGAAACATCCAAGAAGGATGAAGACAAAATTGGAAGATGACAACCAGTCAGCATCCAAGTGACGCAGACAATGATGTAATCAACAATCAATGTCATGACGTAAGCAATGATGCAAGCAGCAGACATTGCCAGAAAAGGAAGCTACGTGGAAACACCATAATGGCATCCGTCCGCTACGTGGAAACACCATAATGGCATCCGTCCAAAGAAGGAAGCTACGTGGAAACACCATAAGCATCCTTATCAATACACTGTTCATGGAAGCTACGTGGAAAAAGCCAACATAGCATCCGTCCAAAGAAGGAAGCCACCTGGAAGCAACCAAGATGGCATCCACCAATTAAAGGAAGCTACTTGGAAACCACCAAGAAGCGGACAATTAATGTGTCCTTATCAGGATACTATTCGGATTCCAATTGTAATTAAATTAGAGTTTAATTTTTATTCTTATCCGAACAATTATTTCGGACTTCAGTTGTAATTAGATTTTAGCCTAGAATTTTTTGGTTATAAATAGGCATTCTTGTAAGCTTGGGAAGGCATCTTCCCCCCTTCCAATAAAATATACCATAATCTTTTACCGAAATCAGTTCTCTGTTTTTCTTTTGTAAATTATCTATCTTCTACATACCCAGCAATACTAAGTAGATATTAGAGATCCCTTCCGCTCGCACATACTCTCCTCCCTCCTCCCTCCCCCGTAGCTGGTATCAGATATCCTCTTCTAGGAGCCCCGGAGTAACGATTTCTGGAGTTCTAATATCTTGGTATCATTGTAAGTTTCTATCTTTGTGTTTCAACTCTGTTTGTTTCGCTGTTGTTGTCTCAAAACCCATATATCTGTCGTTAGTCTTCGTAGCCGTTGAGTCCGAGTGGGACGTTGTTGGCGTTGAGAGGACGTTAAGACACAGACGGTTTTAGGTACCAGGGATAATAATAATGGAACAAATAGATTGTTTATATAAAGATAAAACTTGTAATCATACTATGCATATAGACTCTAAGAATGAAAATTCTGTTTCGGTTCTTAGTATGGGTATCAATAGTTTAATAGATTTAACTAATACATATTTTGGTAAATTATATACTAAAATTAGTAAAGTAGAAGAAAAAATAGATAATATGGGAGAAGTAACTGATTTAGATTTGAATAGCAAATCTAAGGAGTTATTATCCGATGTAAATAATAAATTAGATCAGGTTATAAATATTAGTAATAATAAAGAATCTGATTTCGGACCTTTATATTATGGTAATAGTAATTATATATTAGCTTTATCTGAGGAAGATTCGTCAGAAGAATCCTCATCTACTAATTATATAAAAAATGAAAAAACAAAAGAAAAAATTGAAAAAACAGAAAAATCACAAAAATATGATTTTAATACTTATAAAAATCTGATAGAACATTGGAAAAGCCAATTTTCTAAAACAGATGATAGCTATGAAAAAGTAGAATATTTAAAATTAATAGAAGATCTTTATGAAGAACATAAAGAACTTTTTGATAAGTACAATTATCATTATATGTTAGAATATGATGATAATGATAATAATAATATAATAATGACATTATTAATAATAATAATGAAAATGATAGTTATATTTTAGAAACTACAGAAAGTAGTAATTCTAATAATATGGCTATAAATATTAATGTTAATAGCAATAATAATTCTGATGAAGAAGAAACTTCAACAGAAGAAAATATAGAAATTCCAGATCCTATGGAAACGGAACCCCCGGATCCGTATGATTATCAAGCCCCGAAACCATGGGAAATTGATAAGAAAGATCCTCATGGAAAGAGAAAAATAGACTCAGATCTTCAAAAAGATGATAATCTGAGAGCTATTAATAAAAAATACGAAATTGTTGAAAACACAACAAGAATATTAGATAATAATATAGAGAATATAAATACTAATGATATAAAATTAGAAACTCCAGGAGAAACTAGTCAACCTACACCTATACCCTATAAGGTTGATGATCTTAATAAAAGAAATGTTGCTCAAGGAGGAGTATATTTAGATTTAACTAATATTCCCATATCAGACTTTGAAAAAACAATAGTTGATTGGGCACAGTCTATGACTATTGTTGTAAACAACAACAGTACAGTCTGGACAAAAGAAAAGTTCTTAAACTACTTTGTAGGAACTTTTCAAGGGGATGTTCTACAATTTCTCAGACGATGGGAAGAATCTGAGGAAGAGAACAAAAAAGTCAGCTTATTAATCAAATAAGTACCCCTAAAGATTTATTAAAAGGATTAACCTCAATTCTAAAAACAGAATTTTGCGGTTATTCTAATAAAAAAGACCAGGATAGCCAAGCCAGCTATATCTTGTCAAAATTAAAATTATGTGATATTAGATATTTAGAAGATTTTTCTAAAAAATTTCTTCATGAATATCAAAAGTTAAAAAATGATAGTATTGATCATTGGAAAAACCAATATTTTCATAAATTACCACCACCTTGGGATGAAATTTGCATAAACAAATATGCTTCTTTCATAATTAAGTGCAGTAATGATAATAATACAAATATTTCAAATATAGATACTATAGGCAATAGAATTAATTTTGCCAAAGAAAGAATTATTTTACACTGTTTACAAAGCAAAGCGGCTAAACAAGTCAAAAATAAATTAAGTCATAGATATTGTACAAAAATGTTAGAAGGAGAATGGGAGTTTGGATGTAACACCATACGTTCAAAACCCTACAAAAAGAATAAAAAATATAAATTAGCTAAATGGAAACCAGGAAATAAAAATAGTAATGATAAAAAGAAAAAATTTGTTAGAAGAAAAACTTCTAATAAGAATAAAAAACAAATTTGTAAATGTTTTATCTGTGATGAAGAGGGTCATATAGCAACCAATTGTCCTAATAAAGGCAAAAATGCTAGAAAAATAATAAAAAATCTTGAAGAACAAGGTTTAGAAATATGTTTTAGTAAGGAAACAAATCCTTCTGAAATATTATATGAATTAATTTCAGAAACAGAATCTGATACAGATTCTGATGAGTATATTTATTAATAATTTTTACAAATGTTTGCTGATATCTTAGCAGGACTAATGGATAGAGGTAAACAACCTCTAATAGAAAATGATGGATGGAGAACTGTCCATAAAAAACCCAATAAAGGAAAAAATCCTAACCAAGGATTTATTTTCGCAAAACAAATGAGTCCAAACCAAGGAATCATTCCTGCTCAAAAAAGTCCTAAACAAGGATTTCAGCCTGCACAAGTAAGTCCTAAACAAGGATTTATTTCTACACAAATAAATTCTAAACAAGAATTTATTTCTGCACCTGCAAATATAAGTTCTAAACAAGAATTTATGGTTGCACCAACACAGGTACAATTTTATCCTAACCAGGGATATTATTTACCATATCAATTGGTAAACCAACCAATTGGATCGCAATCACCAACACCGGTAGATTGTTATTCTCAATTCTCTCAAAAGCCTTACACCGATTCCGAAATTCTCAAATATGCAGATGCTTTGTTGAAAAAACAACAAAACTCTGAATTCTCGAATCTAAAGGATTTTTATAATCCAGGCTTACCCCCAGACTACTACCATTTCATTGACAGAATATGGAAAAACCATATTTTGGAACAAAGGGCTAGTTTCAGAAAAGCTCTTACCCAATTCTCAGAGTTCTTAGTTGAAAAAAACAACTCAAGAAAAATCTGAAGAATTATTATTAAAATCTATTTTATACAGAGATTGGGACGATGTCCTAATTGAATATATGGATATTAAGGAGATAAACAATCTTCTTGATATATTTCAATACTTTATTAATAAAGGGAGAAACACTCCTATTATTAATAAATTGTTTCGAAAATGTCTATATAACAAATGTAGACAAATTTTACCTTCAGAAATATTTTCGAAAATAAACAGAGCCATTTGCAAACAGCAAGCTCTATTTTTAGAAACATTTTCGAAATATTTTTCACAAGCATTTGTTTTTACAAATGACATGGGAGAAAAAACTCCTGTTATAAAATTTCGATTAAATCATGAGCCATTTGATATAACCAGTATTGAATGGGGATTTGTTAAAGAAATAACAGTCCAAAATCTCTCTTTTGATTTATTAAAAGATTTTCCTGCGATAGTCAAATCCCGGCTATCAAATTTTGTAAACATAGACGATTTTGTCTATTATTTTCACATTGAGATAAACAGTCTCATTGGTTTCGCTGAAGAAGAAAAATTTCATCAGCCTTATCAAATCTGGAACATAAACACTCTGTTCTCGGGAAAAGCCCTAGCAGCAGTCAGAGAAGATCCAGAGCATTTGTCAAAAATCATTGATGAGTGCTATAACAATTTCAACAAGTATCAAGTCCAAGCCGGAATTGATCTTATGAGCATGGCTCGACACCTTCTCCATCAAGATACTGTCAAGTATTGGACCGATGGAAGAAGAATCTTAGCTTACAACACTGGAAACCACCAGGATGAAAGCAATGAAGAAGCCATTTCGTTATTAACACAAATAGCGGATATGGAAATCGGAGACTATCCGTTAGCAGCGGAGATCCGAGAAACATGGGAACAATGGAACACACCAGTCCCGTCACCGGAATCATTACACCTTGACGAGATCGAGGAAATGAACCTGAGAAACATCCAAGAAGGATGAAGACAAAATTGGAAGATGACAACCAGTCAGCATCCAAGTGACGCAGACAATGATGTAATCAACAATCAATGTCATGACGTAAGCAATGATGCAAGCAGCAGACATTGCCAGAAAAGGAAGCTACGTGGAAACACCATAATGGCATCCGTCCAAAGAAGGAAGCTACGTGGAAACACCATAATGGCATCCTTATCAATACACTGTTCATGGAAGCTACGTGGAAAAAGCCAACATAGCATCCGTCCAAAGAAGGAAGCCACCTGGAAGCAACCAAGATGGCATCCACCAATTAAAGGAAGCTACTTGGAAACCACCAAGAAGCGGACAATTAATGTGTCCTTATCAGGATACTATTCGGATTCCAATTGTAATTAAATTAGAGTTTAATTTTTATTCTTATCCGAACAATTATTTCAGACTTCAGTTGTAATTAGATTTTAGCCTAGAATTTTTTAGTTATAAATAGGCATTCTTGTAAGCTTGGGAAGGCATCTTCCCCCTTCCAATAAAATATACCATAATCTTTTACCGAAATCAGTTCTCTGTTTTTCTTTTGTAAATTATCTATCTTCTACATACCCAGCAATACTAAGTAGATATTAGAGATCCCTTCCGCTCGCACATACTCTCCTCCCTCCTCCCTCCCCCGTAGCTGGTATCAGATATCCTCTTCTAGGAGCCCCGGAGTAACGATTTCTGGAGTTCTAATATCTTGGTATCATTGTAAGTTTCTATCTTTGTGTTTCAACTCTGTTTGTTTCGCTGTTGTTGTCTCAAAACCCATATATCTGTCGTTAGTCTTCGTAGCCGTTGAGTCCGAGTGGGACGTTGTTGGCGTTGAGAGGACGTTAAGACACAGACGGTTTTAGGTACCAGGGATAATAATAATGGAACAAATAGATTGTTTATATAAAGATAAAACTTGTAATCATACTATGCATATAGACTCTAAGAATGAAAATTCTGTTTCGGTTCTTAGTATGGGTATCAATAGTTTAATAGATTTAACTAATACATATTTTGGTAAATTATATACTAAAATTAGTAAAGTAGAAGAAAAAATAGATAATATGGGAGAAGTAACTGATTTAGATTTGAATAGCAAATCTAAGGAGTTATTATCCGATGTAAATAATAAATTAGATCAGGTTATAAATATTAGTAATAATAAAGAATCTGATTTCGGACCTTTATATTATGGTAATAGTAATTATATATTAGCCTTATCTGAGGAAGATTCGTCAGAAGAATCCTCATCTACTAATTATATAAAAAATGAAAAAACAAAAGAAAAAATTGAAAAAACAGAAAAATCACAAAAATATGATTTTAATACTTATAAAAATCTGATAGAACATTGGAAAAGCCAATTTTCTAAAACAGATGATAGCTATGAAAAAGTAGAATATTTAAAGTTAATAGAAGATCTTTATGAAGAACATAAAGAACTTTTTGATAAGTACAATTATCATTATATGTTAGAATATGATGATAATGATAATAATAATGATATAATATATAATGAAAATGATAGTTATATTTTAGAAACTACAGAAAGTAGTAATTCTAATAATATGGCTATAAATATTAATGTTAATAGCAATAATAATTCTGATGAAGAAGAAACTTCAACAGAAGAAAATATAGAAATTCCAGATCCTATGGAAACGGAACCCCCGGATCCGTATGATTATCAAGCCCCAAAACCATGGGAAATTGATAAGAAAAATCCGTATGGAAATATTAAACCAAAGAAATATTGGGAAAACAAATTCCTAATAGGTTCTGAGGAATATATTTTTATGATAGGAAGTAGTTCTAACAACAAGTTAGAAGAAATTCCTAATCCTGAACAACAGGATATAAAATTAGGAAATTTAATCGGAGAAGAAATGGATTTTTCCGATGATATGATAGAAAAGATTAATAAAAATCATATTTCTAAAGAAGAAATTTATAAAATTTCTAAGTTTAAACTATGGTCAAAAAGACACATAGAAAAAATTAGTGGCAACACAGTCGCTAAGGATACCAAAGGTGGGTTAACAGAAATCCCCTTATTTACTAAAGAAAAAATAAAAAGGATTAGAAAAAACTATCCTCAGGTCAGATATACATTTAGGAGTTATCATGATAACAATTAGAGCTTTATTCAGAAGAGGTCATGATGTTCCTATTTTAGCAGTATTATTAGATAAAGATTTGAAAATCCAATAAAAGCACTTATTGGAGGTATTCAATCTAATCTACATACAGGTGTTATAGGATTTAAAGTTAAACCAAATTACTTTATTTCCATAACAGACCCTCTAATAGAAGAGTGTCTATGCCTTAGAATTCAGACAAAAAATTCTGATATAAGTGATTTAGCAGAAGATTTAGCAATCAGCTGGACTTCTATTAATGAATATACTAATACGGCAAAGGTTGAAATAAAAGAGATTAATAATAAAATTATTGAGCTTTTTGAGCCCAATAAATTTACTACAGAAATTCAACCAAAGCTATTACATTTAAAAGATTTATCAATTCCAAAAGACTGGATAATTGATAAGACTAATAATGCTAGTACTTCTAAACCGGTAAGTACTATTGAATATATGTCATCTGGTGATAAGTTATATTTCAGAAATAATCTGATTACTAACACTGATGATAATTTAGTATTACCTTCTAACTCTCAACCAGAAGAGGAAGAAGATAATGAAGGTATAAATACACCAATAGGGATGAAAACAATTCAAATTCCTATTTTCCCTACTACTCCAAGTAGAAATTCTATTTCTAGAAACTCTAGAATAGAAAATATACAATATTCGGAAGAAAATATTACTAATAAATATATTAAAATTACATTACATGATAAAGATTATAAAAAATATTCTTTACATGCATTATTAGATACAGGAGCTACAACAAGTAGTTGCAAAAGAAATGCCATTCCAGAAGAATACTGGATACCTGTAAAAAAGATAATAAATATTAATGGAATAAATGGTAGAAAAACTGCTGTTTATTATAAAGCAAAAAACATTCCAATCTACATAAACAATGTTAGATTTATAATACCTAAATTATTATGTTTACCTAATATGATTGGTGATATATTACTTGGTAATAATTTTATTAATCAATATTTACCTTTTATTGTCAATAAGAAATCGGTTATTTTATCTATAGAAAATAATTCTATAGAAATACCATTAATAATTAATAATTTTTACTAATGTTTGCTGATTATCTTAGCAGGACTAATGGATAGAGGTAAACAACCTCTAATAGAAAATGATGGATGGAGAACTGTCCATAAAAAACCCAATAAAGGAAAAAATCCTAACCAAGGATTTATTTTCGCAAAACAAATGAGTCCAAACCAAGGAATCATTCCTGCTCAAAAAAGTCCTAAACAAGGATTTCAGCCTGCACAAGTAAGTCCTAAACAAGGATTTATTTCTACACAAATAAATTCTAAACAAGAATTTATTTCTGCACCTGCAAATATAAGTTCTAAACAAGAATTTATGGCTGCACCAACACAGGTACAATTTTATCCTAACCAGGGATATTATTTACCATATCAATTGGTAAACCAACCAATTGGATCGCAATCACCAACACCGGTAGATTGTTATTCTCAATTCTCTCAAAAGCCTTACACCGATTCCGAAATTCTCAAATATGCAGATGCTTTGTTGAAAAAACAACAAAACTCTGAATTCTCGAATCTAAAGGATTTTTATAATCCAGGCTTACCCCCAGACTACTACCATTTCATTGACAGAATATGGAAAAACCATATTTTGGAACAAAGGGCTAGTTTCAGAAAAGCTCTTACCCAATTCTCAGAGTTCTTAGTTGAAAAAACAACTCAAGAAAAATCTGAAGAATTATTATTAAAATCTATTTTATACAGAGATTGGGACGATGTCCTAATTGAATATATGGATATTAAGGAGATAAACAATCTTCTTGATATATTTCAATACTTTATTAATAAAGGGAGAAACACTCCTATTATTAATAAATTGTTTCGAAAATGTCTATAACAAATGTAGACAAATTTTACCTTCAGAAATATTTTCGAAAATAAACAGAGACATTTGCAAACAGCAAGCTCTATTTTTAGAAATATTTTCGAAATATTTTTCACAAGCATTTGTTTTTACAAATGACATGGGAGAAAAAACTCCTGTTATAAAATTTCGATTAAATCATGAGCCATTTGATATAACCAGTATTGAATGGGGATTTGTTAAAGAAATAACAGTCCAAAATCTCTCTTTTGATTTATTAAAAGATTTTCCTGCGATAGTCAAATCCCGGCTATCAAATTTTGTAAACATAGACGATTTTGTCTATTATTTTCACATTGAGATAAACAGTCTCATTGGTTTCGCTGAAGAAGAAAAATTTCATCAGCCTTATCAAATCTGGAACATAAACACTCTGTTCTCGGGAAAAGCCCTAGCAGCAGTCAGAGAAGATCCAGAGCATTTGTCAAAAATCATTGATGAGTGCTATAACAATTTCAACAAGTATCAAGTCCAAGCCGGAATTGATCTTATGAGCATGGCTCGACACCTTCTCCATCAAGATACTGTCAATATTGGACAGATGGAAGAAGAATCTTAGCTTACAACACTGGAAACCACCAGGATGAAAGCAATGAAGAAGCCATTTCGTTATTAACACAAATAGCGGATATGGAAATCGGAGACTATCCGTTAGCAGCGGAGATCCGAGAAACATGGGAACAATGGAACACACCAGTCCCGTCACCGGAATCATTACACCTTGACGAGATCGAGGAAATGAACCTGAGAAACATCCAAGAAGGATGAAGACAAAATTGGAAGATGACAACCAGTCAGCATCCAAGTGACGCAGACAATGATGTAATCAACAATCAATGTCATGACGTAAGCAATGATGCAAGCAGCAGACATTGCTAGAAAAGGAAGCTACGTGGAAACACCATAATGGCATCCGTCCAGAAAAGGAAGCTACGTGGAAACACCATAATGGCATCCGTCCAAAGAAGGAATGTAACACCCCAAACCCGGCCCACAAGCCATGACCGGATCTGGTATGTCACGGAAGAAAGGAAGTTCGAAAGGTTTAGGTTAATTGTAGAAATCTAAAATTTTGCTAAGGGTATAAAACGGTATTCGTTAAAACTCAGGTGGGTTGATTTGGTAAATCCGATAGAGTTGTAAATCCTTTATTCTTTTAAAACCATTCGATCACTTAGATTTTAAACATTGGAGTGGTCAATAGCTTAGAAAATCTTGCTACCCGATAGTAGCATTTTTGAAAACGCGTACAAGTATTTATCTTCGAAAACGTTACTTTTAACCAATTTGCATAACCGTCCGTAAGTTCATCAGTTATAAAGTAAAGTAAAACAACTACCTAACCATCCAAAATAATAAGCGCCATATTACAACCCAATCGAATTGTAGTGAATAATTAAACTTAAAACGGCAAAATAAAGTTTCAAATCCACAAAACCAACATGGCCGCCTCGAGCTCTCCTCGGCTCCGCATCCGTGCTCTACTCACCTGCAAGATGATATGGGAAGGGGTGAGTCACCAAGACTCAGTGTATAAATCCCCAACCCGGGAAATAACTCTCATACACAAGATATTAGTATGACATGCAATTATGCAACCCAACCTAGCCATCCATACTCCTTTTCTACCCCGTGTGGTACCAAACCACTGGTGGTGCCAAACCACTGGTGACATATAGTCACAATAAAGTGATGGGCCAACCCATCGTGTGATACCAAATCACTGGCGTCAATCCCATATCTCAAATGTGGGGCCAACCCACGGTGGTACGAAGCCACAGGGACGAGACGCTATGAGGTGCCAAACCTCTGGAGGTACCAAACCTCTGGTGACCGTAGTCACAATGTGTTACCAAAACACTGGTGGTGCCAAACCACTGGTGACCCGAAGTCACAATAAAGTGATGGGGCCAACCCATCGTGTGATACCAAATCACTGGCGTCAATCCCGTATCTCAAATGTGGGGCCAACCCACGGTGGTACTAAGCCACAGGGACGAGACGCTATGAGGTGCCAAACCTCTGGAGGTACCAAACCTCTGGTGACCGTAGTCACAATGTGTTACCAAAACACTGGTGTCCGTCGACACGAATATTACTCCCTCTCATCAATCCCACCATCATCATGCTCATATTACAAGTATCATGATTCCATATATCATGCAATCGAATATAGCATAGCATTTTTCAGCATATGATGGCATATACAACAACATATATAGTAAATCGAGTAATAAGGGAAACTTACCCGAGAACCAAGCTTATGCCCACTAAGCCAAGTTACCATATGAGAGGTTATTAATATCATTAAACAACAGTTTATACTAATAAAGTGTGTAAGAGTTTACACACCTATTTAAATCGAAGATCTACAAGGAATCCCGGATCTACTTGCTATTTAAAAAAAAGTCCCGAACTTGTCCTCGTATAGCTCCTATTATTCGGCCATTAATAGCTATTATTAAGGAGTCTCATTTGATTAACTAACAGAGCCAAAAGATTGGTCATATTGTAATAAATCAGGGCCTTAGGCCGAACCTTTAATAATACGAACTAAGGCGACTTGAAATCTCGAGAACTTCTGGTTTCTTGGCCGATTTATCCCCCTAAAATCGCAGTGCATAAATCGGTCAAACCTAGCTACTAAAATGGCCCTTGGCCGAATGTCAATAACCCCATACCTTGTCTACCGAAGTTCTAAAATTCCTTATGATTTGAATAGTCAAGATCCTTGAAGAAACGAGGCCCGAAAGACTCCTTCAAATCCCTTAGCTTCGGCTACCTTCAAAAGGGACAGTAAGAATGTTATAGGCATTCGGCCAACCTTCCTTGAAATTAGTCTTAGTATTTCATTTAGAGGCCAAAGGCCATTCGGCCATAGTCACAAATCCACAACCAACGAGTTGTTGCCCTTACCTTAACAGCTGACTTGGCCTTTAAACACCACAGATCGGTACTCCCTTTTGGTCTCTATAAGATGCGGCTATCATATAGAACAAGAATTAGAGTAGGTTTTACATATTGAATCCATAATAGAATGAAAGATAGAAAATCTACTTACCAATTTGCTTGGCTAGCCCGAAAGGAGAGTTAGGTTTCGGCCAAGGGACAAATTTGAAGGAAGAAGGATTTGGCTTTCTTCCACTCTACACTAACCGGTCATGCACCAAAATGAAACAAGGGAAATTCGGCCAAGCTTCTCTTCACCAAGCTTCATTCGGCCAAGCATTCAAAGTTGGAAGGAGGGGAAAACAATAGAGCTACTGCCGAAATGCTCTCCTTTGCTAAGCTTCAAAACCGGCCAAGCTTCCCTTCTTCTTCTTTTAATAAAATTTCCATCAACAATAATAATAATAAATGATTAAGCCTTGTTTATTTATTATTCCCAAGCCATAAACCCATCACCTAAGATAAAATAATCCCTTGCAGCACATATACTAATAAAATAAAAGGAATAATATTGTATGTATATAAATAATAATAATAAAACTATGGTTAACCCCATAATTTTAGCACCCCACGGCAGCATGCCTTGAGCATGCGTGCATGCAGCCCCCCCCCCATGCGCAGGCCACTTGCCGACCAAGCCAACATAAAAAAAATATTCCCAAGGATAATGCGGTTGCCAGGTCTCGAACCCGAGACCTGGGGGAATCCGCCCAAGCTTTTGACCATCCGGCTACTGCTCCGTGTCTGTTATAATAATGCCGAAAATTCCCCTTAAGCCTCCAAGGCCTGGCTTCCACACGCATTTAATGCCAGCAGCCCAAAAAAAACAAATCGCCTCACTGCAGCCCAGGGGTTTCGAACCCGAGACCTGGAGCAATACCCTCCAGGCGCTAGCCACTCGTCCTGCTGGACTTTCGTGGTAGAATCCCGTCGCATCTTTCTTTTAAACCTTTATTTCTGAGTTTCCCATGTGCATTTAATATCAGAGGTAAAAATAAAATGGACAACCGTTGCCCAGGGGATTCGAACCCGAGTTCTGGAGCAACATCATGCCCTAGCCACTCGGCCAAACTGGAATTTCATGACATGA
>CM016620.1:94794165-95054187 GCA_005393395.2 Gossypium australe | reverse complement strand
CAGCCACCACGTTAGCCTTGCCTGGATGGTACTCAATTGAACAGTCGTAGTCCTTCAGCAGTTCAATCCATCGACGTTGTCTCAGATTTAAGTCCTTCTGAGTCAAGAGATACCTCAGACTTTTGTGATCCGTGTAGACTATCGACTTTTCCCCATACAAGTAATGCCTCCATATTTTCAAAGCAAAACCACTGCTGCTAACTCCAAGTCATGGGTAGATAGTTAACCTCATGCGGTCTTAGCTGACGGGATGCATAGGCCACTACCTTCCCTTCCTGCATCAACACACATCCCAACCCATTATGGGACGCATCACAATAAACTGTGAACAATTTCCCCGCCTCAGGCTGAACCAAAACGGGAGCTTCCGTTAGAATCTTTCTTAGTTTATCAAAACTTCTTGCTGTTTCTCTGACCAAACAAATGGGACTCCTTTCCTTAACAACTTAGTCAACGGCGCGGCGATTAAAGAGAATCCTTCCACAAATCTTCGATAGTACCCGGCCAGACCTAGAAAACTTCGAATTTCCGCCACTGACCGAGGTGGTTTCCACTCCAACACTGCTTCGACCTTGCGGGGGTCTACTCTAATCCCTTCAGCCGACACCACGTGACCCAAGAAGGTCACCTCTCTAAGCCAAAATTCGCACTTACTGAATTTGGCATACAACTGCTCCTCCCTCAACACTTGTAGGACTATGCGCAGATGCCTGTCATGCTCCTCTTCCGTCTTCGAGTATACCAATATGTCGTCTATAAACACCACGACAAATTGATCTAAGTATTGCTGAAACACCCTATTCATCAAGTCCATGAATGCTGCCGGTGCGTTGGTCAACCCAAACGGCATCACTAAGAACTCGTAATGCCCATACCGGGTACGAAATGCCGTCTTGTGCACATCAGCCTCCTTACCTTAAGTTGGTGATAGCCCGACCTGAGGTCTATTTTCGAGAATACCGATGCACCCTTCAGTTGATCAAACAGGTCATCGATTCGAGGCAACGGATACCTGTTTTTGATCGTTAACTTGTTAAGCTGACGGTAGTCGATACACATCCGCATTGATCCGTCTTTCTTTTTGACAAATAGTACAGGTGCTCCCCACGGAGATATACTAGGTCGGATGAACCCTCTATCCAAAAGTTCCTGAATTTGAGCCTTCAATTCCACCAACTCCTTTGGTGCCATTCGATAGGGTGCTATAGACACAGGCGCCGTTCCAGGCAACAAGTCTATACCGAACTCTACTTCCCGATCTGGGGGCAGACCCGGAAGTTCTTCAGGAAACACATCAGCGAATTCCCCTACAGTTCGGACCTTCTCCACTGCTGATTCCTTAGCCTCCAAGGCATAAATCTGAACCAACAATGCTTCACACCCCTTTTTGATCATTTTCTCGGCCTTCAAGGCAGACACTACATTGGATAGATAATCTCTTCTGTACCTATCATGACCACCATCACCTTCAGTCGTCTTTAGAAATATGCGCTTAGCAGCGCAATCCAACCTTGCCTGATACTTAACCAGCCAGTCCATTCCAAGAATTAGGTCGAACTCCCCAAACGGCAGTTTCATCAGATCAGCCACAAACACTACCCCTTGGAGTTCTAGGGGTATATCTCTATATAGCTTGTTCACCATCACAGAGTGTCCTAGAGGGCTAATTACAGTCATCTCGCTAGAAGCAGTCTCAAAATCCAAGTTCATAGTCTCTACCACACTACTGGCAATGTATGAATGCGTCGAACCCACATCAATTAAAGCAACATATGGAAGACCAAAAATTAGGAACGTACCGGTGATGACATCCGGTGCGTCACCTCCTCGCGACGTCTCGCTGCGTAGACTAAGCCAGGCTGCCTGGCTTCGGTGTTGCCTGCTCCTCTGCTCTGAATCCACGACCCCGATTAGGACCATTGCCTCCTCTACTATTACCACGGCCCCTTTGCGGCGGTCCCACATTCCGTGCTGGAGTACGGTTCTGCCCCTCTGGCTGATTCCTTGCCATCTTCCGAGGACAATCCCTTACACGGTGATCCGAAGATCCACATTCAAAGCAACCCCTTTCACCGGTGTAACAACCTCCCCAATGTGACTTTCCACAGCGATTACACTGAGCCGGTCTCTGGTTAGAAGCCATGGGCCTTCCAGCCTGATTCGGCCCACTCTGTCTGGCCCTCTTTTGTGCAGTATTTCCCGATCTAGACGACCCAATACCTCTTTTCTGCTTGCTCCTATCATAGCTTTGCCTCACAGACTCCCGGACCCTCTCGGCCACCTTGGCCTTTTCCACCAGAACAGCGAACTCACGCACCTGTTGTGGAGCAATCAACAGCCTTAAGTCATCCCTAAGTCCGTCTTCAAAGCGGACACAACGATCGTGCTCAGTTGACACGACTCCCCGAGCATAGCGGCTCAGCCTCAGAAATTCTGCCTCATACTCAGATACCGACTTATTTCCTTGTACCAGTCCCAGAAAGGTTTTCCTCTGAGTATCAGTGTAGCTGGTGCCCACATACTTCTTCTGATAAGTAGCTTTGAAGTATTCCCAAGTAAGGTCGTCTGCTGAAGCGCCGTCTCGAACCGTGAGCCACCACTGGTATGACTCGTCTTTTAGAAGCGACACCGCTCCTTTAAGCTTTTCCTCATCTGTTAAGTCGAGATCGTCCATGATCCTCTCGGTTGATTCTAACCAATATTCAGCTGTACTGGGTGCGACACCTGACACCCCGGAATGCTTCAGCTCCATTGGATCGGAGCCGCTCAGATACAGACTTCCGAGCGCCTGCACCTCTATTGGTCTCAGCCATCATTTCTAGCACACGCAGCATAGCCTGCGATACCGACTCACCCCCCGTCTGTCCTGAGGTCCATCGCAAAAGTTGGGGGTGGCGGTGGGGGTGGTATCTCATTATCCGATCCTTGGCCCGACCTAACTGGTTCTGTCACGGCCATCCGGCCTCTACCGCGTCCCGACGGCCGCGACCTCTAGAACTCATTTCTTATGGCGCAATCTGTCTTAAAAAGTTTTATGAGTTAGTCAATGTTCCACTGATTATTAGCAAAGAATCTTATGGGCGAAATTTAGAAGTTGTTCTTTCGATCAAACAAGTTCCAAGTCTTCTATTGTAATTCGAAGATACGCATTTACTAATTCCATCATCCTTTTTGTCCAATTCCTAACCCGGGGGTATTTTCGTCCTTTACCCTACAGGGGTATTTTGGTAATAAAACAATGTAAATTTGACAAATCAAATAAAAAGAATTTGCCAAACTTGGGGGTTCTTTTTTTTTTTTTTTTTTTTTTAAATTTGTCTTCTCAAATTGGTAGTGTTGCGAAAACTTTGAAAATCAGGTCATTTTGGTAATTTGCAATTTAGGGGCAATTTGTAATTTTCCAAAAGCTCAACATTTTTGACATTTTGCAAATTAGGGATTTTAGGTATGCTTGTAAAATAAGGAAAATTTTGTTTAAAAAGAAATTTTGGGGTAGTTTGGTAGAATTCTTAAAACTAGGGGCATTTTTGTAATTTACCCCTAAGGGTATTTTAAAATGTTCATAAATCAAAGGAATTTTGTAGTAAAATTCTCATAAGTTTGAGGGAATTCTTTAAAATTAGAGTCTTTATAAAAATGCGGCTAATTCCCTTTCGGGTTTTAATAATAGAGGTTTAGCCCATGAACAAGTCCTTACAGTTAGGGTGAACCGAAGCTACGCACCAGGTAGGATTCCCGCGAAGAGGAGGTGAGTCGCTAAGACCACTTAAATACCAAGCTCTTCCGGATCCGATCCTAGACATGCGTATAAGGGTTACCACACCTTAATTCGGCGACTTAGTTATGGGTTTGTTTAATTAGGCAATTAGAATCTTATGCGATTGTTTGGTGTAAACTAATCCTAGAGTTCATATACCTTCCATACTACCTACGTCCCATTTTCTATCCATTTTCAGATAACCATTCATACATAGATTAAAGATACTTACGAGAGCGGATCGGTGCCGGAGACTCGACGCCATGTTGTTCAACCAAATCATTTTCAACGGGGTTTGCAAAAGCCTATCTAGCAAAACATTTTTTTGGGTCTTAAGCCCTCACAGCCGAGTTTTTGAACCTGGCTCTGATACCAAAACTGTAACACCCCAAACCCGGCCCACAATCCATGACCGGATCTGGTATGTCACGGAATAAAGAAGTTTGAAAGGTTTGGATTAATAGTAGAAATTTAAAATTTTGTTAAGGGTATAAAACGGTGTTCGTTAAATCTCAAGTGGGTTGCTTTGGTAAATCCCATTGAGTTGAAAATCCTTTCTCCCTTTAAAATACATTTGACCTAAATTTTAGAACAATAAAGTGATTGATAACTTTGAAACTTTGTTACCCGATGGTAGCATTTTGAAAACGCGTACAAGTACTATTTTTGAAAACGTTACTTTTAACCGATTTGCACAATCATTCGTAAGTTCATCAGTTATAAAGTAAGGTAAAAACAACTACCTAACCATCCAAAATAATAATAAGCGGCCATATTACAACCCAATCGAATTGTAGTGATAATTAAACTTAAAACGGGGTAAAATAAAATTTCAAGTCCACAAAACCAACATGGCCGCCTCGAGCTCTCCTCGGCTCCGCATCCGTGCTCTACTCACCTGCCAGATGATATGGGAAGGGGTGAGTCACCAAGACTCAGTGTATAAATCCCCGACCCGAAAATAACACTCATACACAAGATATTAGTATGACATGCAATTATGCAACCCCACCTAGCCATCCATGCTCCTTTTCTACCCCGCGTGTGGTGCCAAACCACTGGTGGTGCCAAACCACTGGTGACCCGAAGTCACAATCAAATGATGGGGCCAACCCATCGTGTGATACCAAATCACTGGCGTCGATCCCGTATCTCAAATGTGGGGCCAACCACGGTGGTACTAAGCCACAGGGACGAGACGCTATGAGGTGCCAAACCTCTGGAGGTACCAAACCTCTGGTGACCGTGGTCACAATGTGTTACCAAAACACTGGTGTCCGTCGACACGAATATTACTCCCTCTCATCAATCCCACCATCATCATGGTCATATCACAAGTATCATGATTCCATCTATCATGCAATCGTATATAGCATAGCATTTTTCCGCATATGATGATATATATATATACAACACATATCGTAAATCGAGTAATAGGGGACTTACCCGAATACCAAGCTTATGCCCACTAGGCAAAGTAACCACATGAGAGGTTATAATATTATCAAACAACAATTTATACTAATAAAGTGTGTAAGAGCTTACACACCTAATTTATCGAAGGTCTACCAGAAATCCCGGATCTACGCGATATTTAAAAAGTCCCGAACTTGTCCTCGTATAGCTCCTATTATTCGGCCATCACGGGTTAGCATTTAGGGGTCTTATCGATTAATTAACAAGTCCAAGGTTATTGGTCATAACATAATAAAACAGGGCCTTAGGCCGAACCTTTATTAATACGAACTAATATGACTTGAAATCTTGAAAGCTTCTGGTTTCATAGCCGATTTATCCCCCCCTAAAATCACAGTGCACAAATCGGTCAAACATAGATACTAAAATGGCCCTTGAAGAAACGAGACCCGAAAGACTCCTTCAAAATCCTTTAGCTTCGGCTACCTTCAAAAGGGATAGTAAGAATATTTATAGGCATTCGGCCAACCTTAGGAGTGCTTGAACTCATGCTTTCGGCCCTTCAAAGAGAGGTAAGGAACCTAAGTAAAAGAGGAAATTCTTACCAACTTTCGAAAATACCCCTCTTTTCGTGGATTCGGCCTATGCTCTAGGTGGTAAGCATCATTCGGCTAAGACTACAATGGGAAAAGAAAGCAAATTTGACGAGGTTAAAGAGCTTAGAATAAACAATGGAAGGAAAGAAAATAATAGGAGCTAGCCAAAAACACCCACCTAGAGCCTCTTCAAAACCGAAACCCCAAGCCCCCCTTGGAGTCTCCCATTTTCGGCCAAGGTCTAAAACTCACGGCCACAAGAGTTGGTTGCCCTTACCTCGACGATTTCTTCGCCTAGTTGATCACCAAAGTTCGGCCAAGTCTTGTAGAAAGACAAAGGAGTAGTCGGCTACTTAAAGCTAAAACGGAGGAGAGGAAGAAGAAGCAGGATTCGGCATGCTCAATCAAAAGGAACCAAAAACAACTAAAGAAAATTGGCCATGCATCATTCGGCCAAGGGACAAATTAGAAGGAAAGGACTTTGGCTTTCTTCTAATCTACACAAACCGGTCATGCACCAAAATGAAACAAGGAAATTCGGCCAAGCTTCTCTTCACCAAGCTTCATTCGGCTAAAACAATGAATTTGAAAAGAAAAAGGGAAATAATAATCCTTCCAAAACTTCATGGCCGGCCAACAACTCCACCCCTTTCAAATTTCAAAGCCTTAATTTCATAATATTCTCTCTATTTCCAACACATAAAATAGAGAGAAAACCAACCCATGCTTCCATTATCTTTTAAAATATTGAGTAAAATAGATAAAGTAATACTAAAAAAAAATAAATGAACATGAGGCAGCCTTCACACTTGGTTCCCCACGCGTGCATGTGCATGCCAAAACCCCCAAACGCCGGCCCAAGAAAAAAAAGATTTCTTCCATGCGCTGCATGGGTTTCGAACCCTGGACCCGGAGCAGTACCCTCCAAGCGCTAGCCACTCGGCCAGCTTGTCTTCCGTGACATAATGCGTCAACATTTCCTCTTAAACACTCGGTCGCTGGCTCCTGCACGCATTAATGCCAGAGACGAAAAAGCAAAAGCACGTACATACCCTACCCTCGGGTCTCGAACGCGAGACCTGAGGCAGGATTCCCCCATGCTTTAACCACTTGACCGACCTGACTTTCATGGTAGAATCGCGTCGCAAATTTCTTTTAAATCCTTCCTGATGGCTTCATTAACCGGAATGCTAAAAGCAAAAGTTAAACGCCCTAGGTGCGATTCCTAGGGCTCGAACACAGGACCCGAAGGAATATACCCGAGCCTTCTGCCACTCTTCTAACATGCCTTTCGTGACCTAACTCGTCAGCATTTTCTTTTAAGCACTCCCTTACTTCAACGCTAAAATAAAACAAGCTCCCTTGCGTCCCTGGTGGTTCGAACTCGAGCCTAGCGTCCCCAGTCCCTAGTCGGCGCCCCAAGCCACCTGGCCAGGCTGATTTCATGCCACAACATCGCCGAATTTATTTTTAAAACCCTCCTTCGCCTAACTCTCCTTCAGCGCCAGAAATAAAACTTCCTCCACGCGACTCGAACCTGAGCCCAGCGCACCTTCTAGCCTTCTAGCAGCACCCTGACCACTCCGCCAGCCATTCCTTTGTGTCCATATTCGCCCCAATAAATAAAAATACTTATACTTAGCCTTTCCATCCCAAGCACTTAAGGAACTTTTTAACCCTATACCAAACTCAACTCGGGATTTCTGACCAAGCCATAACACATACATTAATTTAGGCAATCACGCAATAAATAAATTACATTGCAAACAACCTAGTGCAGGATGTTACACCCACTACATCAACAATAGATTTATCTCCAAAAGACACAATAGTCTGAAAGTCTTCATTTAGGTAAGAGAAAGAATACTTATTACCGCACATGTGGTTGCTACAGCCCGTATCTACATACCATAAACATAAGTTCTGCGGCTCCTCCTGCTTGTTATGAACTGCCATCAACAAGGTTTCAACTTCTTCTTTTTCTGTAAATTTAACTTTTCTCCCTTTTCCTTGTTATTAGATAGATTAGCATGACATTCAGAAAGATAATGACCAAACCTATGACATCTAAAACATTCTACCTTTAATTTGTCAAATTGTTGATCCCGTTGTTTGCATTTATCATTTGGTTTGGCATGCTTGCCACCATTTTTATTCAAACTGTCTCCTCTACCTCTTCCGCTTCCTCGACCTCTGCCTCTCCCTTTGAAAGAATGAGTTGAAACTTTCAAAGCCTACTCTATTAGGGTAGAAGTTCTGTTCATCTTCTACTCATGGACCAACAAGGAGCTCTGAAGTTCATCAAGGGTGAGTGCATCAATATCCTTGGATTCTTCAATTGAGCTGGCAACATAATCATAATTTTTGTGATAAAGACCGCAATATCTTCTCAACAATGGCTGTTGCTGAAACCATTTTTATTTAAAAAACGGAAATCGATTTTGAAAAACGAAAACAGGAGTCGCCACCAATCTTTTTTGCTTAGGTGTGATCGGGTCACCTTATAAAACATTTTTTTATTTAAAATATTGATTTTGGTCTACAAAATTCAAGAAAACGGGTTCGGGAGTCGTTATGTACGAGGAAGGGTTAGCACCCTCGTAACGCCTAAAAATTGGTACCTAATTGATAAGCTCATGTCCTAATGTCGAAAATTTGAAAAATTTAAAATATGATCCTTTTACTTGAAAGAAAGCCAAAACTCTCTTAGCTCAAAGAAATAAAATACCACACCCAATGAGTTAGGATGTAACATTTCAAAATTTCGAAACTAAGCTTGCTTTTATTTGTAGAAAATCCATACCTCGAGACACAAAACATCATATCCAATAAGTTAGGATACAATATTTTGAATTCCCAAGAATAAGTTTTGATTTGAAGTTTATGGGTTTCAATTTTTCAAAAAAAAAGGATACTTGATATCTTGAGTTCAACGAGAAAAATCGAAACCTAGTGAGTTAGGGTACAATTTTTCTCGTAGCCCCCAAATATTATATATCACCGTATTTTTTAAAAAAAATTTTACGAAAAATGCGACAATTTAGCAAAATATATTTTTTATAAAAAATGATTTGAATAAAATATTGTATTAATTCATTATAAAATGCGAAAAAAAAATTTACGAAAATTACATGATATACTAACATTTCATACTAATATAAACAATTAAAAAAGGAAAGCAACGTAACATGGCAAGAAATACATGTAATAAAATGACTATGCTAAAGCAATAATAAGCAAATAAAAGAACGTAAATAAACAAATACAGAATATAAAATAAGCAGTAACAATTTTAAAGAATCTATATGAAAGATAAAAAAATAAGAAATGAATATGAAACTCTACAAACAAGATCAAATATAAAAATAAATAAATGAATGATATATTTAAAAGCACCGAATAAATATTATAACATAAAAAATAAAAAAATATGCCAATTTCTAAAATGATTAATATATAAACAATATATTTTAAATAAATGATATAAAAACTTAAAAAATACAAAAGATAACTTATAATAAATATATAATATAATAAATCAATATATACTAAAAATAATAATATACATATTTAGAATAAACAATATATGAAATTTTTATGATAGAATAATTAAAATAATACATAATATACAAAATTTAAAATAATATGTAATATATAATAAATAGTGGATTTAATAAAATAACCCAATATGACTAATAAGTAAAATAAAATTATTTGATATAATACTTAAAATAAAAAATAAAAAATAGGGACGAAATTAAAATAAAAACAAAATGTGTGGTAAATAAAAAAAACAAGAAGGGACCAGATTAAAAACGCGCGCTGTACATTAGGGACCAATCGGGCAATTACACCCCATCACCTAAACGTCGTTGTTCTGATATTAGCCTTTAAATAGCCCGAGGACTAGATTGAAACAAAATATAAATTTTAGGGCTAATTTAAAAAATGAAAAAAAAGCATTTAAATTAAACGAAATCACAATGAATAAAATTGCGGAGTGATCAAAAAGGCAAATTACCCTTTTTATAAAAACACGCGGATCCTCCCCGGGTCGGGTCAACGCGCGGGTTATAGCCTTTAAACGACATCGTTTTAATACTTATTGACTTAAGCAAAAACGGCGTCGTTTCCATACTGCTATATAAATCACTTTTAATAAAAAAATCATTTAAATCTGGTTTTAAAAAAAAAACTCAAAAATCCTCTCAAGTCCTCCCTTCCTCCGTCCGGAGTCCGGTCATCGAACTTATGGGCCATCGCCACACGCGCCACCGTAGACGCCGTCATACACGGCGGCCAGAGGTTAGAAACTCCAGTTTTACAACATAAATCATACTCTTTTACTTTGTATATAATCGCAAATAAAACGAAGAAAAAGAAAAAAAAAACTAAACAGAATAATCACCTCTATTTTTCGAAGATTTTTGTTCTTTATTCCTGTATTTTTTTGTATTCTGTGTATCTTTTTTTCGTGTCTTTTTCAAATTGTGCTAGGGTTTAATAGCCCCGAAAATAATAAATACAAATATTCTGTCCATATTTGTTACTTTTTGTTGTGTTTTTCTTTCCTTTTTGCATGGAACGACGAGAAATCCGGCGATGGAGAGCGCTATCCATGCGCTGATTGCAGCGCGACCGAGGGTGGGAGCTACGGTGCCTAGGGTTTCAGAAACCCTAGGCTTCTGACTTGTTTAGTCACTTGGGCCACTCAGGCTTGTTTTAATTTGGGTCTTTGTTGGGTCTGGGTAATCTGATTAGGCCTCGGTGTAACGGGTTTTGGGTATTAGGTTTAATTGGGTCTGGGTGTAATGGGTTTATGGTTTATTGGGCAGTAGTCTATTTGGGCTGTAAATGGACTGCGAAAAAATTGGGCTTATTGGTTTATTTTATTTTATTATTATTATTATTATTATTATTTTTTGGTTTGTTTTATTTACATGGGCCAGGGCTAAATTGGGTTCTTACAGCTGCCCCTCTTTGCACATTGTCGTGTAACGAGAATAGAGCAAAGACGATAAAAGGACCCATTTTGCCCGGTCTTGTCAAATGGCTATATCTTTAAGGAGATAGGCTAGTATCTTCAATCTGCTTCACTGCAACTTCAGGAAGAAAAGATCTACTATCTTTAGTGTGCTCCATTGCAAACTCAAGGATGTCAAACTAGTATCTTTCATCTGCTTCACTGCAATCTTAGGAAGACAAGATCTGTTATCTTTAATCTGCTCCACGACAAACTCAGGGATGCCAAACTAGTATATTTGATCTGCTTCACTGTAATCTCAGGAAGACAAGATCTGCTATCTTCAGTCTGCTCCACTGCAAACTCAGGGATGCAAGACTGATGTCTTCAATCTTCTTCCTACAACTTCAGGAAGGTAAGATCTGTTGTCTTCTAGTCTGCTCCACTGCAAACTCAAAGAAACCAGACTAGTATCTTCGATCCGCTTCACTGCAACCTCAGGAAGACAAGATTTGCTATCTTCGGTCTACTCCACTGCAAACTCAGGGATGCCAAACTAGTATCTTCGATCCGCTTCACTGCAATCTCAGGAAGACAAGATCTGCTATCTTCAATATGCTCCACTGCAAACTCAGGGATGCCAGGCTGATGTTTTCGATCCGCTTCACTGCAAACTCAGGAAGACAAGATCTACTATCTTCAGTCTGCTCCACTGCAAACTCAGGGATTCCGTACTGGTATCTTCGATCCGCTTCGCTGCAAACTCAGGAAGACAAGATCTGCTATCTTCAGTCTGCTCCACTGCAACTTTAGGGAGGTCAGACTAGTATCTTCGATCCGCTTCACTGCAATCTCAGGAAGGCAAGATTTGTTGTCTTTTAGCCTGCTCTACTGCAAACTCAGAGAGGCAAGGCTGATGTCTTTGATCTACTTCACTGCAACTTCAGGAATGCCAGATCTGCTATTTTTAGTCTGCTCCACTGCAAACTCAGGGAAACCAGACTAATATCTTCAATCTACCTTACTACATTGTCCTCTAGAGGACATAACCTGTAGAATGGATATATGCTTATGCCTAATAATTAGGATGCCCCGATCGAAAATAGTCAAATGCTCCTATTTAGACATGCAATGATATGTGAATACAAAAATGTTATGAGAATGATTCCTATTTCAGGTGTCATCACTCATTTATTTGTCTAGGTTTCATCTTCGTTCCTCTTGAAGTATCATATTCTTGCTCAAATAATTTGCCCTATGGAAATTTTGGGGCCCTCTCCATTTGATCCTTGGGAACACAAGGCTTGTACCACCTTCAAACCATCCCACCAGGAATCAAAACTTTTCAGTCTGTCCTTACTGCAATTTAAGGATACAGGATTTGTTTCAACTCCAATTCATTCATTCACAATTCAGGGTTTTGAATTTTCCCCATCAATTTGGTTTGTCATACCATTCCCCGAATGTTATGACCCAATAACATCGCTTAATTTCGTCACATTAATTCATTATTTTGTCCAATTATCATTTGGACAAAGAATTCAGAAAAATATTCTCCATCTAGACTCTTCTTTCTCAAATATTTCCAGTCCATGTACTTGGAAATTCTAAACAATTGTCCTGTTTCAGTTTCTTGTATCATCTAGAAATTTCTAAAGTAATATGTAGAACTTCTTTTGTGAAATTATTAGTTCATCAATCATTATTTCAATGCAACGTGCTTATGAATAATGGGTAACAAATAAATTGATCTTAAGGATAGTTAGAGTTAAATAAATTATCAGAAATACAAAGGAAATTAATTGAGAACATATCGTTGAGAAGAAAAAGAATCCAAAGATAGTAAAATAAATAGGACAAAGACCAATTTGGCATCCATTTTCCTCTGAAATCCTTTTGTATGGGAAGGATCTTTTTCAGTACAAGGTCCCCCTCATGAAACTCTCTTAGGCAGACCTTTTTATCATAAGCTCGCATCATTCGTCTCTGATACATCTGACCATGGCGAATAGCCCTTAGCCTTTTTTCTTCAATCAAGTTCAATTGGTCATATCGAGCCTGGATCCATTCAGCTTCATCCAATTTTATTTCTGACAAAAAATATGCAAATTTCTAAAATGATTTATATAAACAATATGTTTTAAATAAATGATATAAAAACTTAAAAAAAATACAAAAGATAACTTATAATAAATATATAACATAATAAATCAATATATACTAAAAATAATAATAATAATATACATATTTAGAATAAACAATATATGAAAATTTCATGATAGAATAATTAAAATAATACATAATATACAAAATTTAAAATAATATATAATATATAATAAATAGTGGATTTAATAAAATAACCCAATATGACTAATAAGTAAAATAAAATTATTTGATATAATGCTTAAAATAAAAAAATAAATAAAGGGACGAAATCAAAATAAAAACAAAATGTGTGGTAAATAAAAAAACAAGAAGGGACCAGATTAAAAACGCGCGCCGTACATTAGGGACCAATCGGGCAATTGCACCCCATCACCTAAACGTCGTCGTTCTGATATTAGCCTTTAAATAGCCCGAGGACCAGATTGAAACAAAATATAATTTTAGGGCTAATTTAAAAAATAAAAAAAATTTAAATTAAACGAAATCACAATGAATAAAATTGCGGAGGGATCAAAAAGGCAAATTACCCTTTTTATAAAAACACGCGGATCCTCCCCGGGTCGGGTTAATACGCGGGTTATAGCCTTTAAACGACGTCGTTTTAATACTTATTGACTTAAGCAAAAATGACGTCGTTTCTATACTGCTATATAAATCACTTTTAATAAAAAAATCATTTAAATCTGGTTTAAAAAAAACTCAGAAATCCTCTCAAGTCCTCCCTTCCTCCGTCTGGAGTCCAGTCATCGGACCTATGGGCCATCGCCACACGCGCCACCATAGATGCCGCCATACACGGCGGCCGGAGGTCAGAAACTCTAGTTTTTCAACATAAATCATACTCTTTTACTTTGTATATAATCGCAAATAAAACGAAGAAAAAGAAAAAAACTAAACAGAATAATCACCTCTGTTTTTCGAAGATTTTTGTTCTTTATTTCTGTATTTTTTTTGTATTCTTTGTATCTTTTTTTGTGTCTTTTACAGATTGTGCTAGGGTTTTATAGCCCCGAAAATAATAAATACAAATATTTTGTCCATATTTGTTACTTTTTGCTGTGTTTTTCTTTCCTTTTTGTAGCGAACGATGAGAAATCCGGCGATGGGAGTGCTATCCATGCGCTGATTGCGGCGCGATTGAGGGTGGGAGCTGCGGCGCCTAGGGTTACAGAAACCCTAGGCTTCTTACTTGTTTAGTCACTTGGGCCATTCGGGCCTGTTTTAATTTGGGTCTTTGTTGGGTCTGGGTAATCTGATTAGGCCTGGGTGTAACGGGTTTTGGGTATTAGGTTTAATTGGGTCTGGGTGTAATGGGTTTATGGTTTATTGGGCAGTAGTCTATTTGGGCTGTAAATGGACTGCAAAAAAGCTGGACTTTTTGGTTTATTTTATTTTTTTGTTTTTATTATTATTATTTTGGTTTGTTTTATTTACATGGGCCCGAGCTAAATTGGGTTCTTACAGCTGTGTCATTCATCTTCTCACCATGAAATCGCATATTATTATTCCCATGGTTCATGCACAATGGTCTGTAACACAATTACCATCATTCATCTGAAGAACCTCAGTCCCTCCATAGGGCCTGAAGCTATGTACGCTTCACTCTAGAAGAACCTTGATATTTTGTCTTCATAGAGTCCCAAATATCTTTGGAAGTTTCTTTGCAAAGAATGGTTTCTAGGATCAAACGATCAATAGCTTGAAATAAGTAATTCTTTGCTTTCAAATCTTTCAGCTTCAGCCCCTCCAAGTCCTTTTGCTGTGCTTTTGTAAGCTTTTCTCCATCTGTTGGTGTTGTTTCACTATGCTCAATGACTTGCCAATACTCCTTAGATTGCAAGAATTTCTCCATCAGCATGCTTCAATGATCATAGTGACCATCAAAATGTGGAATATCTGGCTGCACAAAATTTTCAAAAGCCATAGGAGGACCAGAAACTTTTTCCTCTCACTGGAAATACTTTTTTTTTTAACCTAGCTCTGACAGCACTGTTAATTTATTGAAAGATAACAACAAGATGAAAATAATAAAGGAAAGGGGAAAATAAGATGATGAATACAATAATTCATAATCCAAGAACCTATTTATATAGGCTTTTACATAACAGAAGCACTAAAAATTAGACACTATCAAAATAAGATTCACAATAGTACTCTTAACAACTAGAGAAAAAATCTAAATTAAATAAACCCATAAATTTCAGCCAGTAAATTCTTGATGTGCAGCAACTACTTGCCTAGAAACAAAGTAAAATATGTTTAATTAAAAAAAGGAAGACCTCAGGATGCTGTGGTTGGAGGGTGTATAGGCTTGGACCACCGAAGTCGACACAAACTAAAGTGGTGGAGCTGTTTGATGGTCAGATTCATGGTTGCATGGACCATAGATTTTGAAGCAAGCGGTGTGGTCAGGTATGGATGTATCATCTACAGTTCCATGGTTTGGGGACAAAAGTGAAACTCTGTGCATGCTCCACTCATGGTAGACCCAAGCCTACGGAGACCGCCCTTTGGAGTGATTTTGAGAATTCTATTTTAGCCCTTAATCCCTATGAATTAAGCAGGAGTAGTTAAAAGTAAAAAACAAAGCAAATAGTAAAACACTGCGAAATCGTGGATAGAGAAGTCAACTAACATTTGAAGAAGTAAACTACGCACCACCTGATTACGTCCTATTCATTCAATATTTAGATATTTAATTATATCAGCCATTAAAACTAATTAAAAAAAGGTATATATTTTTAAAAAAGAAATTAATGCGACATTATTTATAGATTGTCTTTAGCTTTTAGTTTATCACTTTTGTACTGTAATTTCCAAGGCTGCCCCCTTATTATTTGGATAGAAAATAGAAGGCTTTTGTCTTTTCTTTTTGTTTTTTTAAACATTTTAGGCTAATATGATGATTTAGTTTTTAGTGTTGGAATGTAATGGCAGCACAAGTGATTATTTATAATGTGCACTTTATTTCAATATTCTGTCTTTTTAGCCCTCTTTTTCCTAATAAAAACAGAGACTTGGAAATGAGCGCTGTTCAAGAAGGATATGACCATAATCTATGATCTCAGATTGATTATTATTTTCTTAAGCGAGAAAATGATCAAAACCTCTTTGCTATTATTTACGACTTAATTAAAAGGAATAACGTGCTCCTTATCGCCAAATTGTCCCCACACGTTTTAATATTTTCTCGAAATACTACTTTGATGTGAAGTGCCATTTCTTATTTTATTACACCTTTTATAAATCAACAAAGCTTTTGATAATCAGTTCAATTTTTTTTTGTTTATTAAGCTAAGTAATAAGATATTGCCACTTATTTATTAAATGAACTGAACACAAATGAAATTTGTTAAAACAAAAGGCAAATAAAAAAATAAAAGAAAGATTGTAACTGTCCCATTCAACCTTTTATTCTCATATTTATTAAAATAGTTCAAAGCCTTCCTATTTCTGTGTCTCATTGTTTGCCTCTTTTGTATTTTGAGAGTTAAGTAATGTAATACTAAAGAAGGTGTTAAATTGGGTGTAAAAAACTGAAGAAAAACATATAAACAAGTCTAGGACTTTCGGTGTTTTTAATAAATTTTTATATATTTTTATTTTTATTTTATAATACTTTATAAATACAAAGTATTTTTTATTTTTTAATTATCTATTTATATTAAAATATATACCAAATATAAATATTTAAAGAAATTAATTAATTACCTGCTTTAACCTTCACCAGTGCATCATAAAGAGCTGGTTTATGTTTTTTCTTCAACCATTGTGTAAAAAGGTCATGCATATATAATCACCGAATATTTATATATATGAAAAATTATTTATTTTTTCTAAAAATATCATGGAATAAAATCAATAAGGTTTATATTAACAAATTAAATATTTTTTTATAATTTTAACAACACTTTTTTTATTTTTTATAAATTTTGAATATTTTTATATTTTTTGTATTTTTTATATTTTAATAAATTTTCATCATTTTTCACCACATGTCATAAATATAGTATGACACATGGCAAAGATAACTGAAAAAAGAATAAAAAAAACTAGGGAACATTAACATTTAACGGTTAACAATCAAAAGTTAACTGCTAATATTGTTAGCTAATTATGAGCTTTCATTAAATGAACTCTAAATCTTGAATTAAACACTAAAAGTTAACATTATTACTTTTAGGTATCAAAATGTACAATTTTTTTTTAAATATAAGTACCACATTGGACAAAAAAAAAAACCACAAGTACCACATTAGAAAAAAAAAGTGTACCAAATTATGTATTAAGCCAATATTAATTTTATAAAGATAGACATGTTTTTTTTTTTTATCAAAATATGTAAAAGGTTAAAATGTTGTCCCTATACCTATATAGAATTTGAGATTTAGTCATTTTATTTTAAAAGTAAAAAATTAATCCTCCTACTTTTTCAATTTAAAAATTCTAGTCTAATCATTATCGTTGTTGGTAATTTCTATAAAAAATCAATTTAACATGTTTATTTTTTGTTATAAAAAATTCAATTTAACATGTTTATTTTTTGTTAATCATATGCCACATCATATGAAGACAACCTAATCGAAATTTCAAGTTGACAAATTTTGACAGAAAATATTTACAATTTCAATGACTAGATTGAAATTTTTAAATAAAAAATAGGACTTAATTTATAAAATTTTAAATACAAGAAATAAATTTAAGATTTTATCTAAGTTAAAGTACTCACAACATATTCTAACTTATATATAAAAAAGGGTAATTCTAAATTACACCAACAACTACTCAACTTTGATGTAACTGACAAAACAGTCACTCTGGTTTGAATTCAGTCACTCAACTTTCGAAAAATAACAAACTAGTCTGTAACGCCCCAAAACCCAGCCCTGAAGTTTAGACCAAATCCTGGAGGTTACATAATCACCAAAGTGATCGTATGAAAATTTTACAAAACAAATTATCTCAAATTCCATTACAAACTCATTTTTCTCTTTTCGAACTTCAATCAGAAAAATTACAGTTAAGTTTAATTTATGGACAAAGTAAATTTACGAGAAAAATCCAAAACAGAACTTGTACCATAGTTCTTATAAAACCTTACAGTTTGAAACAATATATCAAAATGGGAACTGGAAAGAAGAACTGTTAACTTGTTTTTAACAGTGACTGTCCGAGACCTCCGCATACCGAGTCCAGCTACAGAAAACAGAAGTACCTGAAAGAGGGAAACTGAGGGGGGTGAGCTACATGAGCTCAATGTGAGTTCGAAATGTGACTAATCATAGAATTACAGAACATAATTCCAGATAACAGTTCAATAGCGACACATACTTATAGAGATATACAGAACCAAAAGGTAAACACGAAAACAACGTCCCAACTGTACGTAGCAATCAAAAGACACCATATCATTCACGCAAGATCAGTCGCAAATGTTAAGACATACAGACAGATGCGCGTGAATGCAACAAACATTAAAAGCTCACCCATCCAGCCAGACACCTCTCCGTCCCCCGTTCACACCATAAAAGAGCTATATGAAGCTTAATCAACAATGCACACCACATAGGACCTCGAAAGGTCCATTCAACCCTACACACCATGTATGTGAACTAGGCCACTCAAATATTAATATGTAGCAAAGCTGACATATGTACAGTACAGTGCGGTAAACTGCTGCACTGAAGAAATGTAGTTGAAACTGCCAAAGCAGAACAGAATTCAGACTTCCTTCTCTTCACAACCAACCCCAAAATTTCTTTATGCAAATGCATGTATGCAAAAAATCTCACAAAATAATGAACACATTGTACAGACAGTCATACAAAATCAGAAATGCAAAAACCCATTTAACTAGATACAGAGTCATTTATTGCTTAACATCCATTAACACTCAAGCGAATCAATCAATTGCAGTAATGACTACGAATAACACACAAATATAGGCCGAAACAAGTCCCGACCACCCTTACTAAGTCTTAGCTAGGGGTTGGAACACATAGACAGATAATCGGATCAAAAACAGACACAGAACTAAAGTTGGTGAAATAGGGTCACACGGCCGTGTGGGAGCCAACACGCCCATGCCAAGGAGGCACACGCTCATGTGAAAGGAGGCAGACAGTCGTATGGCTAAAGCACACGTCCATGTGACCTAGGGACATGACCGTGCGAACAGGTCGTGTAACTCTCTGTTCAATTGTGCTAAAATAAGGTGTAGGGCAGATACGGCCGTGTACCCACTAAACACGGGCGTGTGTTCTGGACACACGCCCGTGTGAGAAACAAACAAAATTCCTAAATCCCCAAATTAGCCATACGACCGTATGGCACCAAATAACCTAAAACTCTAATCCCCAAATGCACATGCCCATGTGCCCACAGGGCACGACCATGTGGAAGATGACTAAATCCTTAAATTAGCCACACGACCGCTGTGACACCAAAATTTTCCCGAAAATCCTAATTCCTAACTCCATACGGTCGTGTGAATCGGTACATGCCTGTATGGCCACCCATGTAGTCCCAAAACCACCTCAAAACAGTATACGAAACAAACGTCTGCTTCTGAAACAACCTCCCAGCCCTTAATAATTCAGAACCATACCTAAAATGCACCCGAATTCAAACCGTTCATGGAGATTGACCCTTCGATTGGTTACTTTCAAGAACACACAACCATGTCGAATTTCACACAAGCAAGTCGACAATTCGATACAAAAAGAAAGAATCTCCGATCACAAATAGAATTATAGAATGCCACAGAATTGAATCACAATTCACATATAAATTAAAAGAGTTTCGAAACCCACACCTTAATCATGATAAAATGCCCAAACAAACGGTGAACCACAATGCCTTCTATTTGATACTCAATTGCATCTCCCTCTAGAACCTGAAACCGTTCAAGACACGAAACTGCAACGACGTAAAAAGGAAATTCGTAAGAAGAGAGGGAGAAGGGAAAAAAAGGAACCTGCAGAAAGAATTCGAAAAACCAAAAACGTGAAAAACTTTATGTTTCCTTTTTTTTTCAAATACAATAAAATAAAACGAGTAAAACAAATAAAAATAAAAATAAATATCTAACCTTTTAAAACAAAACAAAGCTAAATCAAAATAATTCCCTCAAAACATACCTAAAGACTCGAACTCGGGACCCCAAGCTAAGCTATCACACAACCAACCACTAGATTAGTAGGCCCATTCTAACATCAAAATACGGAAACTAACCCAATTGCTCGATCTACTCACTGACGCCTACTTTGAATCTCAAACTTCTAACCCCAAAAATTAGGGTGTTACACAGTCACTAACGTTATCAAAAAGTGATAAATCAGTCACCCATTAATACTTTCCATCATGGACTTAACGGGATTGTTGACGTTGCCAGTTAACTTGAAATGTTGGAATTGAGTAGCCAAAGAGACATGATTTGGGGGGAGGTGACATGAAAAAAAAAAAGAAAAAGAAAAAGGGGAGATTGAAATTTGGGATAGGTTGAGTAGTAAAAGAAAAAGAAGAAGTAGAAAGGGAGATTGAAATTTGGGATGGGTCGGCTTAATCATACACATGTGAAAATATTTTCAGAAGGACGTAGATGGTGCTATAAAGGAGTTTGTTAGGCTATTTAAGGAAGTAATAGGAAATGAATTTGAGCCATGGGAAAGGGAGAAGAAGTTTCAGAAGAAGCCACTTAAATTTTATCCTATACACATGGTAAGAAAAAATCTTGTTCCTCTCCAATTGTATTGGAGTATTTTTTTTTTTCTTTTCACATGATATTTGTTTCTAATTTGTTTCCCAGTATTGATAAGGATAATGGGGTTGATTTGGGGAAAAAGGGACAGGCAAAAAAAGAAAAAAGAAAAAGGGGAGATTGAAATTTGAGATGGGTTGAGCAGTAAAAGAAGAAGAGCAACAAGCATAAGAAGAAGAATAAGTAGAATGGGAGATTGAAATTTGGGATGGGTTGGCTTAGTCAAGAAAGGCAATGGAGCTTTGCAACTTCGAGGAGCTTCAGTTATCATGATGCCAAATCCAAAAATTTTAATGGATTATCGATATTACTCAGCTCCTTAAAATTTTATCGGTATTGGTTAGATTTTAGGAGGAATTTACAACTTTGGGCAAGAAAAAAGATGAAATATTGAAGTGGGAAATCTCACAACAAAGTGAAATGCAAATTAAAGATGAAAGCTAAAATAGGAATCACGATAGGCATCTCCATTTTTTCTTTCTTCATCTTTTTTTTTCTCTTCTTCTTCTACTACTTAAACCTTAAACTGGTGTTAAAAGGGGTTGTTTAAATTGTTGATTAACGTCCAGTTGGCTGATTAATGACAGCAAGGAATCTGTCAACTGCCATGTCACTTTTCAGTTACGTCTGTAACGAAAAATGGTTAAAAGGACTGTTTTGTTATTTTTCAAAAGTTAAGTGACTGAATTGAAACCAGAGTGACTGTTTTGTCAATTGCATCAAAGTTAAGTGATTGTTGGTGTAATTTACCCATAAAAAAAGAAAAATAAAGAAATAAGAAACTCCATTGCATAAAAAGTAAATCTAATAATTTTATGGGTAAAGTACACCCTTAGTCACTAAACTATGGATACGTTTTTGTTTTGGCCACTTAACTAAAAAAGTTACAATTTGATCATTGAACTATTCAAAAGTTTTCATTTAAGTCACCGGGCTGTTAAAATCGATGCTATATGACTTTCTCTGTTCACACTGTTTGCACCAATCAAAAGATCTCTTTTCCCTTTTTTTTCTACAGTTCATTTTTATTTATAACATAGTTTTGGACGTTACAAATCTACGAACCACAATTCAAACAGCTTTTTTCTTCGACCATTGACAATGATTGTCAGACCGGCTTGGATCTAAGGTATGTTTTTCTACTCATCAATGGGTATTGTTCCACCATATCGACACCGAATCGTTGCTTGAGCTCATTGGCAAAAATTTTATTTTTATTTTTAAAAAAAAACTTCATAACCGGCTTTTTCACCTAAATAATACAAAAAACAAAATTAATAGCTGAAATGAGATGTCCATAAGATTATTTACCAAAATGGTATGGTTTTATTGGTGTTGCCTGTCAAATTGGCGTCATAGGACTGAAATGTAATGATCTAAAATATTTAGGGACCTGATATGCAAATTTACCATGTTGAGTGACTGCAGAAAAAAAAAGTGAAAGTGCCTCTTGACAGTGTGGCGGCACCAAAGCTTAAATGTGGCTAATTGTCTTCTAAGCCCTCCTTATTTATTATTTTATTTTTATTCCCCTTCAACTCACTACATTGTGTATAAGCAAGCCCTCAACCTATTTTTGTAGTTAAATAAGCTCTTAACCTATAATTTTTACTCATAAAAGCCATTTATTTTAATATTAAAGTAAATATATTTTGAATTTCAAGCTCTTATCTTAATTTTTTGTTGATGCAATAAAAATTATTTACACATTAACATCAACATAAAATCTAAAAAAGTAATAAAAAATGTCAAGAGTAGTTAAGAATATCATGTATTTAAGCACTCTCAAGAAATTTTAAAATTTTATTTTTTTATTTAATAAACTATTCTCATCAAATTCATATAAATATAAAATGTGAATTAGTTTATATTTTTTTTAAATAGCTTTACTTTGGGTAAAATATATGTAATTTAATATTAAAATAAAGGACTTTTATGAGTAAAAATCATATATTAAGAGCTTATTGAACTACAAAGCTAGGTTGAGGGCTTGCTTAAACACAATGTAGTGAGTTGAAGGGAATAAAAATAAAATAATAAATAAAGAGGGCTTAGAAAGCAATTAGCCACATTTAAGCTTTGGTGCCGCCACACTGCCAGGCGGCACCCTTTCACGTTTTTTTTCAACAGTCACTCAACATGGTAAATTTGTATATCAGGTCCCTGAATACTTTAGATCATTATATTTCAATCCGGTGCCGCCAATTTGACGAGCAACACCAGTAAAATCATGCAATTTTGGTAAATAATCTAATGGGCATGCCATTTCAGTTATTAATTTTATTTTTTGTATTATTTAAATAAAAATACCTTAATAATCGAATAAATTAAATAAAATTTTAATAATGTAAATAAAAAATAGAAACTAATGGGGCTAGATTTATTATGTTATTCAAAACTTTCATGCATGAATAAAAGTAAAACAATAAATCCACCATAATCTATGATTCCATATTCAGATTAGATTTTGGGAAGGCTTTGATTTGAAAGGCCAATCATCTTTTTTCTTTTTCTTTCTAGAAGTGGCCTTCCGGATAATTGTTATTCTTCTTTTTCTATAATTATTCCTTCTGCTGAATAAATAAAATTAAAAACTACTCATTGCTGCTTAAAAAGTAGATCTTACCTGCAATTGCGACTCTGAATATCATCCATACTCATTTTTTCCCTTCATATTCCATTTTGATTATTAGGAATTTTAATACTTTATTCCATCTTCTGTTTGCTGGGAAGATCAGCCGGTATTTTTCAAGATTTGAATCTACAACTTTTGCTAACTACAGGGACTAATTGCAGGATTTAACCTTCTTTATATATACTTTTCAGAGCATCATGATTGATATTGAATTCTAACCTACTGATTCTGTGGCCATAGGAGCACCTGATCAGTACTCCCCAATTTCCTAATCACGACAACCTCAAACTTTTTTTAAAAAAAGTTAAAATATTTGTATATTTAAAATTTAGTCCATTTACTTTTATTTCTAAGAATTTAGTCCTTCCACTTTTAAGTTTCAAAATTCAGATCTAATAGGTAACCCTATTAAAATTCTTCTGTTCAATTTACTAATATGACATTTTGAAATAAACAAATACTCACTTAGTAGCCATATAATAAAAAAATAACATTACAATGAACTTAAATTTAACAGAAGAATTTTAATGATCCTAACAATTGGACTTGCATTTCTAAATCCAAGAAATAGAAAGACTAAATTGCTTCAAATAAAAGCAGTGAAACTAAATTCCAAATGTATAAGGAGAACAGGGAGCTAAAGCATATTTTAACCCAAATAAAAAGAAGAACCTCAAACTTGGTGTCCAAGAAATAAGCTAAGTTAGAAACAGACAAAGAGGTCCTTCGATTCTATAAAAGTGCCCCCCCTTTCCTCCAAACTTCCTGCTCCACTCGATTCTCAAACTCAGATGTTCTTCAAACAGCTTTCATAGTTCATACTCTGTTTTTTGGTCTTAGCTTAACATATAGGCACCCAACACTTGCAAAGAAATGGAATCAAATGTTTCTTCCAACTCCACCAAGAAGCAAAACCAAAGCCTCCCACCAAAGAGGGGCCAAGTTAAGATGAGAATCCTCAAGACTATCCTAAAATCGGTTAGTTCAATGGCGTCGACGGGGACGCCCAAGGAAAGTGGCCCACACCTTAGCTCATCATCCACAACACCGACGGGCTACCTTTCTGATTGATCTTTAAACTCAGATGAAATGATACCTTATTTTCAATATTTTTTTGTACAAGGTGGGTCTAAGTGGCCTTATAATTTTCTCCTCTTTTTTGGGTTTACTTAGGCAACAGATTGTAGTTTCTTTTTTATGTAAATATAATTCAGGAGTAATTTTCCCTCCTTTTTGTGCATCAGTCATGTAGTTTGAATGTTTCATAAAATAGGTATCACCATAATTTTTCGTTTTTCAAATGCATTTATATTTGATATCCAAATTGGAATTGGTTGAAATTCAAGTAGCACATGGTTTAACATGATTTGAGTGCTTCAAAAGTTGCGTTCCTTCTCTCTCAAATTTCCAACCAAAAAGGAGTTCCTTTTTTTCGGACAACAAAAGTAATTCATTGAATAAAGAGAAATTATATAAGGTACATTCCAATCACTAAAAGCGTAAAAAATTTAAATTCTAATTTATTTTAATTTAATTTAATCATTTTTTAGAATTTTATTCCTCATTATAACTATTAAATTTATTTTTTTTATTTTTAAAATATAATGTAATAAACATATTGAAAATTGCGCTGATTTCTTGCCCCTATGCATGTCCCGCATAGTTTACTTTTTAAAGTTTTTTTTTTCATGTTTTTGTCAAGGAATGAATATTCATTTTGCAAATTTTCATTTCATTTATGAAAAAATGGAAACAGTTTTAGAAAATAGTTAAATTAAGTAAACAGTTTTGTATCAATTTTATTTTGAGTTTTTTAATTTTAATTTTTTTAAAAGAATTTAATTTTAAAAATTGTTTTAAAAATATTTTTCAAAAATTATTAAAACAATATTTAATGTATTATTAAAATATTTAAAATTTCTTTCTATTGTAACTTAAAAAATATAAAAGATGTAAATTAAAAGAACCATAATGATTTTCTTAATTTTTTTATGTTCTAGAACTGTTTCTGTTTTTAAAATTCTTGTATGATTAAAAGGTTAAATAAAGCATATATGAACGTTTTTTTAAATCTAATTGACCTATTAAGTTTTTTTTTTTTGGAAAATTAAGAAAATAAGTCGTTTTTGAAGAGAATATGTGAAAGCGTGTCCCACCAGCGGTCGAATTTTTGAACGTTGCGAACAGTAAAATTTTTTAAGGGCCCTAACGATAATTTTTTTCCTATAAATATCAGACCATTTTTCATTCTTTTCACTTAAATCCAACTTTCTAAATTCTCTCAATTTTCTCAAGTTTTGTTCTAAATTTTCTAATACGCTTGTTTAAAAATATTATAGTTTTATTTAATTATTTCATATATTATTCGTTTCGATTAAATATTCACGAAAGACAACCTTTCTGATTCGTTTCGACGACAAGCACATTTTCGCCACTTAAGTGATAGTGGTAAGACGAAATTTTAAATTTCTTTATTTTCAATTAAGTTAAAATTAAAATATTTTATTTTATAAAATATTTTAAATTTAATTTTTTGTCAATATAAATAGGTGGATGGTCGTGTTTTGGAGGGGTTTATACATCACTTGTCAAAGAGCTCAAATATTGGAATTCATGGTTACTTGCAAGACGCGGGATTCTTGCATGCGTCTCGTATGCTTAAGGGTTGCAAACTTGATCTTACACTCAGCAGCGCGTTAGTGGAAATATGGAGGTCCAAGACATACACTTTCCATCTTCCATGTGGCGAGTGCTTAATCACACTAAAGGACAACTTGGTTTACCGGTGGATTGGCTTGTCGCCATGGGGTTAACGATCGTTCCCGGTAAAGAGGACTTTTGTGAGGTATTTTTGGGGAATGTGTTGAATAAGTTTTATGGTGGCTGGATAGATATGAAATGGTTGGAAACTAATTTCAAAGATCTTACTAAGGACGCGCCCGACATCGTTAAAGAACAATACGTTAAAGCATTTATCTTAAGGTTAATCAGGGGCATTCCAATACCTGATAAATCTTGAAATTTAGTACACATAAGGTGGCTACTACACCTAGTCGACTTCAAAGAAAGCGGGCGATTGAGTTGGGGATTAGCTGTGTTGGCCACGTTGTACCAAGAGTTGTGTTGGGAGACGAAACCGAATAAGATGTCAATCGGTGGTGGCTTGCTCTTGTTGTAGTCATGGGCCTAGTGGCGGCGACCATTTCTATGTACACGAGTGAAAGACCCATATATATTCCCATTGTTGACAAGGTAAAAATCATTTGTTAATAAATATATAGTTTGTATAGTAAATATTGTTTATTTATTATATGTTTGAATTAACATATCGATTGTATAGGTGGAACCATGGGCCGAGTTACGTGGGACTACTCAAGCAGCTCGAACATATCCAGTTGTTGTTAGATCAACGCTCGGAAGCTGATGTTAGTTACTTATTTTGTCAAACCTATAATAATAACGCAATGATTTGTAAAATAAAATTCCATACATAACAGAATTTACAATTGTGCATTGCAATTTGAAAGGATGCCATATGCTGGGCCGGATATCATAGAATGTGTCCCGTCAAAATCTTTAGCCATTTGGAGTATGTGGGACGCGAAAGTGCCATTGATAATGTACGTGAAGGTGAAGATGCATGGATTAGATCGAGTGATGCGGCAGTCCGGTGGAGGCAAAAAAATTTGCCACCACCACGAGATATGGAAACACTGTACAAGTTGGATCTGCGAGGGAAGATCGACGAGAATTGACAAGATTACTATAAGGAGTACATCGACATTTGGGATCATAGGATGAAATTTTTACCCATCTGCGAATTTTTTTTTCTCATCAGAAACAATGACTTGTTTGGAGTACATGCCTTGGTTCAAAGTCACCAACAAGCCATATCTACTATCAGTGGAGGCGAGGAGTAGCCAGCTTCATTAGAAGAGGTAATGACGAGCGGTCCAATAGTGTAGGTTTGTAAGAGGTGTCGTGACAGGTTCGTTACCGGCTCTGACCCAACAAACACCGTTGATGTCTATACCACATCTCAATTAGTTCACTCCACTTATTCTTATTTATTTCACTAACCCCGTGTTTCTTTCACAAGCACCACACTATACAATACCACAACACCCTGCTTTTACCCCTCCCATAGGTACATATTCTAGGGCACCTCTGTCCCTTACATTCTACGCCTCAATGCCGGTGTTGATGTCGACACAAACGTTAAGCCAAATATTAATGCTAGTACCGTACCAATAGTGACAGTGATGCTATCATCGATGTTGATATCGATGCCTGGGTTAATGCTGATGTATCCGAGTTTTGATACATCGTACAATTATTCACTAATAGTGTCACAAACACCCACCGCATCATTATTTTATCAAGGTGGATCATCGGCACAACCACTTTATGGAGGAGTGGAGGACACACGATAGGAAGCTAGGACGACACCGCACTCAAGCACGAAGGAAGGTGATGGAGACGAAGATGAAGACGAAGTTGAGGGTGGAGATGAATATGAAGATGAAGATGAAGACGACGATGGAAATGAAGATGAGCATGAGGGTGGAGGTGAAAACGAAGAAGATGAGGAAGATAATCATGATTAAGTGGAGGAGTCAACACCACTAGTTGTGTGCAGAAATCCTACGCGCACCCATTAGCCACCGCCCTATGTTACACATTCGGTCAGACAACACCGATGATATTTTTTTATTTACTTATTGCGATGTAAATATAGATGACATCAATAAAGAAACAATAAATTTTTTTATATTTTTATTGCAACTCATATTTGTCTTTGTTAAATTCTAATGTAAATTATGCGTAAATTTCCATATATTTAATATTTGATATGAAATTTATAACTTTGGATAGACACCTTTATAGAACTAATGATTAATAAAGGTACAAAGACTAACTTGTAAAAATGGAAAACGTTCAACTCCCCAAAAAATTGTAATTGGTACTTGAAGATGCAAGTAGCAATTTTTACATTACGCAAATGTTAGTAGACGGTGGAAAATACAATTAAAATGCAAGTTAAAAAAAAAGAACAAATTTTTGGCACAAAAAAGGAAGCATTGTAATCAATCTTCTATCGTTGAAAAAAAATTAATGTTAGTGACGTTGAGCCCCAATCTAACCCTCAATACAGAATATGTTGCCTTCGTATACCCTAGGTTTCTACAGTAGTCGCATAACCTCTGTTGATTGTCCCTTTCCTGAACATCTATATTGGAGTCTATCCGAGTGGAATTTGAGCGACCTTTCGAGACGCGATATAAGTTCATGTTTGGGGTCAACTCAAACGATGCTCTAGACACTGGTGGCCACATACTCTTTTCTGGGACGGGTGGGAACTCAGGTCTCCATACATTGTGCATGCGTTCCAGTCTGTACTCATTGTTGATATAATATGTGTACTCAGTTTTTACATTCGCACATGTGAAAATTACATGTGCGTGTGGGAACCGAAGTGCCTAGAATCTCCCACAATCGCAAGTCCCTCATGGTAGGTCGACACGATATGATGCCCCTTACATGTCCTGGTTTGGCCTAGCGTACTCTATGACCTAAAATTACAGGAAAAAATTGGTTGGGGGAAAATATGACGATGCAATCGGCTAAGGAAGAAATCTCAATCATCTACCGTTTCTCCCGGAGTTAATGCAAATGCTATTGGAGTTAATGCTATTGGGTAACAACAATCAATAATCGATCAGGTGCCATCAATTTGCATCAAAGGCTTGTAGTGCCGGAAAGTTTCTTTACATAGATCGAAGATCTAAAAGAATCAGTGAAATACTCTTTTCATAGGGACCAGACGATCGCCGAAGTACGTTGGGTGCATTTCCAGATCAATTACGGAACTTGGTACATATCGATCCAGTACCTAATACTATTGCCATAAATCATTTTACGACTTGTCTCAACCGTGATGCAACTTATCCATAGCCTTTTGTTTTGCAACCCATGCTTTGTAGTACGATGATGTGTAATTGTGCTGGCTACGGATGTTGGCAATCAACATTAGGACGAGAATTTTGAGACTTACTGTAACACCCATCACCCGTATTCAACGCCGGAAAAGGGTTATGGAGCATTACCGAACATATTATACAAATACACGTGCATTTCACATACATTTTCAAATTTCATATGATTATAAATCAACAACATTCATATCGTCCCTAATACGAGGCGACGAGGCCCAAAAACATGCATTCGGGGTGGTTCGGGACTAAACCGATAACTTTAGAAACTTCTGAAACACTTAGAAAATTTTTTCGCAATAGGGGACACACGCATTTATGGTCCAACCGTGTGTCTCACACGGCCAAAGACACGCCCGTGTTGCAGGCCGTATGGACATTCGAAATGGGAGCACATGGCCGTGTCTCAGCCCGTGTCTGACCCCATGTAACTCTCTGAAACACTTAAAACATTTTTTCGCAATAGGGGACACACGCATGTGTGGTCCAACCGTGTGTCTCACACGGCCAAAGACACGCCCGTGTTGCAGGCCGTGTGGACATTCAAAATGGGAGCACATGGCCATGTCTCAGCCTGTGTCTGACCCAATGTAACTCTCTGACTTGGGTCACACGGCCAACATACACGCCTGTGTGGCCAACCCGTGTACACTAAAAATGGCCACACACGCCCTTGTGGCCAACCTGTGTACCCTAAAAATGGCCACACACGCCCGTGTACTAGGCCTTGTGCTAGGCCGTGCCAAACCTGTAGGGTATACTGAATTATGCCACACGGCCAAGTCACACGCCCGTGTGTGAGGCAGTGTGGAGTATACTAACTTGATTCATATTTCAACACCAGGGGACACACGGCCGTGTAACCTGACCGTGTATTACATCTGTGTAACACCCCAAACCCGACCCAAACATTACGACCGAATTCGGTATGTCACAGAGAAAACCATTTTTGAAAATCCCTTTAGCCGGTTTGAGTTTTGATGAAAATATCTCATTTTCATTTATCCCGTTAAATAAAACATTTGTGTGTATGAAGAAACAAAACTTAATTTAGTTATTTAAAACTTTATTAAGTCGGATTGTTACAATTTTGTCGATGTACCCGATGGTACGAAAGAAAATCAATTACGTTTGAATTTAAGAAAACATGTATACCCATTTTAAAGTCACTAAGTAATTTAAACAAATTATCCAAAATATGTAAAGTAATAAAAATAATCTTAGGAGGCCTTATTACAACTTGAGCAAATGAAACCAAAAATAAGTAAAAATAATTCAAGTCCATTTAAACCAATATTTCCACTGCGTGGCCACCTCGAGTCCATTCGGCTCCTCATCCGCGATCTACGAGTCACCTGAAAAATGTTAAGGAGAAGGTGAGTCACCAAGACTCAATGTGTAACCCTTCCCTCGATTTAATGCAATCTCATACACAATTTATAACTAAGTGAACATGCACTAAATCATGCACCCAACCTAGCCATCCATAACATCTTTCTCTACCCCGTGTGGTACCAAACCACTGGTGGTGCCAAACTACTGGTGACTTAGAGTCACGATATCCATCAATACTGTGGTGTCAAACCACTGGTGGGGCCAACCCACATGTGATACCAAATCACTGGCGTCAATCCCATAATATAAACCGTGGGGCCAACCCACTGTGGTGCTAAGCCACTAGGACGAGACGCTATGAGGTGCCAAACCTCTGGAGGTGCCAAACCTCTGGTGACCGAAGTCACGAAATGTGGTACCAAACCACTGGTGCCCGTCGACACGAATATCACTTCCCCCTCCACTCGTTTAACCCACATATATATATGATGTGCATGTAACAGAAATTATGCTCACCATGTTTAATTAATATCATACACTGGATTTATCATCAACCATATCACATATACTAAATATGTCATGCCTCCATACGCATCAAATAATAACCTCGTATTACCAAGGACTTACCTGAATCCTTGCTTATACCTTTAGGGTATTAAATCCACATAGTTTAGCATACACAATAGATTCAGCACATTAATTAGTTATAAACTGTGTATGTACACACCTGTTGTTAACGAAAGCTCTAAATCTCAAAGAGTCAATCGGCCACACAAGCTATCCTTGCTCCTATATTCGGCCAACACAAGATTAGTCTCCTTGACCGTTCGGCCAAACCAAAACAAACTCAAGGGGTCATCACTTGAACCTGAAACCTTACCTACACGTCTTTGGGTACTAGCCACAGTACACGTTTTACAACTCTGCTTCACCACCCTACAATCGGCAATCATCAACATTCATAACAATAGCCTTCGGCTTTCGAATACCCAATAAATAACTCACTTACTTTCTTACCACCACTTACCAAGATCGCTTGTCTAAAGGAAAGAGGCTTGGATTGCTTACTTCAAAAATCCCGGAGTACCTTTATAAACCGATTGGAGGAAAGACTAGAGGAGATCACCCTTGCTTTGATGTTCGGCCAAAACTACACCAAATAGGGAGAAGAATGCAAAGAGATTCGGCAATGAGACTAAAAAAAAAGATGGACACACTCCTTGAGCAAAAAAAATTTGGCACTTATTTGCTCTTCACGGCCGACTACATCCACCCAAGGAGCCCCCCTCATTCGGCCATCACTATGTCCCTTAACCTATTCCACTTTCTTCTCCCACTTATCCTCTTAATTAATAAAATAACAATACTCCATCCCATTATCTCTTATGCTCCCATTAACATAAATAAAATAAGACCACATTTATCTTGTTATCACTCATAAAAAAAAAAAAAGCTAAACATCACTTATCCCCTTACCTACTCCCAAGAGAATGCTTCATATTCGGCCAAGCAAAAAAAAAAATTTTGAAAGAAGAACAAGACAAAAATGAGGGCATTCGGCCATGCTTTGCTACCCTCAAAGCCGCACATGCTCCTCTCCCCAAGTGATAATTCAACACCAAAAGAATAATAAAACATGATTACTCAAGTTCCCATCAACATTTGAAAATAAAACAATATAAAATAAAACAACCCCATCACCATACATAATAATAATAATAATAATAATAATAATAATAATAATTAATACTACCCCATCACCATACATAAAATAATAATAATAATTAATACTACCCCATCACCATACATAAAATAACAATAATAAAACAAAATAAAAAAAACCACTCCCATCAAGCCCTGCTCCATGCGTGCATGCCCCATGCAACCCCTTCCCACGCCAGCCAAAAGAAAAACAAAACAAAATCCATGCTGCTGCCCCCAGGTCTCGAACCCGAGACCTGGGGAAACACTTCCAAGCCTCCAGCCACTCTGCTAACACGCCTTTCATGCCATAACACGTCGCAACATTCTTTTAAAGTATCCTTCGCTGGCTCCTTATGCTTTAGCGCTAAAAACAAAAATAAAAAGTCTCAAACGCGACCCCCAGGACTCGAACACGAGTCCTCCTAGCCGCAGCCCTCAAGCAACGCTCTTCGCCACTCGGCCAAGGAGTCTTGTGCGATATAAACCTGCCACAAATTCTTTTAAAGCCTTTTTAATCGATAACGCCATTTGCAAAAAAAATAATACACGCTGGTGCCGCGCCCAAGACTCAAACTCCTGACCTATATAGCGTCACTCCCAAACCTTAAGTGGCGCATGGAAGCCACTCTTCCAAGGCGATTCTTATGCCTACAACCGCCAAAAATTATTCTTAAGGCCTCCCCAGCCCAAATTCCTCATTTTACACTTAAATCCAAAATTTTTCCAAAGTTTCCCTTTTAATCCTAGAGTTTTAAAAACCCTTAAAACACGTCCAACCCGCTCTTAAAGCCTGCTAACACTTGAGTTACGCTCCAAACGCACAACCCCTAATTTAGGGTGTTACAGTTCTACCCCCCTTAAAAATAATTTCGGCCTCGAAATTACCTGATCGGAAGAGGTGGGGGTATTGCTGCCGCATCACATCCTCGGGTTCCCACGTAGCTTCTTCTACACCATGGTTCCGCCATAGCACTTTCACCAAAGGTACTGACTTCCTACGTAGAACCTTGACATCTCGATCCAAGTTCTGAACTGGCTCCTCCTCGAAAGATAAGTCCGAGTTTACCTCAATCTCTGCCACTGGCACAACGTGTGATGGATCTGACCGATACCGTCTAAGCATCGACACGTGAAAGACGTCATGAATCTGACTCAACTCTGCCGGCAGCTCGAGCTGATAAGCTACCGGTCCCACTCGCTTTACTACTGTATATGGGCCGATGAACCTTGGGCTTAGCTTCCCTTTTCGCCCAAATCTTAATACCTTTTTCCAAGGCGACACTTTCAGAAAAACTTTTTCTCCTACTGCATACTCCATTTCCTTGCGCTTAAGATCAGCGTAGGACTTCTGCCTATCCGCCGCTTCCTTGAGACGAGCCCGAATCACCTTCACTTTCTCTTCAGTCTCTGTCACCAACTCTGGACCTAAAACTTGTCGTTCACCCAACTCCGTCCAACACGTAGGAGTACGGCATCTTCGTCCATACAGTGCTTCATACGGTGCCATTTGGATACTCGCTTGATAACTATTGTTATAAGTGAATTCTGCCAACGGTAGATACTCTTCCCAACTACCACTGAAATCCAAAACACAACCTCTTAGCATATCTTCTAAAATCTGTATGACCCTTTCTGACTGCCCGTCAGACTGTGGATGGAATGCTGTACTGAAATCCAATCGTGTACCCAAAGCCTGATGCAACGCTTTCCAGAACCTTGACGTAAACCTCGAATCCTTATCTGAGATGATTGATACTGGCACACCATGCAATCTTACTATCTCAGCCACATGCAATTTTGCTAGCCTCTGAAGAGAATAATCCACCCTTACCGGTATGAAGTGAGCTGACTTGGTCAGACGGTCCACAATCACCCAAACTGCGTCCTTCTTGCTGGGCGTGAGGGGTAGCCCACTGACGAAGTCCATAGTGATCCTCTCCCATTTCCACTGAGGAATCTTCACTGGTTGAAGTAACCCTGATGGCAACTGATGTTCAGCCTTTACCTGCTGACACGTCAGACACCTTCCCACGAATTCAGTTACCTCACGCTTCAACCCCGGCCACCAGAACTGCTTCTGTAAATCTCCATACATCTTGCTTCCTCCAGGATGCATAGCGTATGGACTGCTATGTGCATCTTGGAGAATTCTTTGTCTCAATTCCACATCATTCGGCATACAAGATCGTCCCTGAAAACACAACATACCATCACCAGTCAAACTATACCCTTCCAAACCACCATCTTGAACTTGCAACCTCCGCGCATTTAAACTGTCATCCCCTAATTGCTTTTCCTTAATCTCCTTGATCCAAGTTGGCTTAACTTGCAGCTCTGCCAAAAGACTTCCATCGTCGTATAGACTGAGACGAGCAAACATCGCCCTTAAATCTGTCACGACCTTCCGACTCAACGCATCAGCCACCACGTTAGCCTTGCTTGGATGGTACTCAATTGAACAGTCGCAGTCCTTCAACAGTTCAATCCATCGGCACTGCCTCAAATTTAAGTCCTTCTGAGTCAAGAGATACCTCAAAATTTTGTGATCCGTGTAGACTATCGACTTTTCCCCATACAAGTAATGCCTCCATATTTTCAAAGCGAAGACTACTGCCGCTAACTCCAAGTCGTGAGTCGGATAGTTAACCTCATGCGGTCTTAGCTGACGGGATGCATAGGCCACTACCTTCCCTTCCTGCATCAACACACATCTCAAACCAGTATGGGACGCATCACAATAAACCGTGAACAACTTCCCTGCCTCAGGCTGTACTAAAACTGGAGCTTCCGTCAGAATCTTCCTTAGCTTATCAAAACTTTCTTGCTGTTTCTCTGACCAAACAAATGGGACTCCTTTTCTTAATAACTTAGTCAGCGGCGCTGCGATTAAAGAGAATCCTTCCACAAATCTTCGATAGTACCCTGCCAGACCCAGAAAACTTCGAATTTTCGCCACTGACCTAGGCGGTTTCCAATCCAACACTGCTTCAACCTTGCGAGGGTCCACTCTAATCCCTTCAGCTGACACCACGTGACCTAAGAAAGCCACCTCCCTAAGCCAAAATTCGCACTTACTGAATTTGGCATATAACTGCTTCTCCCTCAGTACTTGTAGAACTATACGCAAATGCCTATCATGCTCCTCCTCCGTCTTTGAGTAAACCAATATGTCGTCTATAAACACCACGAAAAATTGATCTAAGTATTGCTGAAACACCCTATTCATTAAGTCCATGAACGCTGCGGGTGCGTTGGTCAACCCAAACGGCATCACTAGAAACTCGTAATGCCCATACCGAGTACGAAATGCCGCCTTGTGCACATCAACCTCCTTCACCTTAAGTTGATGATAACCCGACCTAAGATCTATCTTCGAGAACACCGATGCACCCTTCAGTTGGTCAAACAGGTCATCAATCCGAGGCAACGGATACTTGTTTTTTATCGTTAACTTGTTTAGCTGACGGTAGTCGATACACATCCGCATTGACCCGTCTTTTTTCTTGACAAACAGCACAGGTGCTCCCCACGGAGATATACTTGGTCGAATAAACCCTCTATCCAAGAGCTCCTGAATTTGAGCCTTCAGCTCCACCAACTCTTTTGGTGCCATTCAGTAGGGTGCTATAGACACAGGTGCCGTTCCGGGCAACAAGTCTATACCGAACTCAACTTCCCGATCTGGAGGCAGACCCGGGAGTTCTTCTAGAAACACATCAGCGAATTCCCCTACAGTTCGAACCTTCTCAACTGCTGACTCTTTAGCCTCCAAGGCACAGATTCGAACCAACAACGCCTCACAACCTTTTCTGACCATTTTCTCAGCCTTCAAGGCAGACACCACATTGGATAGATAATCTCTTCTATTACCTATCATGACCACTTCATCACCCTTAGCCGTCTTTAGAACCATGCGCTTAGCAGCGCAATCCAACCTTGCCTGATACTTAACCAGCCAGTCCATTCCAAGAATTAGATCGAACTCCCCAAACGGCAGTTCCATCAGATCAGCCACAAACACTACCCCTTGGAGTTCCAGGGGTACATCTCTATATAGCTTGTTCACTACTACAGAGTGTCCTAGAGGGCTAATTACAGTCATCTCCCTAGAAGCAGTCTCAAAGTCTAAGTTCATAGTCTCTACCACACTACTAGCAACGTATGAATGCGTCGAACCCACATCAATTAATGCAACATATGGAAGACCAAAAATTAGGAACGTACCGGTTATGACGTCTGGTGTGTCACCCTCCTCGCGACGCCTCGCTGCGTAGACTAACCCAGGCTGCCTTGCCTCTGTGTTGTCTGTATCTCTGCCCGGAATTCTGCGACCCCGATTAGAACCATTACCTCCTCTACCATTACCACGACCCCTCTGCGGTGGTCCCACATTTCTAGCCTGAGTACGGTTCTGACCATCTGGCTGATTCTTAGCTAGCTTCCGAGGACAATCCCTTACACGGTGATCCAAAGATCCACATTCAAAGTAACCCCTCTCACCGGTCCAACAACTTCCCCAATGTGACTTCCCACAACGATTACACTGAGCCGGTCTCTGATTAGTAGCCATGGGCCTTCCTGCCTGATTCGGCCCACCCTGCCTAGCCTTTTTTTGTGCATTATTACCCGATCCAGACGACCCAAAACCTCTTTTCTGCTTGTTCCTATCATAGTTCTGTCTCACAGACTCCTTGACCCCTTCGGCTACCTTAGCCTTCTCTACCAGAACAGCAAACTCACGCACCTGCTGTGGAGCAATCAACAACCTTAAATCATCCCTAAGTCCGTCTTCAAAGCGGACACAACGATCATGCTCAGTTGACACAATTCCCCGAGCATAGCGGCTCAGCCTCAAGAATTCTGCCTCATACTCAGATACCGACTTATTTCCTTGTACCAATCCCAGAAAAGCTTTCCTCTGAGCATTAGTGTAGTTGGTGCCCACATACTTCTTCTGATAAGCAGCTTTGAAGTACTCCCAAGTAAGGCCATCTGCCGTAGCACCATCCCGAACCGTGAGCCACCATTGGTATGACTCATCCTTTAGAAGCGACACTGCTCCTTTCAGCTTCTCCTCATTCGTTAAATCGAGATCGTCCATGATCCTCTCAGTCGATTCTAACCAATATTCCGCTGCACTGGGTGCCACGCTCGACACACCCCGGAATACCTCAGCTTCGTTGGATCGGAGTCACTCGGGTACAGACTTCCGAGCTCCCATACCTCCATTTGCCCCAGCCACCATCTCAAGGACTCGCAATATAGCTTGCGATACCGCCTCACCCCCTTTCTGATCCTGTTCCTCAGCTCCAAAAGTTGGGGGTGGTGGTGGCGGTACTTCATTCTCCGACCCCTGACCCGACCTAACGGGTTCTGACACGATCATCCTGCCCCTACCGCGTCCACGACGGCCACGTCCTTTAGAGCTCATTCTAACTATTGCGCTTTAACCTAATTAAGAAATTTTTATGGATCAGTACTTGTTCCACTTGGTTATTCGCGAAGAAATTTTTATGAAGAAAGTTTAATAGAGATTCTTTCGAGCAATCAAGTTTCGAGTTTTCTATCCTAATTCATAGAAAACATATCCATTCCATAGTATCTCCCATACACATTCACTCTTCGGACATTTCTGTCCGTTCCTATCCCAGGGATTTTCGTCATTTGCCCTACAGGGGTATTTTGGTAATAAACCAGGGTAAATTTGTAAGGTTTTCATAATTTCGAGGTATTTCAAAAGTTGCAAAACTTTGAGAGTTGAATTCGTTCTCCAAATTGGTAGTGTTGCAAAAATTTTGAAAATCAGGGTTATTTTGGTAATTTTGTCAATCAGGGGTAATTTTGTAAATTTCCAAAGTCAGGACATTATTTTGAAATACAGAATTTTGGATACTTTTATAAAGTAAGAAAATTTTATTAAAATCGGGGTAATACGTTAATTTTAGAAACCAAGGGCATTTTCGTAATTTTGCCACTAAGGGCATTTTGGTAATTTTGTAAGTCGAAAATATTTTGAAAAATTTTCCAAGAATAATTTTCTTTTTGTTCCTATCTTAAGGGGTACTAAAAAAATTTTAAAACTAGAGTTTTCATAAAAACATGGCTAATCCCTTTCAGGTTTTATTTATTGTGTTTAGCCTATTACCGAGTCCTCTTGGTTAGTGTGAACCGAAGCTACGCACCAGGTAGGATTCCTGCGAAGAGGAGGTGAGTCACGAGGACTGCTTAAATACCAAGCTCTTCCGGATCCAATCCTAGACATGCGCACAGGGGTTACCACACCCTAACTCGGCGACTTAGTCACAGGTTGGTTTAATTAGGCACTTAAAGTCTTATGTACTTTGTTGGGGTAAACTAGTCCTAGTGTTCAACCACTTAACATACTATCTACGTTCCCTACCTACCCTTCTACAAATAATAATCCACACAGAGTTAGAGGTACTTACCTGGGCGGATTAGTGCCGGAGACTCGATGCCATGCTGTTCAATACCCAAAAATATTTCACAAAGGCCTTCCAAAAACATTTTGGGCCTTGGGCCCCCACAGTCGAGCTTTGAACCGGGCTCTGATACCAATTTGTAACACCCCAAACCCGACCCAAACATTACGACCGAATTCGGTATGTCACAGAGAAAACCATTTTTGAAAATCCCTTTAGCCGGTTTGACTTTTGATGAAAATATCTCATTTTCATTTATCCCGTTAAATAAAACATTTGTGTGTATGAAGAAACAAAACTTAATTTAGTTATTTAAAACTTTATTAAGTCGGATTGTTACAATTTTGTCGATGTACCCGATGGTACGAAAGAAAATCAATTACGTTTGAATTTAAGAAAACATGTATACCCATTTTAAAGTCACTAAGTAATTTAAACAAATTATCCAAAATATGTAAAGTAATAAAAATAATCTTAGGAGGCCTTATTACAACTTGAGCAAATGAAACCAAAAATAAGTAAAAATAATTCAAGTCCATTTAAACCAATATTTCCACTGCATGACCACCTCGAGTCCATCCGGCTCCTCATTCGCGATCTACGAGTCACCTGAAAAATGTTAAGGAGAAGGTGAGTCACCAAGACTCAATGTGTAACCCTTCCCTCGGTTTAATGCAATCTCATACACAATTTATAACTAAGTGAACATGCACTAAATCATGCACCCAACCTAGCCATCCATAACATCTTTCTCTACCCCGTGTGGTACCAAACCACTGGTGGTGCCAAACCACTGGTGACTTAGAGTCACGATATCCATCAATACTGTGGTGTCAAACCACTGGTGGGGCCAACCCACATGTGATACCAAATCACTGGCGTCAATCCCATAATATAAACCGTGGGGCCAACCCACTGTGGTGCTAAGCCACTGGGACGAGACGCTATGAGGTGCCAAACCTCTGGTGACTGAAGTCACGAAATGTGGTACCAAACCACTGGTGTCCGTCGACACGAATATCACTTCCCCCTCCACTCGTTTAACCCACATATATATATATATGATGTGCATTTAACAGAAATTATGCTCACCATGTTTAATTAATATCATACACTGGATTTATCATCAACCATATCACATATACTAAATATGTCATGCCTCCATACGCATCAAATAATAACCTCGTATTACCAAGGACTTACCTGAATCCTTGCTTATACCTTTAGGGTATTAAATCCACATAGTTTAGCATACACAATAGATTCAGCACATTAATTAGTTATAAAGTGTGTATGTACACACTTGTTGTTAACGAAAGCTCTAAATCTCAAAGAGTCAATCGGCCACACAAGCTATCCTTGCTCCTATATTCGGCCAACACAAGATTAGTCTCTTTGACCGTTCGGCCAAACCAAAACAAACTCAAGGGGTCATCACTTGAACCCGAAACCTTACCTACACGTCTTTGGGTACTAGCCACAGTACACGTTTTACAACTCTGCTTCACCACCCTACAATCGGCAATCATCAACATTCATAACAATAGCCTTCGGCTTTCGAATACCCAATAAATAACTCACTTACTTTCTTACCACCACTTACCAAGATCGCTTGTCTAAAGGAAAGAGGCTTGGATTGCTTACTTCAAAAATCCCGGAGTACCTTTATAAACCGATTGGAGGAAAGACTAGAGGAGATCACCTTGCTTTGATGTTCGGCCAAAACTACACCAAATAGGGAGAAGAATGCAAAGAGATTCGGCAATGAGACTAAAAAAAAAGATGGACACACTCCTTGAGCAAAAAAAATTCGGCACTTATTTGCTCTTCACGGCCGACTACATCCACCCAAGGAGCCCCCCCTCATTCGGCCATCACTATGTCCCTTAACCTATTCCACTTTCTTCTCCCACTTATCCCCTTAATTAATAAAATAACAATACTCCATCCCATTATCTCTTATCCTCCCATTAACATAAATAAAATAAGACCACATTTATCTTGTTATCACTCATAAAAAAAAAAAAGCTAAACATCACTTATCCCCTTACCTACTCCCAAGAGAATGCTTCATATTCGGCCAAGCATAAAAAAAAATTTTGAAAGAAGAACAAGACAAAAATAAGGGCATTTGGCCATGCTTTGCTACCCTCAAAGCCGCACATGCTCCTCTCCCCAAGTGATAATTTCAACACCAAAAGAATAATAAAACATTATTACTCAAAGTTCCCATCAACATTTGAAAATAAAACAATATAAAATAAAACAACCCTATCACCATACATAATAATAATAATAATAATAATAATAATAATAATAATAATTAATACTACCCCATCACCATACATAAAATAATAATAATTAATACTACCCCATCACCATACATAAAATAACAATAATAAAACAAAATAAAATAAAAACACTCCCATCAAGCCCTGCTCCACGCGTGCATGCCCCATGCAACCCCTTTCCACGCCAGCCAAAAGAAAAACAAAACAAAATCCATGCTGCTGCCCCCGGTCTCGAACCCGAGACCTGGGGAAACACTCCCAAGCCTCCAGCCACTCTGCTAACACGCCTTTCATGCCATAACACGCCGCAACATTCTTTTAAAGTATCATTCGCTGGCTCCTTATGCTTTAGCGCTAAAAGCAAAAATAAAACGTCTCAAACGCGACCCCCAGGACTCGAACACGAGTCCTCCTAGCCGCAGCCCTCAAGCAACGCTCTTCGCCACTCGGCCAAGGAGTCTTGTGCGATATAAACCCGCCACAAATTCTTTTAAAGCCTTTTTAATTGATAACGCCATTTGCAAAAAAAATAATACACGCTGGTGCCGCGCCCAAGACTCGAACTCCTGACCTATATAGCGTCACTCCCAAACCTTAAGTGGCGCATGGAAGCCACTCTGCCAAGGCGATTCTTATGCCTACAACCGCCAAAAATTATTCTTAAGGCCTCCCCAGCCCAAATTCCTCATTTTACACTTAAATCCAAAATATTTCCAAAGTTTCCCTTTTAATCCTAGAGTTTTAAAAACCTTTAAAACACGTCCAACCCGCTCTTAAAGCCTGCTAACACTTGAGTTACGCTCCAAACGCACAACCCCTAATTTAGGGTGTTACATATGGCTGAGACAAATGCCGTGTCTCTGCCCGTGTGGATAAAAATAGGCTATTTACCAAGCCATTTTGCCATCCAAACTTGCACACACCTACATCAATCCAAATGACTCCAAAACATAGCATATTTAGGCATTCAAACCAACTAAATTAAGCCTAATTCATTCTAACTCAATATCATTATCCACAATACACTCAAGTCACAAAATAGGCCAATCCATTTATACATAATTCACATAGACATTTCAACTAATTAGACAATTTCAAACATGCATTATTATGCTCAAACTCACAAGCATATATCTTCTCATTTATCAAACATTTGACATCCACCACACCTATAATCCACAAGCATTATATAACCATTAATAGAACTCACAACATAAACCACACACACACATATATATACACAACTAAAACAATAATTTAAGCCAACATTCATGGCTATATATACAAGACCAAACTTTAAACATTTACAAGTCAATTCTAATGGCTAAGTTCATCATCATCTTATATACCAAAGTGACCAAAGTTCCTATACATGCCATATATTCCAAAACATAGATTCAAAAGTACCAAAATGATAGCTTGATAGTGTGATGAAGTCTCCGACGATCCCCTAATCCGAGCTAGCTTTGAAATCACTATAAGACACAATAAAATAAACAGAGTAAGCTTTAAAGCTTAGTAAGTTCATATGATTAATAAGTATAACTTGCCAATTCATTCACAATTTAAATAACATGAGTAAATATAAGTAATACATTCAATTCAACAATTTGCACTTTGTCATAATTGTATGTATCATGTATAAATTCATCAACTTTCACTTACTTTTCATATGAACTTATCAACTATCACTTACTTGCCAAACTTATCATGAGTACCTGAAATGATTCGTATCATTGCTTACATCCTCGAACCATCATCTTTTCCCGTTGAACCATTCGGAATAATATCGAATACTCGGAATCTCACACCGAAGTGCCACGTACATAGCCAAAGCTATCTCAGTCTCATATCACATATATGCTCACTCTCGAGCTATCAACGGGCCTGCTAACACAAGCTGTCAGTCAAGACATAGCTACACGGTGCTGCTCACACAAGCTGTCAAGTAACCGCAACATACTTTTATCCTGATTATAGTACGTAGCTCCCGCAATTGAATAGTATCGTTGAAAGCTAATTCTACGGGCTGGGCTCCTGCAGATACGACCACGACTTCTGTATTACATATATGACGTCGTAGTAAATGACAGATTTCACTTGTTGACTCATTTCAATTTAAAACAAATTGGATATTTAGAACAAAAAAAATCTTCATACGATCCAAAGAAATGCATACGACTCTCACAACTCAACTCTTCGATGTTTGATATGAATTTGCTGCATGCCTAAGTTTTGAATATTTCAATACTTTAATAACAAAATAGAACAATGAGAGAGGGAATACGTGCTTCAAAATCCATTTCTAAGGAAGCGCTTTCGTTGAATAATGGTAATGGGACGCTCTTCGTTGCTCAAAAACACGTTCCACAAATTAAATAATTCCATCAGACGTGTACTTCAGAGGGTATTCAATACCTGAAAACGTGCTTTAGATTTTACCCGGGATTCCCGGGGTCAGGTACTTTTTTGCAGGATTTATGAAAATGTTATTGAAAACTTGTCTAGCTAGGTAACCTTCCTTGCTGATGCACTTTCCTGCCATGTCATCAAGGAAGCTCACCTAGTTGGACGAGTTTTCATGAACATTTTCATAAAGTCTTGAAAAAAAGCAACTAATCCCAGGAATTTTATTTTATTTTATTTTTTGCAAATTTGACAAACGTTTGAAGATATTTGATGAAAACACTGGTCCTGCGACGCGTTTTCGACCATAGAGATTTTTTCCTTTGCAATCTTACCCTTCTCCTGTGCCTATAAAATGGGGCTCTCCCTCCATACTCCATCATCCCTAAATCATCATCTCTCTCGGCCTCCATCCCTCCATTTTACAATATTTCTCTCTCTATCTCTCACTGTTTTCTTTCTCGCTTCAGTGTTAAATTTTTCCATCGCTAATAAAATTTTCAGTTTGAGGTATTCTTGAGTCGTAGGTGATGTGATATCGCTATGAGACACACATATTTCATATATCCTATTGAGATGAGACCATTACCTTCGAAACCTATCTTGTGAACGTCAAGTTCCAATGTTATTTTGCTTTGTACGGTCATGAGTAGAAGCCTACGTAGAGGTCTCAATCGACGACCGTTATGCAGTCATGGATCGGAGTATAATGGGGGAACCAATTGACGATCGTTACGCGGGCATGAGCTCAAACTTTTCGGATACCTGGAAATGTTGTCTTATAAATACCCAACAAAAGTTTGAGGGCATAATCATAGGGAAAAACCATGGGGTTTTCCGCTATAATCGACGTAATTTTTTTCTCCATTTTCACTTAGTCGATATTTTTAACCTTCCATTTTATCTGAAGGCCGACAACATCATGGACACAGGTGGACTCTCAGGTAGATAACGACTGTTGCGGTGTAGTAAAGGTGATGCTCCTTTCGGGGTGACAATGATTGTCATTATTAAATAACTAATTAATAACTATAATCGTTGCCGCACCGACTCGAGTTTGACCTCTACTGTGCCGGAACATCCACTCTCTGCTTGAGAGCCCTCTTGTGTCCACCTTGGTGTCAACCTTTGGATAAGAATGAAAGGTTAAAGATACCGACTGGTTGGAAATAATAATAAAAAATTACGTTGATTACATTGGAAAGCCCTCCATTTTTTCCTATGATTATGGCTTTAATATTATGTATGGTATATATAAAGCATCATTTGTGAGTATCCAAAAAGCTTGAACTCGTGACTTCATAACGACCGTCAATTGGCCCCCGGTTATACTTGAACTCGTGACCGCATCACGATCGCCGATTGGGACCTCCACTTAGACTTCAACTCGTGACCGTATCAAGCATAGTCACCCCAAAACCTGAATTCCATAGGATGAGTTTCTGAGATAATGGTCCTATGATTATGCCCCTATGGGTTTCAAGGACTAGGGATGCGATAACACGTTCAAACTTAAAAGTAGTAACATATGATCTAAGCCAAGCATCAGTCACAAGCTTGGTAAATCAAACTTATGCATTGGATCGAGTTGAAAAGTCGAAAAACAATGAACCAAAGGGTCCATAAAACCAAAACAAGCCAACTGAAAACTAATAAGCCCATATCACAACCCAACTATTCTAAAAGCCCAAAGCATAGAGAATGGGCTTAAACTCAACATCGAAAAGCACAAGAAGGAACGACAAAGGGCGTAGACCAGAAGCCTGATTATTCGAGCAAAGCCAACCCATGGTGGCCAATGGTCGGAGACAGCCCATCAGCAGGATAAGCGTCGACCATCACCAAGGAAGACCATGAAGGCAACCTATCTCCACCCCTAGGAAACGGATCACTATCGTCCCTCCATGTTGCAGAGTTTTTTTTTTCCTAGAATCTTTTGGACCATCTTTTGAATACAGCATGGCATAATGTTCTACTCCAATTTTTTTTTTTGTCAGTCAAAATTTTGACTGGGGACAGCTTGAAGATCTAACCGTCACCACATGATTTCACTTAACCTAAGGTTAGAAGGCGCTGTCATAATTACATACGAAGCAAACAAAATTGAACTCTCATTCGAATGTCAAATTTTCAATGCAAGCTTTACTACTAAAGCACATGTGAACAATAATGAATACAACACAATATATTAATAATGATTCAGGTTAAAAGATTATTTGCCACTGACCTAAGCTTTAGGTTAAAAGGAAAAAAAAAGTGTTTAGTATTTTAATACCTCTAATTTTTTTTTCTTATTTTAAGTTTATGATGATTTCTTTAATAAACAAGTATGACTTTTTTTTCTCATGCATTTTCATTTAAAGGACTAACCATTTGTTTTTTTAATTCTTTTGTCACCCAGAAGATATGCCCTACAAACAAAGGATAAAATGGTTTGAATGTAGGAAAATTTTGACCTATAGTTTTGCCTGGAAATTGTTGAAGAAAAGTAAGTGTGAAACCAAGCTGTCTTTGGCTTCTATTTTCCGGTCAAAACTCCATATTCACTTTGATAGTGACATTAATGTTTCTTCAACTTTTTAACAATTCTTCATGATACATGTATGGATGTAATAAAATTTATTAAAGTAAATTCAATTAAGTTACTAATTTTCGAGCTTAAAAGATTAGTTAATTAGCGACGAATTTTTGAATGGGATTCAGATATTTATGGGTTAAGATGTCTGCATAGTATTTAAAAAACTGTCTCTTAACTTCAAAATGTGCTTTAAATCTCTCAATTTCAAATTCGAGAACTCAAATTATAGTCATTTTATTAAAGACTGTATGAACATAATTTTGAACAAAATTATCATAAAAAAAATTATAAGTTTCTTTGATTCAAGTTTAAATCATAATAATTGAAAATTTTTAAACTTAATTTATCAAAACTTAGAATGTATGGATGGAGTTGTTGGAAGTTTACTTTGACCCTCTAATAAACCTTTTAGAAAACTTTTTGATTGTTTCTTATTTTTTTTGAATACACTGAATCAGGTTAATAAATCATCCTCCAAAATTAGGAAAACATGTCTTTTATTTTGTAGATTGAACATTGCAATAAAAATTTAATATTTTTTCATTATATATTATTATATCATTAGTCACTAAATTATGGGTAAATTTTTGTATTGGTCACTTAGTTAAAAAAGTTACAATTTAGTCATTAAACTATTCAAAAGTTTTCATTTAAGTTACTAAACTATTCAAACAATTTTATTTAAGTTACTGAGCTATTAATTTTTTTTTTTTAAGTTTCACCAACGAGCTCTAAGTGACAATTCAATGATTAGTATGATGGATCAGTACCTATCGACGAGTAGAATAACATACTTTAGATCTAAGGCGATTAGACGATAAGTGTCGGAGATTAGAGAAAAAATTATTTGAATTTTGGTTTACCTAAAGTTACTTTATGAAAAAAATGAGCTGTAGAAGAAAAGGGGGAAGATGTTTCAATTGGTGCATACAATCTAAATAAAGAAAGCTATATAAATATCAATTTTAATAGCCCAATAACTTAAATGAAAACTTTTGAATAGTTTAACGACTAATAATGTAATTTGGCCTAAATAAATTTGTCTAAATTATGAGAAAACATACATTAACATTTTTTTTCTAAATTGTATAGAGTATATAAATTCCATTATAACACTGTTGTTGAAGAGAATCTAGAGTTTGAATTTTGTTGTTATGAATTGATTGGATGGTGATGTTACTTGACACTTGTCAAAAAAGTATAAATCGATTCAAACTAAATAAGGTGCATTGATTAAAGACAAACTATGGTCACTTTTTGATTATTTATTTACATATATGATCCAAAGAGTGAACAAGTGGCTAAGTCATCTGATTGCACACTTCAATACATATTCTTGAAATTGTATAATTTTTGCTATTTGCAAACAATAATAATATTTTTATTTAATAATTAAAATTTGTAGAAATAAAGATATATTTTCAACTTTTTCTAGTTTTATGAGATAACGTGTCAATCCTCAAATGGAATAGTAAATCACATGTTAACATGTATATTCATCTCTATTAATTATTCTTGTAAATATAAAGGATCACATAAATTAAATTAAACTGGAAGTCAACGTTTTGATGATATAAAATAAAACCCCTCCTTAATCTTATTAAACTTTAATATTTGCTGTCTTATTTTTCCCCAAAACTAAGCGAAGTTAATGTAGTGATAAATTAAAATAATTACAAAAATTTGTAATTTAAAATAAGTAGAAATGTTCATTGCCGAGTTGAGCTCATGTATGATATTAACACACTTTATATTTATTCAAGTTCGACCTGACCTAATATATGAGCTTAAAATCTTGCCCAAATCTACCCATATTTGTTAATAGCTAACCCAAGCCTATTTTAAGCTTTGTAATGTTTATATTATAATATATCACTATGTATTTAATTTTTTATGTTATAAATAATATAATATATAAAAATAATATAATGTAGAACATTATAAACTTAAAAAAGGATTAAGCTAGGTCAAATTGGAGTCTTGAATGTTCAAACTTAATCTTGATTTATATTTTAAGCGGATCTAATTTTTTTAATTTATTTTTTAGATCTTATATTTTTATTCAAATTTTCTTAAAATCCAGATGAAGAGTCGGACTTGGGCTAGTAAACCGGTGATAAGTGGCATAAGTAAATCTAATAATCTGTTTATATTTTACTTAATAAATATATTACTATATTATAAAATATTGGTAAATTTATTGTCATGGAAGTGCGGGGCAGTGGCGTTTGTCATGCAGGAGCAGAAACAGTGAGGTGACCTCAAAACTTTTGGTGGCTTTGAGTAAACAATAAAGCTTCAGATGAAATTGGTCAAAAAGCAGAGCTCTGCTGTAATTGAAATCCATTCCATCTATGACAATATCTATCCATTCTCTTTTTCCTTTTAATTTATCTATAAATAATCAGAATTTAGATGGATTTTGAAAGTTTTGGAACCACAATTTTATATTGAAGTCTTTTTATGCAAGGTTGGTTCAACTATTTAGTAATCGTTGACTGTATTCATTTTATAATATTTATACACAGCATGATGACTGAAATTGAATTGTAGGCCTACTGGATCAGTGGTTTTAGGAGCACCTAATCCTAGCCCCCCCCCCCCCCCCCCCCCCCAAAACCAAATAACTTGTCAATTTCATACCCCAATTCCTTGGTCTCCAAGAATAAGCTTGAGTCTGAAGTAGATCATTCTTTCTAAGTCCCCACCTTTCCTGCTTCACTCAATTCTCAAACTCATCCTTCAAACACCTTTCCATTTCATATCTCTTTTGTTCTTAGCTTATTCCTCTGTTTGCAACAAATAGGCACCCACACTTGCAAAGAAATGGAATTCAATGTTTGCTCCAGCTCCGCCAAGAAGCAAAGCCAAACCCAAAGCCTCCCACCAAGGAGGGGTCAAGTTAAGATGAGAATACTCAAGACTATCCTCAAATCGGTTACTTCAATGGCGTCGCCCAAGGAAAGTGTCCCACACCTTAGCTCAGCATCCACAACTGCTGCTCCAACCCCAACGGGCTACCTTTCTGATTGATCTTTAAACTCAGATGCAATGATACCTTATTTTCAATATTTTTGTACAGGGTGCGCCTCTAAACTCCTTTCTTTCTAGTTTATTTATGTCCCTCATGCAAGGGCTTGTGTTGTTTATTTACAGACTATATGTAATCAGTTTTGTCCATTAATAGTAGCTTAAAAGAGTAGTTTTTTGTTCAAATCCAATTCCAGTAATACCTGCTCTAACATGATTTTAAGTGCTTCCATTTTCATTGCACAAAACTTCAAGTTTTTGCAGACGAGGGCAAGGATATTTTCATTCTCTCTCAAATTTCCAACCAAAGTGTATTTTTCTCTTCCCTTTATGTTTTTTAGGAAGAAAAAAAAGGCAATCCACTGTATAAATTACATAGGAAGCAAACAAAATTGAACTGTCACACGAATGTCAAAATTTTCTATGCGGGCTTTATTGCTAAAGTACACATGAACAAAAAAGGAATACAACACAATTTCAACTAATGAGCTACCCAATTTTCTTTTACTTCATTTTTGCCACTCAGAAGATTTGCCCTCGAAACAAAGGATAAAATGGTTTGAATGTAGGAAAGTTTTGACCAAGTTTTGCCTGGAAATTGCTGAAGAGAACTTAAGTGTGAAACCAAGCTGTCTTTAGCTTCTATTTTCCAGTCAAAACTCCAAATTCACTTTGACAGTTGTATTAGTATTGTCTTCATCTTTTTAACATTTCTTCATGTGATCCACTTTTTTTTTAAATATTACAAATTACTCCATTTTTATGTTGTATATAAATCTTCACAATCGCTTTACCTAAAACTGAAATCATAATTTGAAAATGCTAGTTTTTCAACATGTCAAGTCACTTATTCATATAATTTGGAGAAATTCTTTCAACTGTTATTTTAATACTTTTACTAAGTCAAAGTAAAAATGGTGCGTCGAATTGAATGCAAACTATGCTCACTTTTGGATTATTTTAATTTATTTACATATGATTCAAAGAGTCAACAAGTAGCTTAGTCATCTGGTTACCCTAATTTTGTATGTATATTCATCTTTATGAGTTAATATGTCAATTCTCAAATGTAATAATCACATGATGTCATATGTATATATCATTTTAATAATTTATTGATAAAGTTTGTTGTGTGATATATTAATTATATAGATAGAATATTAAAATACAAGCGTTTTTTTTTTAAAACATAAAATAATAATTTAAAAAATAAAATAATCATATAAAATAAAGCCCAAATTCATTGTTTTTGATGAGATAAAATAAAACTCATTCTTAATCTTATACAAGTTTAATATTTGCTTTCTCACTAATTAGAGTTAATTTAGTGATAATTTTTTTAGATATTAATTTTAATAGGTTATTATCGTATCTACTCTTTTTGATATAATATTTAAAATTACTTATAGTTTTTTCTAATTTTTAAATAAGAGGATAATGCATATCAACACATTTGAATCTACGTCCTCCTGCATTGATAACAATACCGATATTAATTGAATTATTTTTCAATCGATAATTTTTGTGATAAATTAAAATAATTATAAAATATTTGTAAAATGATGATTATTAATAAACTAGTCATCGACAGGCAAAACTAGCAAAAATATACATTCCAGAGTCAACCAAATTTATTAAGTTAAGATTCATGAACATATTAATTAATTAATTACTTGAAAATTCTTCAATATTTTGAGTTTTCAAACCGTCATATAATATTATTAATTTGGGCAAACCCAGACAGGTGCCTTCATCTTTTTAACAATTAAATCATTTTAGTTAAGCATTTTTTAACTTTTAATCAAATTTCTTCATTTAAAAAAAAATTATTTTGACTTTTTTCAAATTTTTAATAATTCATCTAAGCTTTTTTTTTTATTAATTTTATTTCACTTCCAATAAACCAACTTTTTGATTATCAACTTACAAACCTATTTATTAATAGTAAATGGTAGGTTAAAAATTCTTAAAAAAATATACCTCATGAAATTACCTAAACTTTTTAACATATTTCATTAAATAATTCTTTATTATCGTATAAATGGTTAATATAAAGAGGAGATGAGAAAAAAAAATGGTGAAGAAAAGTTCCATTTGAGAGTCAAAGCCGAAAGAAGCTTAAGAGAGTAGAGAAGGAGAGGGAGAAAGGATTAGGTTTTTTCCTAGGTTAAAGGAAGTGATCCTTGGTGACTTGTATCTTTGGACTATATAAAAGGTCCTTTGTGTCCTGTAGTGCCATGTAGACAACGGTACGGAGGGGACAATCATGGTTGTATGGTTGGCTAGGTGGCAAAGCTATTATAGATTTATTGTCACCATGTGATGTACTATGTGATCCTGCTCTTAAGTTCTTTGTTCTTGGGGGTGTACCTAATATTACGAGGTTGTTGCACTCAAGTGATCCAAGCGGGGGAAGGGGTGCACTACGCACTGTCTCAAAGGTGATTATTTAGGAGTTCAAGAAGGGTCTTACGCGGACTGTTCCTTATTTAGGGCTCATGGAGTGTCCTTGCGGACAACTTATGAGGGGTTCCTACAGATTACATATGAGTTTGTCACATGGTGCTATCTAGCAGACCGTTCTCCACGGAAGGTTCATGGAAGGTTTACAGCAAGTTGTCTAACAGATTGACATGTGTCATGCTCTAGGAGGGGTACAATAAGATTTATAAAATGACAATGCACTAAATATGTCAAAATATGCTTTAGATCCCTATATTTTTTATATATTTAAAATTTAGTTTTTTAAAGGAAATTAGTTCTTTTACTTTTTAGATTTAAAATGCAAGTCAAATGGTTGTTAAATTCAAATTCATTACGACATCATTTTTTTTACACAACAAAAGATGAGTATTTTTTATTTCAAAATGTCACACTAGAAGATTTTATCAATACTAATAATTAAATATAAATTTTAATATATGTAAAATAAAGGGACTAATTCTTTTTTTGAAATCAAACTGAGATATTATAATTGAAGCAAAACAAAACCAAACAAAAGAAAAAGCCGAATTGAGCTAAAGACCACCAGCCCAAAATCCAACACGGGAGCCCAATCGTTAAAAGACCAAAAAGAAAAATTTGGAAACACATTAAAATAACAAAATAAATGCCTAGAAAACCCCAGTTTGCCATTAATGACATGTCCCCAATTGTAACACTCTAAACCTGGTCTAGACAGTTTGGAGAGTTACATCATCCGTACTAGAATTCCATACATTCATAACACAGTCGAATTAAACCATATAATACATAATATTCATCACAACGAAAATAACCACATAGTCATCATAAATTCCATAACACCGTAAAACATCAATCCCTATTAGTAAAACTTAATGAAAAGATAAAAGTTTGACCGAGCTTCCGTGACCTTGACCCGATTAAGACCGGGAACCACCTGAAACCAAATCAATGAAAGTGTGAGTTGTGAACTCAGTGCACAAAAGGAATTTATTCTATTAGAATTCGTTCATGGTGAAATTCCAATTTCAGATATCCAGTTCATTTCAAAAGTATTTGCAATTCGGATTCAGAGTAGACCAACTACGTGTATACGTATATGCAATTTCAGTTCATATGCGGTACCAATCAGATTCAGATGTAATTTCCTATTCCCACCCGCTACACACCATCTTCTGCCACCCCAACACACCATTAAGGACATTCAATGCCCAACCAACCCTGCACACCATCAAGTGTTTGTTGACACTTTAATAGAAACGCAACTTAGCTGCTAATTTAGTACGCGGCTGCGCCATAATTAGATACAATTTTAGTGGCAAAGCCACGATTTCAGAACAGACTTCTTCTTCCTTCCCAACATCACACCCTATACCAATGCAGAATACAACTATCATAACACATGTTTAGTCATCCCAATACATTACAAAATTAACCCAAAGAGTTCAATGACAGAGTGATATTACAGTGCATATTCAATTATGTGATCCACAGATCAGTCTTAACATATCAGATAGTCCTTATATAAACAAAATCAATCATTCGTACATTTGGGAAACCAATATCAAAGTTTAGCATCGTTCTCGGCCTCAAACACAGTTTTCGGGCCTAACATCCTGCCACACGGCCTGGGCACATGCCCATGTGCCTTGGCCGTGTGGTTTTTAAGCACAAACAGTGAATTACACAGCCTGGGCATATGCCTGTGTCCCTGGCCGTGTGATTTTTAAGTATAAACAGTGAGTTACATGGCCTGGGTACACGCCCGTGTCCCTGGACGTGTGAACCTTGCACTACCATGGCCACACACGGCCTAGTCACACGCCCGTGTGGCATCGACAGCCACCATTTTTGGCGATCCGAAACCTGCAAAGTAAGGTTTCCGATACGCACCTGAAGAGACTTCGAAGCAACAACAACAAGAAGGATCTCCAAAGTGTAAAACAAGCATTCAATTAAACAATTAAGTCATTTTGTCAACATTCATTCCCAATTTCACTCCTAAAACCCAAGTCAAAAGTTTCGACACGAAAATTTCAGTTAACTCAATACCGACCGTAAAATCAACAGCAATCGTTGGAATTGTCGTGTAACACCCCAAACCCGGCCCATACGCCACGGCCGAATTTAGAATGCCACTGCGGAAAACGTTTGAAAAGATTTTAACTTAAAAGTAAAAACATAAAAATTTGTTGTCTTTACTAAAACATTGTATAATTAAAATCCCAAATAAACATTTGCAAATAACAATATATTCAACAAACCAACTTAAAACATAATAATAATAAAAAATTGGTTAAATGGCCCTTATTACAACCAATACTTAAAACAAAATACTCAATATTAAAATGCTTAAAATAATTAAAATATCTTCTTCTGCATGGGCCACCTTGTATCCACTCCAAACCCGGTCCAACGCTTACGCATCACCTGAAATGGTTGAGAAAAATTGGGTGAGTCCACAGACTCAGTGCATAATCATCACACATGCCTCCACATATGGGCTTGGCCCAAATCCACACAGTTCACATACATAAATATGCAAAATGACGCCCAACCCAACCTAATTCCATCCATTACACCAACCCCGGCACACCTGTCGTCCAAGGCCGTGGCTAATCCACCAATCAAATAGTGATCCTTATATCTTACCTTGGCAGACTTGCTGCTCAAGGCCGTGGCTAAGCCACCGATCACATAAGTGATCCCAACATTAATTCGTCTACGGTGATGCACACAGCCATCAACCGCCGAGATGGGCACCTAGCCAATACCTCCCTTGATGTAGCACACAACTGATCATCAAGCGCTAATGTAGCACGAGGCTAACATTAGACCACGTACATAAATATGTACACCCGTCCTTCCTTGATCAAATCCAATCCCCATGCATATATGTTAATGTATCATGCCAAATCAACATATAGAATGAACATACATCACATGCTCATTATCATATTACACAGTCACCATAAATAATTTAATATCACATATTACTGACCTGTTAACCGATTACCCCAATCATGGGTTTTCACCACTTTAGCCTTTGTTGTCGGCTATCACACATCATACAAGAATACATATATATATCAATACACAAAACAGGAGAAATAGTGCGATAACTACGCACCTGCTAAGGCACAAACGATCAAATCCCGAAAACGTCACTTGATTAAGAACTCTGCCGAAATCCCTAAATGGAATCATATTAGTTTCGGCCTCTATACGGCCATAAACACTTACCTATCTTCCAAAACCGATTGAAGAAAACCCAAAAATGAATGCCTACCCTTCTACAATAAATAATTCATACAAAAAGTTAGAGGTACTTACCAGGGCAGATCGGTGCCGGAGACTCGGTGCCATGTTTATTCAAAACAAAAATATTTCAAAAAGGCCTACCAAAACATTTTTGGGCCTTGGGCCCCCACAGCCGAGCTTTGAACTTGGCTCTGATACCAATTTTGTAACACCCCAAACCCGGCCCAAACATTACGACCGAATTTGGTTTGCTATAGAGAAAACATTTTGAAACCCGTTTTAAAACCGATTTAAGTTTTGTCGAAAATCTTTCATTTTCAAGTCTCTTGTTAAAAAAAAAAACCATACTTAGTGTTGTTTAAAAATATTTATTAAGTCAAGTTGTTTATAGATTTCAAATGTTAAGAAATAGTTCTAAACAAATTAATCCAAAACATAGAATAATAAAAATATATCTAGGAGGCCTTATTACAACTTAATTAAAATAAAACCAACATTTAAATAAAACAAAATCCAAGTTCATCTAATTATAATTTTCACTGCATGGCCACCTCGAGTCCATCCGGCTCCATCTCCGCGATCTACTCATCTGCAAAATGTTAAGGGAAAGGGGTGAGTCACCAAGACTCAGTGTGTAATCCCCCACCCGGTAAAGTAACTCATACACAAGTCATTAATAAACATGCACATGCAACCCAACCTAACCATCCATACTCCTTTTCTACCCCGTGTGGTCAAAACCACTGGTGGTCAAAACCACTGATGACTTAGAGTCACAAATCAGATGATGGGGCCAACCCATCGTGTGGTCAAAACCACCGATGACCATGAGTCACAATTTATCAAATGTGGTCAAAACCACTGGTGGTACCAAACCATTGGGACTTAGTCGCAAATAATCAATCGTTGTGGTCAAAACCACTGATGACCATATGGGGCCAACCCATCTTGTGGTCAAAACCACTGACGACAGTCCATAATTCATCCCCCTCCTCTCATCAATCCCACCATCACATGCTTATATATATATTATCATGTATCATGTCATAGCATTTAACATCATGTAATGGCATGCAAATCATATATCAAAAGTCACAAGTTAGGGGACTTACCCGGAAACCATGCTTAGCCATAAGCAAATCACTACCACATAGGTGAATAACAACAACAATAACCATGTAAATTAATAAAGTGTGTAGTGAGTTCTTACACACCTGTTAATATCATAATTCCTAGATCCCAAAAAGCCAATCTACGATGCTAGATCTTGACCCTAATGCCTTTGAGTACTAACTACGGCAACAGGTACGCGAATTTGCTTCACTTTCCTACAATCGGCAACCATTAATATAATAGCCTTCGGCTTTGGAATAATCGAAAGAATAAATCCTTAAAATAAATCCTTACCACCTTTAATATTCGGCCAAGATACTCCTTTGGGTGTGCCGAAACTCTCTTCCATTTAGAAGTATCTTGGCCGAATATTAAAGGTGGTAAGGATTTATTTTAAGGATTTATTCTTTCGATTATTCCAAAGCCGAAGGCTATTATATTAATGGTTGCCGATAGTAGGAAAGTGAAGCAAATTCGCGTACCGGTTGCCGTAGTTAGTACTCAAAGGCATTAGGGTCAAGATCTAGCATCGTAGATTGGCTTTTTGGGATCTAGGAATTATGATAGTAACAGGTGTGTAAGAACTCACTACACACTTTATTAATTTACATGGTTATTGTTGTTGTTATTCACCTATGTGGTAGTGATTTGCTTATGGCTAAGCATGGTTTCCGGGTAAGTCCCCTAACTTGTGACTTTTGATATATGATTTGCATGCCATTACATGATGTTAAATGCTATGACATGATACATGATAATATATATATAAGCATGTGATGGTGGGATTGATAAGAGGAGGGGGATGAATTATGGACTGTCGTCAGTGGTTTTGACCACAAGATGGGTTGGCCCCATATGGTCATCAGTGGTTTTGACCACAACGATTGATTATTTGCGACTAAGTCCCAATGGTTTGGTACCACCAGTGGTTTTGACCACATTTGATAAATTGTGACTCATGGTCATCGGTGGTTTTGACCACACGATGGGTTGGCCCCATCATCTGATTTGTGACTCTAAGTCATCAGTGGTTTTGACCACCAGTGGTTTTGACCACACGGGGTAGAAAAGGAGTATGGATGGTTAGGTTGGGTTGCATGTGCATGTGCATGTTTATTAATGACTTGTGTATGAGTTACTTTACCGGGTGGGGGATTACACACTGAGTCTTGGTGACTCACCCCTTTCCCTTAACATTTTGCAGATGAGTAGATCGCGGAGATGGAGCCGGATGGACTCGAGGTGGCCATGCAGTGAAAATTATAATTAGATGAACTTGGATTTTGTTTTATTTAAATGTTGGTTTTATTTTAATTAAGTTGTAATAAGGCCTCTTAGATATATTTTTATTATTCTATGTTTTGGATTAATTTGTTTAGAACTATTTCTTAACATTTGAAATCTATAAACAACTCGACTTAATAAATATTTTTAAACAACACTAAGTATGGTTTTTTTTTTAACAAGAGACTTGAAAATGAAAGATTTTCGACAAAACTTAAATCGGTTTTAAAACGGGTTTCAAAATGTTTTCTCTGTAGCAAACCAAATTCGATCGTAATGTTTGGGCCGGGTTTGGGGTGTTACATGTCGTGTCACTGTTCACCACTTTCGTTACTTCTGCCTAAATAGAAAAATTAACAACCTTCTATCAACGATTCGCATGGAACTCACAATTCTTAACTTAGAGTAACTTATGAAAAACAAAAGGAAAACCATGCAGACAATTGACTAGCTAAGACTTTCCCGATACCCTTTCAATCGATGCGATTTACAGTATGTAATCTCGACTAAACCGTATCTACTGACGATCATGATCAACAAATAAAAATAAAAATATAGATTGAAGGATCACCAAAAATAAAATAACGAAGAAGAAAAACAAAAGATACTTTAAAAAAATTCTATTAACTTCCAATCAATTTCCCCACAGTTAGCAAAAATATTCGCTCTCGCCTACTACGAGATTCGAACTCGTGACCAGACAAAATACAAACAAATGTTTAACCAGTGAACCAGTAGGCTCATTCTTGTCACAATTTCACACCGAATGAAACTTAATTGGGTAACACGTGCTTCTGGATTGATTTGAAAACAACAAAACTTTTAATGCGCCGACTTGAACTCCAGACCTTAAACACAAAAGCAGAGCACCAAACCATAGATACAAAAATTAATTACTACAGATTCTCACAATTAAATTCTTAAAATTTTGGGGCGTTGCACCAACTTTCCTCTTTTCAATATTTTCTTTGACTTGTCGGATCCAGAAGCCCGAGAGTATAGTTACCAAAATCAAAGAAATAGGACTTCTCAACTCCCAAATCACCATTTCAAACCTTTCTTTCATCAATCTAGTTCTCTTGGCCATTCCATCTCTAGTCGTCCTTGAGCATATCCAGGAACACAACCTACCAGGTAAATCATTTCTCTCCTCTTTAGACTCGTCGTAGCTTGGGCTAATTTATTAGCCGACCTGGGATCAAAATTGAAAACTAATGACCAAAATCTTTCCTTTTCCATCTGAATGTTTCTGATGTGAGCGCTAATTTATGATTTATCCACTGATCTTGTTTTGCATTTGTTAATGATGGATCTAGAATCCCCTTCCACTATTACATTTGTTAAACCCAACTTAATCCCTGTGAGCACAACTTCGAGACAAGCGAGGGCTTCTGTATCAAAGGCCTTGTCAACCGTCGTATGTAGACGGGATTTAGAGACCATAATTTCTCCTTTCACATTTCGTTCCGCTATCTCCGAAGATGACTTAAAAACCTGGTAGTTGAACAAGGCATCAAAATTGATTTTAATGTTCTGCCCTTCAGGTGTTTTCCAATTCTCCTTCTAACCATCAAAGGCAGTCCTTTTCTCTGTCAAGCAATCAAGTTCATGAATGTAGTTTTTGGTGAAATTAGCTACGCTTATACCTTAGTGAGTTTTACCTTCATATAGGTTCCTATTTCTGTCTAACCAAATCTACCACAAACCAAGCGTCGTTGGGACTCCGTGCTTTTTCCAAATACCTAGGTAAGCCATTCAAAATAGTCCAACTGTTGTCTTGTAATTACCCATTCAAAATTTAAAATTTGCCATATTTCTACTGAAGCAGGCATTCGCCGAAGACATGCCATAAAGTCCCAATTCCCACCTTACATCTGGGACACTTGTTGCTTTGAGTCAATATTTTAACATATAAGTTGACCATCATAGGGATGAATTCTAAGATGCTCTCCATAGCATTATTATAATTTTATTGGGAAGTTGTAAATGCCACAATTGTTTGTAGAATTATTTTGTTGTAATCTGCAAGTCATTAAAATTAGGGGTAGTGCTTTGGGTCTGTAATAGTTTATAGGCGCTTCTTACTGAGAACATACTCGGGAGCTCACCGCGCCATATTACCAAGTCAGCATGCTCCTTCCTCGCAAGTGGAATATGCAGGATTCTGTTTGCATCATCCAGCTCAAAGGTATTGCAGATAACCTCCTCCTTCCATACTCTATTAGCACTATCTATTAAACATGCAACAGTAGATAAGTTTGCACTGTTAATTCGATTATGTATCTGTAATTTGCTGCCCCGGGTAGCCACGCATCTTTGTTGATTAATATGCTTTCCCCTGTGCCAACCTTCTAACTTAGGCCGTCTTTAAGTAGACCTTTTGCCATCTAAATACTTTTCCAAGTATACGATGGTCCGCACCCTAGCTGTGCTTGTAAAAAGCTAGTAGAGGAATAGTATACAGCTTTTAGGACCTGCGATAATAATGAATCAGGCTGATCAATAAGACGCCATCCTTGCTTAGCAAGTAAGGCCACATTAAATTTCGCCAAATTTCTAAAACCCAAACCATTGTCCCATTTTAATTCGCACATCTTATTCCAGCTACACCAATGAATTCCTTTTCGCCCATGCCCTTTCCACCACCAGTACCTAGCATATAGCTTCTATCTCTCCACATAAAGTTTTTGGTAAAAGAAAGCACATCATGGAATAAGTAAGGATTGCTTGCAAAATTGATTTAATAAAGACTTCCTTACCCCATTGTGACAAGAACCGCAAGCTCCACCCATCAATTTTCAATTGAACTCGATCCTTTAAACTTTGAAAAGAGGCCTTTTTTTATTACTTACCAAATTAGGAAGACCAAGATATTTATCAACATCGTTCGAGCTCTTTTCTCCAAATAGTCCCACAACAAAATGTCTATCAACTTCCAGAGTAGTAGTGCTAAAAAATACTGTGGATTTTTCAAAGTTCACACCCTGGCCAGAACACAACTCATACGTTTTCAGAATTCCTTTTATCTTCTGAGCTCCCAAGGCCGTTGCCTCACCAAATAAAATGCAATCATCCGCAAAGAGGAGGTGAGAAATCTGAGGGCCTCTCTTGCTTACTTTGGCCCCTTTGATCTCCCCCGTTATCATTGACGAACGCATTAGAGATGAAAGTCCTTCACCGCAAATCAGAAATAGAAAAGGGCTGAACGGATCCCTATGGCGAAGACCTCTGGGTGGTTTAAAACGTTCTTCTTTGCACCCATTTAAGATGATTGAATAGGAAACTGAAGTAAGACATTTCATAATGAAATCCACCCAAGATTGCGCAAAACCCATTTGTTCCATCATAAGCCTTAAGAAATCCCACTCCACCCTATCATAAGCCTTGCTTATATCAAGCTTGAGTGCCATATGCCCTTTTAGTCCAATCCTTTTATTCTTCAATGTATGTATAATTTCATAAGCCACAAGCACATTAATAGTGATAAAACGTCTTGGTACAAAGACACTCTGTGCATTATCAATACATGCGTCTAAAACATGCTGAAATCTAACCACCTTAGCTATCACCTTATAAAGAACATTACATAGACTTATAGGTCTTAAATTTTCCATTTTCGTAGACTGTGAGGTTTTGGGTATCAACGCAATATTAGTGACATTTAAGAGTTCCAAATCCCTACCCTCATTTAATATTTCCAAATAGAAAGAAGTTACCTCTATACCTACGATGTGCCAACACTTCTGAAAGAAAATCGTTGAAAAGCCATCATCACCGGGAGCCTTTGTAGGACCCATTCCTTTCAATGCTATCCAAATCTCTTTAGCAATGTAATTCATTGTAAGCTGCAAATTTGCTTCCTTAGAAATGCAATGCTCAATTCCTAGCAAGACCGATTCCATATTGCTCACCCCTCTGGTTGTAAACAACTCTTGGAAAAAGCTCTTAGCTATCTTCTCCATCTCTTCCATATCGCTGACTTCTTCCCCATCCTTATTTCGCAAGCTTCTTATAATATTAGATCTATCGCGTTGAGTAACAATATTTATGGAAAAACGTCGTGTTCCTATCCCCCAATTTCAGCCAATTATCGCGTGCTCTTTGCTCACAATAGACCTCATCTTTATCAATTTCTAGATTGAGATGCATCTTCGTGTAAATTATTTTAGTCAAATTCTCATCATTACTATCCTTTTCAAACAAACTCTCCAATTTTCTACTTATATCTTTTTTGAGCCCCACCATTCCTTCTCAAATCTTAATCGCCCATTGAGTCAATCCCTACCTTAAGCTTTCTAGTTTATCCAATTTCATCCCCAAAGATGATCCCCAAATCTTTAACCGTTCTTTCAAATGTTTCTTCAAGAAGCCACCATACCTCGAACCTAAAGGAAGCCTTCCTTATCTCCCTATACCCCTACTCTGTATGAATGAGCAAAGGACATTGGTCTGAATGTGAGTAAGGCAAGTTTGAATACAAGCATGTGGGAAAACCAAAAACCATTTTATGTTTGCAAACCCCCTGTCAAGCCTTTCCATTATGTTTGTTTCTGGTAAATTTCCTCTTTCCCATGTGAATCACGACCTAGAGAATCCTACGTCCAAGAGTTGGCACTCGTTAAGAACTGTCCATAAAGCTTCTATTCTTTTTTCATCTCTTGGCACCCTTCCTTTTTTTTCAAAAGAGTACAAAATTTCATTAAATCCCTACAAATAAGACAATGATGAGTCTGAGTCCTTCCCAATTTTTAAAGTAAACTCCAAATACTACACCTTTCAATAGCAAAAAATGCTTTATAAAACCCCGTAAGACACCATTCCTTGTCAACTTGATTTTCTTTAATCAGAGCATCAATGTGATTTTTAGAATAACTAATGATTGTAACAAGAACATCTCCTTTCCATGCCAGGGAAAACCCAACCCGCGAACCTTCTGCCTCAACATCAAACCCATTAATGATTTCGCAACTTCTTCTAACCCTATCTATATGTCTGCCGTTAACTTTCGTCTCCATAAAAAAGACCATTTGAGGATTATGTTGCTTCAGTGTGAACTAAAGCCTTCTTATTGCCCGATGACTTCCTAATCCATGGACATTCCAACTTATAATTTCCATTATGTTCGGTCGACTGCCTATGGGTAGCCGCCAATCCTATTTGAGAAAAAAAAACAACCATTTGTTCCTGAGGGATATTCAGAGACTGGGGATCAAGACCATCTCTATCAAATCTCCCCTTTTTATAATTATCCTCACTAAGAGAATAATTCTCAATTACATCCTTTGAAGCTAAAACACCTTTCCTCTTACCTTTCATACTTTCCATTTGGATATCATCAATCTGCACATTCCTTTCTAATCTCTTCCAACTCATTCTTTTGGGCTTTTCGGTGTTTTCTATCACTCTTTATCCATCCCATTCACATTCTTAGCTTTCCCCCAAAACTACTCAATCCCCAGATTTGAGACATAAAAAATAGCTTTTGTAGAATCAATTTCCGTAGAACAGCGTTGGTTAGATGCCCTAATTTCCTCAAAATTATGGTGCAAATCTGTAGGTCGCCATTCTGTAAAAAATTACACCTTTTACAGGGTTTCCTCCCCATGATGAATCGCTGTCGGCATCTTACTAAGAGTGGTATCTTTTTGAAATTTGGCCATAGATGTTTCCACCCCCTCATTCTCCCTGATAAACCATAATATATACATATTTTAATCCCACATTTAGCATACTTTTGGATGATTTATCCCCCGAATTGTGGAATTTGGTGCTCCTAATCCTTTAATTTCATGTTTAACAGACACGGAGTAAATGAGCCAAAATACGGAATCGACACAGTTTGGGACTGAGCCACACAGTCGTGCCTCTTTAACAGACCCGACCACGGCCTGGATAGGACTTACACGGCCGTGTGCCATAGGCGTGTCCCTAACGTGACCTGTTTTAATTCTATTCGGAATAGGGTACTTAGAGGCAAAGAAAGCCATTCTAAAAGCCTATATAAACACCCTAGAGGCCAACCTTCAAGGGGCGTCCAGTTAGGCCGAAGAGCCAAGCCAGAGAGGTTAGAATTGTGGGATTTACTCGAAGAAAGCCAGTTGATTCATCTCAAGAAGCCGGAGTTATACTCAAGATAAGGATCTTCCCTTCAATTTCCTTCAGGGGGTTTTAGGGTTTTTTTTTATGTTTTGTTTTATATTTTCTTCTGAGATGTATTCTATTATTATTATGAACTAAACCCCTCAAATACCTGAGGGGGATGAAACCTAAGACGGATCTTGTTATTGATTTCTGAACTATATGATAAATACTTAATTTGTTCTTAATTATATGTTTTTAATTCTTGTTTTGATATTTCAGGATATTGATTCAAGTATTGATGTGCTTAGGCAGAGGAGGAATATTCCTTGTTTAAGAGTAGATCTAATATAATTAAGGGAGTTGATCGCAACCCTAGAGATAGGATGACGAAAATCTGTTGGATTAGGGTCAAACCTAATATGGGAATCCATAGATTGAGTTAATGCAATTCTAGGGGTTTTAATTAGAAAGAGATTTCAATTAATCAACCTAGGGTTAGACATTAGTAGCCTCGAGAGAGGTATTAATATAAATTAGGGAATCCTACGGATCAAGTCAAGTGAATAAATTGTCTGGTTCAGAGTTAGATTGTAACAGCCAGATTTTGGGGCTAGTCGGAACAGTGGTCTTGGGACCACTAATCCGAGGTTGAGGAAAATTATTTTAGTATTATTTTATGTGTTATGATATTAATATATGGCTATATGGAAATTTTGGTGCTTTAATTTTAACAATAGCATGTTTAATTGTGAAAAAGAACTAAATCGCATAAGATGCGAAAGTTCTATTTTATAAGGTGGGGGTACCTAATAGCTATAGAATGTAATTTGGAGGATTTTAAAGTGCAATTGGGCCATTTATCTAGTGATGGCCGGCCATAGGAAGCTAGGGGGACAAGAGCATTAATTTTTAGTCAAATTTGGTGATAGTTGTTGACTAGTTGACTAAAATATGATAAAATAAGGGAATGCTATCATGTTTTTCTCTTCTCTTCTTCTTCCACCGACTTTTACACTAAAAAAAAGGGTTTGAAAGCTTTGAGATTTCAGCAACTTGTCCTCACCCAAGTAAGTGATTTTTCGTGGTGTTAATTGATAATTTTTGTACTTTTGGGATCCCCAAAGCTTAAGCTAGCTAATGAGGGGACTAATTTGAGATATGGTTGAAAGTCTTAGGACTTGCCATGAGAGTATTTAAGTGGTTAGCTGAGTTTTTATGGAAGAAAATGAATGTTAGGGAGGTGAGAAACAACTTTTGTGAAAGGTGTTAGCATGAAAACACCTAAATAGGACTTGAATGTAAAGATTTAATTTGTGTCATAAATGCATGAAATAGTTGGAATGGTGAGTAGTTGTAAGAGAAATAAATGTTCATCTATGCTTGTTTATTGAGAAAATGTGCTGAAAAATAAATTACGAGCCTAAGGGCAAAATTGTAATTTTGCCAATGTACAAGGGCAAAATGGTCATTTTTGGTCAAGTGTAGAATTTGATGTATTGTGATCATAGAATGATCTAATAGGATAAATTTCATTGTTATAGATCAAGAAGAGTGCAGAATCAACCTTGACCGAGGAAAAGGTAAGGTTACGGAGTAAACCGCAAATCAACACGTTTTGCACCGAGGTAAGTTTACGTGTAAACGATGCATTTTGTATGCACATTGTTGTTGTTCATTAGTGCATGGCACAGTTGAGAACAAGTATGATTCGAGTAGATAGAAAGTGGTAGTTATTGAATAACTCTAGTATGAATGATGGAATGGATAAGTAGGTGTGTTATATCAATACTTGATGGTGGGTTAAGTGCGGTACCACCTTGTTGTTTAATTACGATGGGCTATGTGCGATACCATCGTCTATTCATCCTTTGGTGGGCTGTGTGCGATGCCACCGTAATTAATCCTTTGGTGGGTTGTGTGCGATACCACCCTAATAAAAGCTGATGGTGGGCTAAGTACGAAACCACCGAGAAATTTGACTATGAGTAATGGATTTAGATATGATGATGTGTGTATTATGTGACCTTGTAATGCTAAGTGCAGGGGAATCGTTAATGAATGTGCGCATTATGCTTGTGATGTGGTTAGAATGTGTGAATAGAGGAAATGCGTAAGCATGGTCATGAATGTAGATTGATTCTTACTTAATATATATATATATATAGATGTTTTGAAATTATTTAATACGTGTTAAAATGTTATATTGTTTACATGTGAACTTACTAAACATAAGGCTTACTCCCCTTTCTTTTCCTTGTTTTATAGAGCTTAAGAGCCGAGTCGGGATACACCGATAACCAGGAGACCGCCCACACTATCTGCTCATTTCGGTATAATTAGACTTAGTGATTTTGTGTATGGCATGTATAGGGGCTAGACTAGTTAGATTATTTTGTTATTTTGGCCAAAAGTGTATTGGCTCTCGTTAAGACATTATTTTGTAAATTGCCATGAATGATGACTCATTTACCATTTATGAAATTTTAAAGTTATCTATGAGAGTTCATGTTGAAATTATGAGATGTTTATTAGTATGTTGAATGGACTCATGTAGTGTAAACTATAGGGGTGCAAGGAGCTTGGCAAACAGCCTTGTTCTTGTCCACATGGGTAGGCACACGGGCGTGTGTCTAGACCATGTGTGACACACGGTCAGCCCACGGGCGTGCGTCTTGGCCGTGTGCCCCCTGCATGTTAGCATTTTAAGTCAGGATAGACCACGGACTATCCACACGGGCGTGTTCAGGCCGTGTGAAATAAGTCAGTGTCGACCACGTGTGGAAGATAGGGGCATGTCTTGAGGGCACACGGGCGTGTCCCATTTCACATGGGCATGTGCCCTAGCCGTGGGACTTTGGCAGAATGCTGGGGTTTTTAGGCACGGTTTGAGCACATGGGCGTGTGTGACTACACACGGGCGTGTGTGTCCTCTAACACAGGCGTGTACTTCCTGTTTAGATGGGAAAGAAATTTTATTGATCGTAAAGGTTCCCGATATAGTCTCGAGAGCCCTCGTATGTACGAGTGAGGTCTCGTAAGTAAAAAAAAAAGAAGTTGTTGTAATGATTCAAGGAGAGTAGTCACGTTGGGCCTACGTGGCGGTCAATTAGTTCTACACGGTAATGCCTCGTACCCGATTCCGGTGGGAATTACAGGTAAGGGGTGTTACATAGATAACAAGTGAAGTCTAGGTGGATTCTTCCTCGGGTATTGTCTTAATCAAGTGGTTTTTCCCACAAGTATTTCCCCGGTTCCTTCTCTGTGTCTTAGCATCCTTAGCTTAGTAGTTAGTTAAATTTAGATTAAATAACAAATTCCTTTAATTCTTAGGCTAAATAATAAAAAGAAGGTTAGTACTAGTACTTTTGGTTTCTTTGGGTTCAACAATCCGGTCTTGCCACTAAACTATACTACTGTTCGATAGGTGCACTTACCTCAATCGTTGTCATAGTTAGTTTCTAGGCTCGATCATTCTTTATATAAATTTTTAAGACTTTGACACACGATCACTCCCTGATATATAAACATTTTTTCATAGATTTTTAATTGAGAAACCAAACTGCAGACTTTCTTTACCTATTATATTAGATTCAGCTTTTACAGCCAATGAGTAAGGGAGATCGTCTTCCAGCTTTTCTTCCCTCGAATTCGAGATCGCAGTACAGTCTTTCACAGAATGATCCATACAACCACAACAAAATAAAAAATTTGGTAGATTTTCATACTTAAAAGGGAAGCCATACTTTCTTTTGATTGCCTGTTGTAATAAAACTTCCTTTCCATAACAGTTTTTGGACATCCAACTGAACTTTCAACATGCAAACATCGCTTTTTATCTCTGATCTCATTTTTCCTCCAAAAGTAGAACCTATTGCATACATCAAATCTTTTTTCTCACACTTTGACGGGCAAAGGCCAATTTTAAGCCAAAACGGGGAGAAAACCAATTTAATATTTCTCCTTTCTGTAGCCTCATTCAATCTATCGAAGATAATCAATTGTTTTCTAAATAACCACGGTCTCCCCTCCATGATCATTTCCAAGTCATCCTCATCTTCAAACGAGATCTGAAACAAGTTTTGCCCGACCACTTGGATCTCAAACTTTCTCCTAGTCTTCCGTATACTCTTCAATTGTGCACAAAGACTATCCGAGTTATAAAATTTTCTCGTCCACACAGAGCATAACAATGACAAATTATCATTCGGCACAACCAAAGAACTCTTCATTGTCAACTGTATCAATTCTTCTGCTAAGGGGGAGATTTCGTCCCTCGCCATATCGGAGAAAGTCACCACTCTACTCCAACCCAACCACAACAAGTACTATTTCTCTAGGACACTAAGAGAGAGCACTCTTGACCTTAACTCATTATTTCTAAAGAGACTAAATTTTAAATATGTGAAGAATAGAAATTTAAAGTAACCACTAAATATTATATAGTTTATAATTTCAAAAAAGAAAAGGAATTAAAAGTCCAACTTGGATGGGGTTTCTTAAAGAACAGAACCCAGTTACGTAGGAAAAGATTTCCCGCCGAAAGTCGTTAAGGAGCGTAACTAATTAATTAACTGAAACCTTGAAGAAGCATCCTTTATTATGAAGTATGCATGGATTTCATTATCCATTTCAATGTTTGAGGAAATCAGTGTTAAGAAGGTCGAAGAAATTGGTAGCGAACTGAAGCATCTGTTGAAAGATGATGAGAGCTGGTAGCCATCTTCCAGTTTCGATACCAGTGGGTAACGCTGCCAAGAAGGAAAGAGAAGGAGGGGCTTCTCGCTCTGCAATGTTTCCCTTGGCCGAGATTTGGATCCACACCATTCCCCTTCTCGTCTTGCTTTGCTTCTTCATTCTCTGGTGGTTGTCTCGTCCAGGTATATATCCCCTCTTCCCTTGTTTGCTTGTCAAGAAACTGTTTCAAATGCTCATTTTCTTTGGTAATTTAGCTTATGACATTAGGCCATATTGTTTCAATTCTCAAGAAAGCTGGGATAAAGATAAAGAAATGGCAAGTACACAAGTGAAGTACTAGTTTAATCTTCTTATTTTTGGGTTTGAAAGCAGTGAATGTGGAGATAAAGGATGGCAGAATTGTGGCTATACATCATGTGGAGATGCCATTGCCTCTTAGTGATTCTCAGATTGATGTATCCCTCCTGGCATCTGCTGCATCACCAGTTGCCTCGGTATCACAAAATCTCACAGTAACCGACGAATCCTCGGTATTAGCTTCTGAATGATGGATCGGTTTTGAGGAATTCTCGTTTCTGTTGATGTACCCGGTTTTCGATTTATTGGTTCGACATTTTAAGGCCTTGTACTGAAATATAACTGTTCTTATCATCAATACGTCAATTAGAGAAAGCATGGAATATAACTGTTCTTCATTTGTTTGTGCTGAAATTACATATGTAGACACAATGAAGGGAGAAAAAAAAAACATGAATCATGTATGGCTCATTTCACTGATTAGTATACCATAGCATTATCTTATTCCTGAATGTTGTATGCCTAATTTGGCCATGGTTAAAAAAAATACAGAAAAAGAAGAAAATAATCATTAAAAAAAAAGACCTATCAGTATCACAATAACTTGTTGGATTGAAATTCACTAATCTCACCGTCTTTGCAATTTCCCACATATAAAATCATTGTATTGTTTTTAATTTTTGGAAAAGCTCTGCAACAATCCCTCCTTGGCGCCTGCAAAAGAAAAAAAAAACGAATTCAGGGGGTTTATTTTGCAAGTGTCCTACAATTACAATAGCATGTGAATAATAATAATAAATGTACCTTGAGCCATCGATCTTCATCTCGCGGCTTTATGACTACGACAAAATCGAGTTTCTCAGGTGAGGCCATTTTCCATCGGCAATATCGGCTGCGCGTTCTATGACGATAGTAGAGGCCAACTGTTTGGTTCGTTTCAGGTTCAGTCTTAGTCTTGTACATGTAGAAAACAAAGGGTCTTTGGCAAGGATGCCTTTCAACAGGCCTAGTGTTAAATGCATAAGCAGTGTAATCAGCTCGCTTGTGCCAGCTAAAAAATGTTCTACTCGGCATCTCAAGCTCTCTGGGAGACATCACTCCCCTCAAGATTTGAACCGCGTAGCCCCACGACACCGTGATCGACCAGTATCGCGTTGAATCATAGCAGATGGATTGTTGCATTAAGCTCGCAGAGTCCTCATTGGCAGCTTCAAGCATGTGTGCAAGAGCTTTGGCTCGTTTCATGCCCGGGTATATAGGATTCACTACATCTAGGTGGTGAAGTGATACCAAAGGAGTCACTGGATGGGCTCCCAAGAGGCCTAATATGTCTCCGACCACATCATACTGTACAAGCACAACAAAAAGGTTCATATATATATATATATATATATATATTCAGCCTAGTAGAAGAGGTGAAGAAGTGGAAGTTTTACCTGATGGAAGCCAAGCTCCCTGGTAAGGGGCACTCCAAGCTCAGCCATGCAAGCCTGAATCCTGTCATCACTGCCATATAATGCTGGGTATCGGTGGATGCATTTGTCCTGCATCTTGGACAGTTCTTTTGCCAGTGGATAGCTTATTGCAAATCCACCCCCTCCATATGCCATGGAATATGAAAACAATATGTTCTGAATATGACTCTCTGATGCACTCCCAATGTAATAATACTGTGTATGATCATATTTAGAGAGCACCCGTACCAAGTTTTCAACAACAAAAATCGTGTCATCATCCCCCATCACGAACCACCTAATATCCTTCATCCCAAGCTTGAGTGTCTCGGAAACCACCCTGGTGATCCTCAAAGCCGATCTAGACCCTACCTTGTTTAAGTACTTAAACTGAGAAGTATCGTCGGATACCCGAATCTCTGGTAGGCGTTCACCTTTCTTGGCTACCACTTTCTTATCCAACCAAACCACCCCTCTTGTCTCTTTGGGCCTCCACCATGTTTTAATGTACTCTTTTCTGATCTCCCACAAATTCGAAGACGATGCTATCCCGAAGGCAATGTGTTTGAGATGAGTATCGTATCGTAGGTATCTCCTAGGGGGTGCTTCAACAAGGTTTGGTCGCTTTTGGTCTGCTGAGTTTTGGACATGGGAAGAGGTGGTGTTGGAGGAATGGTTAAAGGGTGGCGCTTCAATTTTGTTGGAGACAATAGTTACATCTGGGGATTTGCGGTCTTTCTTGCTAAACAGGAGATTTGAGTATGAAATGTAAAGTAAAGTCATGGTTATGATGAAATAGAAGATTAGCCCTCTAAATCTAATTTGTGGCATGCGTTGCAGGGGAGAGTTCATTTGTTTCCTACAAAGGTTAAAATTTCTTACAAGGTTGTCTTTGTGACTTTTATTTTGGCTTTTTTTGTTGTTGTTGATGATGATGACGACGATGACGATGATGGTGATTTTGTTGTTTGATGCTTCCCATGTTTTCGGTCCAAGGCATGGACAAGGAGAAGGATGGTTATAGAAATTAGCTTGGACTGAGAATTGTTCGGATCTATTTGACAATTTGTGTTTTTATATCAAACCCATTATTTTTTCCTACTAAATCATAGTATCCTGTCTAAATTTAATTATTAACATTTAAAGTTTGGGTGTTATTACCTAGCTTAATAATTTTTTTTTAGTATTCTTCATGTCTATTTTATAGTCCATGTTCGGGGTCCATGGCTGCCCCTCCTAACAATATCGTCTCCAAGGCTTAAACATGTGTCTCCCCTTGAGAATAAGACATGCTTTGCCATTGCACTCAACACTTGTTGGTAGCTTAACAAAACTTTAAGCAAACAAAATTACCTCCACTGCTCAATGTGATGCCTATTAGAATTAAGAGTTTGTTCTAAATTCATTTGTGAGAAATGCAAAATTTAAAATCGTTGAGGCAATTTTTGAGTAGTGCCTAGATCAGTGCCAATTGGTTATGACATTACTTGCTTAAAAAACTTGTCATGTTTAAGTTTGTAAATTTTGACAACAAAAATCCTTAGGTTGTGATTCTTGTTGATACCTTGGACGACAATCGGCCCATATTTGATATCTGAACTACACATAGTAATAAATCTTAGAGATTGATTTGGATTTGGATCGAAGTAATCAACTTCCCGAGCTTGGTGGATTGGATCAAATTAGAAAAAACTTGGAAGTTTATCCTAAAGATTCAAGACTTATCTTGAGTTAATTGAAGCCATTCTTTATGTTTATTATCCTACTTGTTTTGAAGGAAGATAGATTGTAGTTGATATAGTATGTTAGCATGTCTCAATTACTTATATATTGTAATACCCCTAACCCGTATCTATTGCCGAAACAAGATTACGGAGCATTACCGGAGTTTACAGATCAAACAAACAAACATTTCATATAACAAAACATTCATATCAGAAACCAATCAAGATCATACATATTGTCCCTTATATGAGCCATCGAGGCCTAAAATACACATTAGAAGCAAGTCGGGACTAGATCGGGTACTCAAAGAATTTTTCGAGAAACATTGAAATTTTTCGAAGTTGTGTGGCTAGGCCGTGTGACTCACACGGTCAAGAGACACGTCTATGTCTCAGGCCGTGTGGGCATTCGAAATAGGGACGTGTGGCCGTGTCCTAGCCCGTGTCCGTGCTTGTGTAACTCCCTGACTTGGGTTACACGGCCAAGTCACACGCCTGTGTGCTAGGCCCTGTTGAGCATATTGACTTGCGCAATTTTAAAGATACAGGGGACATGTAACAGCCCGGTTTAGACCCTAGTCGGAACAGTGGTTTCAGGACCACAAATTCGAGGTTGAAAAAAATTTTAATATTATTTTTCGTGTTTACAGTGTGTGATTAAGCATGTGTGAAAATTCTGTATGAAAATTTTATCGATTGTGTGCTTAATTTGCAAAAAAGGACTTAATCGCATAAAATGCAAAAGCTGTGTGCTGATTGTTAAAGTGCTTATTTTAGCATGGCTTATTAAATGTGAGTCCTTATGTTGTTATTATTCCATATGCTAAATGGATGGACAAAAATGCCTAAGGATAGTGGAATTTTAAATGATATGACTAAGGGTAAAATGGTAAAAGGCATATTAATGTTATTATCATTAAAACCAAAAGAAATTAAAGGCCATTATCATCTTCTTTAGCCAAAATCACAAGAAAAGAAAAGAAAATAAGCTTGCTAGGGTTTCGGCACTTGTATAGCTCAATCAAGGTATGTTTCAAGCTCGATTTTTGATGATTTCTACGTTTTTGTGATCGTTGCTTAGTGTAATATCAAGCCCATGCTTTAATTTTAGCATTTGATGATGATTGTGAGAGGTGCCATTGATGGATGCTTGAGCTTTGTGTTATTTAATGAAGAAATATGAAAGATATGTGATAGATTAACATATTTTGTCTTTGAATTTTTGGTGAAATTGAATAATTTGGGCTAAATTGTGAAAATGAGAAATTGAAGGACTAAAATGTGAAATATATAAAATATGTGGGCTTGTATGAACATGAGGAATATTCGGCCAAGCATGGGAATATTGAAATTATGTGTATTTTGTGATTTTATGAAATAGGGACTAAAATGTCAAAATGTGAAAAGTGAGGGCTAAAATGTAAAATGCCTTAACTATGTGTTGTGAAATATTTTGGATGAAAATGTAATTGAATGAGTTAAGTTTAACATTATATAGATCAAGAAAAGAGAGATTTGGATCGAGATCGAGGCAAGAACAAAGTGATCAATTGATCGACTAGTCTCGGTATTTCGACGTCCGAGGTAAGTTCGTTTATAATACGAATTGTTTAAATTGTGCTCATTTGTTATATAATGAAAGATTATATTGTTAAATGTGGATTAAGAGATATGGCACTAAGTGTGCGAAATAGAATTGATACAGTAGAAAACAGCACTGTGTGTGCGAAATAAAGAAAGTATCGACTACATTGATTGGCACTGTGTGTGCGGTACCGAGTTAAATTCGGTTTAATGTAAACGCACTAAGTGTGTGATGATATTAAAGCTTCGGCTAAGAAATTGGCACTAAGTGTGCGAATAAATCAAATGATTAATGAAGATCGAACGAAATGTGGTATTGAGCATTAAGTAGCAGAAGTGATCGTAAACTAAGTGTTGGTACAGGTATGTACGGAACCTATGTGGTTGATGATTTTGTAAATGGATAAATGGATGGTTGTGTGAGCATTTGGCTATGGAAGAGATTGTGTATTCTTGTGAAATAATCTATGTGATGGTTTATTTTGTATATTGATTTTGAATCATTGAGTTAAATGTATTATATTACGAACTTACTAAGCTTTAAAGCTTGTTGTGTGAAGTTTTCTCTGTTTTACCGTGTAATTAAAGCTAGCTAGGATCTAGGATTGTCAGCGACTCAATCACACTATCGGCTATCTATTTTGGTACTTTCGGAAGTTGTATATATTTGGTATATGGCATGTATAGGCTAGTGATTATGGTATATTTGAGTTGTTATATCTTGCCATGTGATATAGCTTGATAGTTAAATGTTTATAGCATATATTTTGGATGTGTAAAGGATGGTCAAGATATGTATGTGTGTGCTCTATGTGAATGATCATTTTTGGCTTAAATTAGTAAAACAGAAATGGTATGTTTCATGTATGGATTTGGTAAGGATTGAATGATGAATGGATTATATGATTTGGATGTGAAGTTGATAATTTAGATTGATATGTTGAGATGGATTTGTATAGGAAGATGAATGATGATGTTAAGAGATCAAATTAAGTATGTTTTGGTATGTTTGAATGCCATTTGGGGTATGAAATTGAATTGGTTTATGCTTGTAGGTGTGACCCAAAGTGTGGGTGGCAAATTGGTCTTGCAAATGGCTTATTTTTGCCCACACGGTTGAGCACACAGCCGTGTGGCTCGATCGTGTCCCTTAAATTTGTAATTTGATTCAACTCAGGCTGGCACACGGGCTGGACACACGGGTATATGATAGGTCGTGCGATGCAAGTCAGTGTCGACCATGGGCCAGACACACGGGCGTGTGACAAGCCGTGTGATGCAAGTCAGTGTCGACCACGGCTTGGACACACAAGCGTGTCTGGGGCCGTGTGAGGCACATGGCCTGCCCACACGGGCATGTGACCTCTATAACTTTGAAAAATGTTAAGTTTTTGAAAAATTTCTTATGTGTTCGGTTTAGTCCCGACCCCTTTCTAATGCATGTTTAAGGTCTCGTAGACCTCATTAAGGGACTACAAGCTTATGTTTTGCTATGTTATGACGTTTTTGTACTTTGTGTAGTAATATGATTGTAAAAGTTCTAGAATGTTCGGTAATGCTTCTTAACCATAGACCGGAGATGGTTACGGGTTAAGGGTATTATAAGACACACGGTTGTGTCACTTGGCTGTGTGTCACACATGGCTGAATTACACACCTGTGTCTCTACCCCTATGGACAAAAATAGGCCTTTTTTCAGGCCACATTTCTCACCCAATTTGGTACCAACCTAAACACAACAATTTACACATCCACAAGCCATATCAAGGCATTCCAAACAAGCCAAAATCAAGTCTTAAACATGTATTATTACAACATGCAACCAATATGCCCTTAGGCATCTCAAATGACAAATTAATAACCTGTCAACCAAATATTCATATTTACCTAGATAACCAAATGCATATATGCATAATTGTCCCAAGTATACTATTTCAAACTAATCATCAATATACCTATAAGTTTTCCATCATTCAACCATATCAAATACACATTAAATATGATAAGGCTATATATATAAACACATTAAAATATATCAAACACAAGCCATATAAGTGGCTAATTGTAACGCCCCAAAATTTTAAGAATTTAATGTGAGAATCTGCAGTAACTAATTTCTGTATTTCTGGTATTGTGCTCTGCTTCTGGGTTTAAGGTTTGGAGTTTGAGTCGCTTCATTGAAAGTTTTGTTGTGTTTTTAAATCAACCCATGAGCCCGCGTTACTCGATTAAGTTCAATTCAGTGTGAAATGGTCGCAAGAATGAGCCTGCTAGTTCATTGGTTAAGCATTTTTCTGTATTCTATCTAGTTCCGAGTTCGAATCCCATTGTATGCATTAGGAATATATTTTTGCAAACGTTAGGAAGGGAGTGGTTATTTTAAAACAGTCTAAGAAAAAGTTATCGTTCTTTTTTTTTCAAAATTTTAGTTCTTTAATTCTTGTTGTTCTTCCTTCTTTTCAATTTCTTTTTCTTTTTTCTTCTTTTCTGCAATTGATCTTTTGTGATTGTGAAGTCTTATTGCCTGTAAGGTCAATTTTGCATAAGTTCCGTTGCAACTTCCTTTTGTTGAGATTTTCGTTCTGTTAACATTTTTCTGTCAAAACGGGACTTTGCTTGTTTAGTTGATTTTTTGTTGAACACTCGATTGGCTACTTTGTTTAGGCAAGGATATTGCAAAAGACGGTAATCCTCCGTGTTATGTTGATTTTTCCTGTTTCGTACGAAGTGAGTGTGCGAATTGGAATAGAATTGTGTCAAACCTTTCGACATGTTTTTAACGATAAGTGATTTTGCTAAATGTTGGAATTGATAGTGTAATTGATTGTGGAATGATGAATTAGGTTCCGGGTAGTCTCCATATTGTTTCTCTGTCAAAATGAAATTAGGTGCGTACCGGGAACCTTAATTTGTACGTTTCGGATCGCCAAAAATGATGGTTGTCGACGCCACACGGCTAGGCACACGGGCGTGTGACTAGGCCGTGTAGGCCACACGGATGTGTGACTAGGCCGTGTAGGCCACACGGACGTGTGTCTAAGCTGTGTGTGGCCATGCTAGTGTAGGATTCACACGTCCAGGGACACGGGCGTGTGCCCAGGCCATGTAACTCACTGTTTGAGGTAAAAAACCACACGGCCAGGGACACGGGCGTGTGCCCAAGTCGTGTAACTCAATGTTTGAGGTATAGAAACCACACGACCAGGGACATGGGTGTGTGCCCAGGCTGTGTGGCAGGATGTTGGGTTCGAGAACTGTTTCTGAGGCTGAAAATGTTGCTAAACTTTGATATTGGTTTCCTCAATGTACGAATGACTGAATTGTTTATATGAGAACTGTTTGATACATTGAGACCGATCTGTGAATCATATAATTGAATGTGCACTGTAACACCACTCTGTTATTGAACTGTTTTATTAATTATGCAATGTATTAGAATGACTAAACATGTGTTACGGTAGTTGTATTCTGCATTGGTATGGGAAGGGATGTTGTGAAGGAAGAAGAAATATGTTCTGAAATCGTGGCTATGCCACTAAAAGTATATTTGATTGTGGTGCTTGTTGCATACTGAATTAGCAGCTAAGCTGCGTTTATGTAAAAGTGTTAACGGACACTTAATGGTGTGAAGGGTTGGTTGGCATTAAATGTACTTAATGGTGTGTTGGGATGGCAGGAGATGGTTTGTAGCGGACGGGAATAGGAAAATTGCATCTGAACCTGATCGATATCTTATATGAACTGAAATTTCATATACATATACATGTAACTAGTTTGCTCTGAATCTGAACGGTCACTCTTCTAAAATGAACTGAATACTTGAATTTGGAATTTCTCTATAAACGAATTCTAATAAAATAAACTTCTTTTACGCACTGAGCTCACAACTCACTCCTTTATTGATTGGATTTCAGGTGGTTCCCAGTCTTAATCGGGTCAGGGTCGCGGAAGCTCGGTCAAACCTTTATCTTTCTTTTAAGCATTACTATTAGGGATTATTGTTCTGTGATGTTATGGAACTTATGAAGATTATGTGCTTTAAATTTCGTAGTGGTGAATGTTACGTACAATTCGACTGCATTATGATAGTATGAACTTTAATACGGATAATTTTTCAGCTGATTTGATGTTATTTCCATTTGATGAATTTGATGTTATTTTGGGAATGGCTTGGCTAACTCAGCATGATGCAATGGTAAATTGTAAACAGAAATACATTGTATTAAAATGCCAAAATTGTAAGTTACTCCATGTTGAATCTGATAAATTAGATGGGATATCTAATGTGATTTCAGCTATATCAGCACAGAAATATATCAGAAAAGGGTATGATGCTTACCTTGCTTATGTGTTGGACACTAAAGTATCTGAATCGAAGACTAAGTCAGTGCCGGTTGTTTGTGAGTTTCCTGATGCGTTTTCGGAGGAATTACCCGGATTACCACCGGTTAGAGAAGTGGAGTTCTCTATAGATCTTATTCCAGGAACAACTCCTATATCAATAGCACCTTATCGGATGGCCCGAACGGAGTTAAAAGAATTGAAAGTATAGTTGCAAGAATTGACTGACAGAGGCTTTGATCGACCCAGTTTTTCACCTTGGGGTGCACCGGTTATGTTTGTAAAGAAGAAAAATGGATCGTTGAGGTTATGTATTGATTACAAGCAACTCAACAAAGTTACAATAAAGAACAAGTATCCATTGCCTCGTATTGATGATCTATTTGATCAACTGAAAGGTGCCACTGTATTTTCAAAGATTGATCTTCATTTCGGTTATTATCAGCTACAGGTAAAAGACTCAGATGTACTAAAGACAGCTTTCAGAACTAGGTATGGGCACTATGAGTGTCTTGTGATGCCATTTGGATTGACAAACGCACCTGCAGTATTTATGGATCTGATGAATAGAATCTTTAGACCGTATCTAGACAGGTTTGTAGTGGTATTTGTTGATGATATTCTAGTTTACTCCCGAGATGAAAATGAACATGTTGACCATTTGAGAATAGTGTTACAAACACTGCGTGAAAAACAATGATATGCCAAATTTCATAAATGTGAGTTCTGGCTTAGGAAAGTCGGTTTCCTTGGACATATAGTAGCTGCAGAAGGTATTCGAGTGGATCCGAATAAAATTTCAGCAATTGTTAACTGGAAACCACCAAAGAATGTGTCTAAAGTCAGAAGTTTTTTGGGATTAGTCAGTTATTATCGGAGATTTGTACAAAGGTTCTTGATGATAGCTTCTCCGATGACTCGATTGTTACAGAAAGATGTGAAATTTGAGTGGACTGATAAATGCCAGTAGAGTTTTGACAGATTGAGAGGTTTGTTGACTAAAGCACCTATGTTAGTTCAGCTTGAATCGGGTAAGGAATTTGTAATTTATAGTGATGCGTCATTGAATGGTTTAGGTTGTGTATTGATGCAAGAAGGTAAGGTAATAGCCTATGCTTCAAGACAGCTAAAACCACATGAAAAGAATTACCTGATACATGATCTTGAATTGGTAGCCATTGTGTTTGCATTGAAAATTTGGCGGTATTACTTGTTTGGTGAAAAGTGTCACATATTTACCGATCATAAAAGTTTGAAGTATTTGATGTCGCAAAAAGATTTGAATCTAAGACAGAGTAGATGGCTTGAATTGTTTAAATATTATGATCTGGTTATTGATTACCATTCGGGAAAAGCCAATGTAGTTGCAGATGCTTTGAGCAGAAAATCCCTATTTACTTTGCGAGAGATGAATACTCGGTTGTCTTTATCTGATGATGGCTCAAATATAGTTGAATTAAAAGCTAGACCAATATTCTTGCAACAAATCTGTGAAGCTCAGAAGAGTGATGATGAATTACAAACTAAACGAGAATAGTGTAAGTTGAATTCTGACTTAGAATTTCAAGTAGGGTCTGATGATTGTCTATTATTCAAAGACAGAATATGTGTACCAAAGAACTCAGAACTTGTACAGAAAATTCTACATGAAGCTCACTATGGTACCATGTCTATTCATCCTGGTAGTAACAAACTGTACAATGATTTGAAAAAAAATGTACTGGTGGCCGGGAATGAAGCAGGATATTTCTAAATTTGTATCTAAATGTTTGATATGTTAGCAAGTAAAAGCTGAACATCAGGTGCCTTCAGGATTATTATAGCCAGTTACGATATCGGAATGGAAATGGAAAAGAATTACCATGGATTTTGTATCAGGATTACCCTTGTCTCCGAAGAAGAAAGATAACATTTGGGTAATCATCAACCGGTTAACAAAGTCTACATACTTTATTACGGTACGTATGGATTTCTCTTTGGATAGGTTGGCTGAATTATATGTTTCTGAGATTGCTAGATTACATGGAGTGCCTGTCTCCATTATTTCTTACACAGATCCTCGATTTACATCCTGAATCTGGAATAAATTACAAGAAGCTTTGAGTACATAGTTATATTTCAGTATCGCATTCCATCCTCAGACTGATGGCCAATCTGATGTGTCATACAGATTCTAGAGGACATGCTTCGTTGTTGTGTGCTAGAATTCAAAGGTAATTGGGAAATGTATTTGTCTTTGGTTGAATTTGCCTACAATAATAGTTATCAGTCCAGCATTAAATGGCACCGTATGAGGCTCTGTATGGCAGTAATTGTAGAACTCCATTATATTGGACAGAGCTCAGTGAGAAAAAGATACACGGAGTTGACTTAGTTCATGAAACTTAAGAAAAGGTGAAAGTAATTCAAGATAGTTTGAAAGCAGTCAAAAGTCTTATGCTGATATTAAAGGAAAAGAGATAGAATTTCAAGTTGGAGACAAGGTATTCTTGAAAGTATCACTTTGGAAGAAAGTTTTTCGATTTGGCCGTAAAAGAAAACTGAGTCCACAGTTCATCGGGCCATATAAGATTACTGAAAGAATGGGACCTGTTGCATATCGGTTGGCATTACCACCAGAACTTGATAGAATTCATAATGTCTTCCACGTGTCTATGTTATGAAGAGATCGATCAGATCCTTCACATGTTATTTCTCCAACTGAAGTAAAGATTCAGCCTGATATGACTTACAGTGAGGAACCGATCAAAATCCTGGCATGTGAAACAAAAGAGTTAAGAAATAAAAATGTAACATTAATAAAAGTTCTTTGGCAATGACATGGTATAGAAGAGGCTATCTGGGAACCAAAGGATACCATGAGAAAGCAATACCCAAACCTCTTTACTGGTAAGATTTTCGAGGACAAAAATTTTTAAAGGGGGAGAGTTGTAACGACCTGTTTTCAGTGAAATCGAAATAGTGGTTTCGGGACCACAAATCTAAGCCAGAAAGAAATTTTATTTTAATATTATTGCATGATCTACATTATGATAGGAAAGATGTATGAAAATTTTGATAAGAAAATTTTACCAATATTATGTTTAATTAGGGAAAGGACCAAATTGCTTAAAATCGAAAAGTTGAGTTCTTGATCGCGTGTCTATCGAGTTTTAAAATTTATAAAGAGAATGATCAAACCTGGAAACTAACTCTGATAACGATTAAAGGCAAGTGTACCTATCGAGTAGTAGTATAGCTTAGGCAAGACCGGATTGTCGAACCCAAAGGAACTAAAAGTACTAATACTAACTTTCTTTTTATTATTTAGCCTAAAATAAGCAAAGTTGTTTTAATCTAATCTAACTACTACTAAGCTAAAGATGCAAAGACAAAAAGAATGAATTGGGAAATAACTTGAAGAAAAACTCAGTTGATTAAAACGATACCCTTAGGAAGAATCCACCTAGACTTCACTTGTTATTTAACCTTGAACCATACGTTTTATTCACTTGACTTGATCTGTAGGATTCCCTAAGTTATATTAAACCCTCTCTCGAAGCGAATAATAACTAACCTTAGGTTGATTAATTGAAATCTCTTTCTAATTAAAACCCCTAGAATCGCATTAACTCGATCTATGGATTCCCATATTAGGTTTCACCCTAATCTGGCAAAATCTCGTCACCCTATCTCTAGGCACGCGAACGACTCAGCTTTAATTATGCTAGATCTATTCTTAAGTAGGGACTTTTGCTCCTCCACCTAAGAACATCTGACTTGAATTAATATCCCGAAAACATTAACACAAGAATTAAGCGCATATAATTAAGAATAAATCAAGTATTTATCTTATAGTTCAGAAAACAATAACAAGATTCATCTAGGTTTCATCCCCTTCAGGTATCTGAAGGGTTTAATTCATAATAAATAAAGAAAACATCTCAGAAGAAAAGATAAAACAAAACAGAAGAAATCCCTAAAACTCCCTAAATGAATTGAAGGAGAGATCCGCCGTCTTGAGTAGAATTCCGGCTTCTTGAGATAGATCAACTGGCTATCTTCGAGAGATTCCCACAACTCTGACCTTTCTGGCTTGGCTCCTTGGCCTAGCTTCAATGCCCCCTTCAAGGTGGTACTTAGGAGGTATATATAGGCTCTTGGAATGCATTTCTTTCTCCCTAAGTGTCCTTTTCCGAGTGAAATTGTTCATTGCCACGACAGGGACACGGCCATGTCACACGTCCGTGTGACTAGTCTTTAAACCGTGCTTGGATTTCTTTAATGAGGCACGACGGTGTTAATCGGGGGTAGGGCCGTGTTCTAGATGATCAACGAGGTACGACCGTGTGGGCTTAAGTCCAGGCTATGTCGATTTCGTGATATGGCCTATTTACTCCGTTTCGAGCCCGTTTTATGTTCTTTTCATCCTCGGGTGCTTTCCTGGGTATAAGACATGAAAAGAAAGGATTAAGAGCACCTTTTTATGAATTAAGGGATAAATCATCCAAAAGTAAGCTAAATGTGGCATTAAAATATGTTACTATTACGGTTTATCAGTTCTAGTAGCTAAAAGGATCAAATAGCTATAGAATTCAAAATAAGAGGTCCTTATATGGTATTTAGACCATTAAAGAAAAGTTAGTAGATATTTTTGTTGATTCATCCATGGAAAATTAGAAAAATAAAAGGATGAAATTGGAAAGTTGAAAAATTAAAGATGATAAATAAAATAAATATCAAATAACACCATTATATCATCTTATTCCCCAAAATTTACATGAAAACCCTAGGAAAGAGAAAGGAAACTAATCAAGCTTAATTGGATCTGGATAACTCAAATTTGAAGTTAGATCAAGGAAAACAAAAAGTTTCGGATTAGTAGATTTTCGAATACGAACAAGTAATGAGGTAAATTCATGTAACTAAATTGTGAGGATGTCAGTCCATGTAGGTTTTGAATTAAGGGTAATTATTCAGGTAAGGGGAAACACCTACGTTTTCGTGAATACAAATGTATGACTTATGTTGTTTGAATCTTTAGGACTCTTCGAGTTAGATCATCCATGTATAAATTATCTATGAATTATGATGAGACATTGTTCATAGGAATTATGAATCATGGAAAGTTCGTTTTAAATGTGAGTTGAAAATTTTGCTTGAGGACAAGCAAAAGCTTAAGTGTGGGGGTATGTGATAAACCGTAAAAGTAACATATTTTAATCCCACATTTAGCATATTTTCAGATGATTTATTCCTTGATTCATGTAAAAAGGTGCTTTTAATCCTTTCTTTTCATGACTTATACTCAGGGAAGCACCCAAGGATGGAAAGAACGAGAAACGGGCCTAAAAAGAACCAAATTAGGCCAAAGAGGAAATCGACACGGCCTGGACTTAAGCCCACACGGCCGTGCCTCATTGAGCAACTAGAACACGGCATGATCTTGATTCGCACTGCCGTGCCTCACTAAAGAAATCCGAACACGGCTTAAAGATCATTCACACGGGCGTGTGACATGGCTGTGTCCCTGTCGTGGAGAAGAGCAATTCTACTCGGAAAAGGATGCTCAGGGGCGAAGAAACCTATTTCGAAAGCCTATATAAACCCCCTAAAGTGCAACCTGAAAGGGGGCGGTTAGCTAGGCCAAGGAGCCAAGCCGAAAAGGTCAGATTTGTGGGAATCACTCGAAGAGAGCCAGTTGATCCATCTCAAGAAGCCGGAATTCTACTCAAGACGGCGGATCTCTCCTTCAATTCCTTCAAGGAGTTTTAGGGATTTCTTATGTTTTGTTTTATCTTTTCTTCTGAGATGTTTTATTTATTTATTATGAACTAAACCCTTCAGATACCTGAAGGGGATGAAACCTAAGATGGATCTTGTTATTGTTTTATAAACTATATGATAAATACTTGATTTGTTCTTAATTATGTGTGCTTAATTCGGAAAAGGATATTGATTCAAGTTGGATGTGCTTAGGTGGAGGAGAAAAAGTCCCTACTTAAGAGTAGATCTAGCATAATTAAGCGGAGTTGATCGCGCGCCTAGAGATAGGGTGACGAGATTTTGCTGGATTAGGGTGAAACCTAATATGGGAGTCCATAGATCGAGTTAATGCGATTCTAGGGGTTTTAATTAGAAAGAGATTTCAATTAATCAACCTAGGGTTAGACGTTATTCGCCTCGAGAGAGGGTTTAATATAACTTAGGGAATCTTACGGATCAAGTCAAGTGAATAAATCGTCTGGTTCAGTGTTAGATAACAAGTGAAGTCTAGGTGGATTCTTCCTAGGGTATCGTCGTAATCAACTGAGTTTTCCCAACAGTATTTCCCCAATTCGTTCTTTTTGTCTTGAGTCTTTAGCTTAGTAGTTAGTTAAATTTAGATTAGATAACAACTTCACTTATTTTAGGCTAGATAATATAAAGAAAGTTAGTATTAGTACTTTTAGTTCCTTTGGGTTCGACAATCCGGTCTTGCCTAAGCTATACTACTGTTCGATAGGTGCACTAGCCTCAATCGTTGTCAGAGTTAGTTTCTAGGTTCGATCATTCTCATTCATATAAATTTAAAACTCTGAAATCTAACAATCAAGTTTTTGGCGCCGTTGCCGAGGAACTAAAATATTAAGAAAACTCTATTTTTATTACTTTAGCCATTATTTTTATTTTCCGCAATTTACTCTTATTTTTTTATCTTTAGGTTAAATTATGATTTTGCTAAATTTTCTTTCTTTTCTCAGCAGGTACCTCTAGTTTATGACTAGAAGGAACACGAAAGGACCATTAGTATACGACAGTGATATTGAAGCAACCGCTCGCAGGAATCGCAGAGAAATTAGGCGAGTCCTAAATTACACAGAAGAAGAGTGCGAAAACAGATCCAATCCTACTGAAGGGATGGACGAGAATAATCCACCACCACAAGATGTAGGAGAAAATAATGCTCCACGTACTATGTACGATTATGCTAAACCTCATTTAACAGGAGCAGAATCGAGTATTGTTAGGCCTGCTATAGCTGCTAATAATTTCGAATTAAACCCTAACACTATACAAATGATTCAACAATTTGTTCAATTTGATGGTTTACAGGACGAAGACCCAAATACTCATATAGCTAATTTTTTTAGAGTTCTGTGATACCTTTAAAATAAATTGCGTTTCTGATTTGCCATACGTCTTCGGTTATTTCCTTTTTCATTAAGGAATAAAGCCAAACAGTGGTTAAACGCGTTACCACGAGGGTCAATCACTACGTGGGATCAAATGACCGAAAAGTTTTTATTAAAATATTTCTCACCGACCAAAACGGCCAAATTACAGAAGATATCTCTTCGTTTTTACAGGTGGATTTAAAGACATTATACGATGCATGGGAGAGATACAAGGATCTCTTGAGAAGGTGTCCGCACCATGGTTTGCCCTTATGGCTTCAAGTCCAAACTTTCTATAACTGTGTGAACCCTTCAACAAGGCAACTAATTGATTCAGCCACCGGTGGAACCCTGAACAACAGAACTCCTGAAGCACCCTATGAGTTTATTGAAGAGATATCACTGAATAACTATCAGTGGCAGGTTACAAGGACCAAGTCAACAAAATTAGCCGGAGTTTTTAACCTCGATGCAGTAACCATGCTATCAACACAGGTAGAGATGATGAATAAAAAGCTTGATAGTTTGTGTTCTTTGCAGGCACATCCAGTAATGCAGTGCAACGCAAGTGGAACTGTGGCGAATCCTGAGTACCCACCCTACCAACCAGGCGTAGAGAGCGAACAGATAAACTAAATAGGTAATAATTTCAGATCTAATAATAACCCTTATAATAATACTTATAATCCAGGTTGGAGGAACCACCCAAATTTTACATGGGGAGGTCAGGGAAATAAAAAACAACAACCTCCTCAAAATTTCCAAGATCAGTCCTATCCACAGGAAAAGAAGCCAAACTTTGAAGAGATGCTGACAAAATTCATGGCAGCCACAGAAAACTGTTTCCAAAACACTGAAACAAACCAACGAACATCGATTGAGGAGATCAAGAGCCAAGTTGGGGAACTTACTAAATCAGTTGGACAACTTGCAAAGTTAATATCCGAACGACCGCAAGGGCGTCTACCAAGCAACACTGAGATTAACCCAAATGAGCAAATCCAAGCCATCACAGCTCATGATAGTATAGGGTTAGATGAACCCAATTCAATACAAGGAAACAAGGTAAAAGATGGTAAAGTAGAGGTAACACAGGAAAAGCCAAAACCGGTAATCAAGGAGTACCAACCTCGCATACCTTATCCCGAAGCGATGAAGAGAGATGATACAGAGGAACAGTTCGGTAAGTTTCTTAAACTTTTAAAGAAATTACATATCAACTTACCCCTTCTTGAAGCTCTTTTTCAGATGCCAAATTCGAGAAAATTTTTAAAACAGCTCTTGACGAACAAGTGCAAATTAGACGAAGAGCCACACGTAGAATTAAACGCAGTATGCTCAGCAATGTTACAGAATAGACTACTGCGGAAGCAAAAAGATCTAAGGAGTATTACAATTCCATGTTTAATTGGTAGAATAACTGTTGATAATGCATTAGCTGATTTAGGGGCAAGTATAAATGTCATGCCTTATAAAATGTTTAAACAACTAGGTCTAGGGAAACCCAAACAAACTAGGATTAGCATTCAATTAGCTGATAAAACTGTTAGAATTTCTAGGGGTATTATCGAAGATGTTCTTGTAAAAATTAATAAATTCGTTTTCCCAGTAGATTTTGTTGTCTTAGACATGGATGAGGATAATTTGATTCCCTTAATTTTAGGAAGACCCTTTTTAGCAACTGCTCGAACTAAAATTGATGTTAGCACCGGAGAACTCATACTTCAGGTAGGTGATGAATCGATCAGTTTACAAGCTCTTGACTCGGCCAAGACAACAATTGATGAAGGTGAAAAAGCAAATTCAGTTGATAACCAGGTTATTCAACTTTCACCACAAGAAACACCACAAGGATACAAACCTGAGCCAAATCATGGACCTCGTGCCAACACAAACGAATTACACAAGAAGCAAAGCCTTAAGGGCGACAGATTAAAAGAGTGGAAGACACACTTTAAAGAGGAACCAGAACCGCACAAAGAAAAACTGAAGGAACCCCCAGAAGAGCTCATAGGAACATCAAACCACTTCAAAATAGGAGACTAGGTACTGTTAGATAAATTAGATCCTCGAATCACCATGTCAGACCTGAAAGCAAACGAAGAAATCCCCCTTGAGGTACACAATATCTTCCCATACGGAACAATCGAGGTAAGCAACCCCATATTCGGCACTTTTAAGGTTCACGTTTCTCGACTCAAACTTTATCAAGAAAATAGAACTGTACGCATGAGGGAAGATATTCAAACCTTTAAACCTCCCTGATTTTTCAAATACGAGGAAAGTCTAGCTTAAGACTATAAACGAGTGCTTCTCGAGAGGCAACCCGAGCACTAACAGAATTTATTTTCACATTCTGCTTTCAATCTATTTTCTTTTCTTCTTTTCTTTCTGAATACCTAGTTGTAAACTAACCAAAAGTGCATATTTCCAGACCATACGGTCTTGCACACGACCGTGGCCGTGACCGTGTGGAAGTATAGAATCTCCGTACTGACATAGCAGAGGCGGTACGAATCAAATCCTAACTAATTTTCGAAATCACAAACCCAAGCACCCCATCACGGGCACCGACAAAGCGCCACGGCCGTGCGAGGCGGCCGTGGACGACACTGACATATCAAAAACGGACGTGGCTGGCTGAAAGACGGCCATGGAAAATCAACACGCTTAGACACACGGCCGTGCGAGGCGACCGTGTGAAATGACACGTCCTCGGTCCACGGGTGTGGGAAAGTACCAGAATTGAGCCTTTATTTAATCACCAACCCCCTCCACATTTTTCTCATTTACTTTCCCCCTCTTTTCTCATTCCCTTTTCTCAGATTCCCCTCTCCATAACAAGTCTCTATAACTCTTGAGCCACACCAAAGCCATGACGAAGAAGCGGAAGAAAGCAAGCGTAGTCTCCTTAGGGAGGCGTACATTCATAAGTTCATATCGGCTGCTTCATCCACTCGCCAAGCCAAGGGTCTTTGAGACCATTTAGTTTTTATTTTACTCTTCTCGTCTCCTTTATTTTCCTTATCTTTACTTCTCTTCTGCTTAATCTAGTTTAATTTATTTTAGTTTCTTAGTGTCAGGTTCAAAAGGCTGCTAGGGAATCACCACGACCACGACTATAGCCACGTCACTTCCGCCACCGCTAGCACCTTCGCAGCTTTAGAGGTCACACCCACCTCGCGAACCATCCAACAATAAGGACTCCTCGGTCCATCCATCTTTTCTTTTAATTTTATTTTACTTTCCTTCTCTTTAGTTTTCTTGTCCTTAATTATATATTTAGTTTATTTTAAATGTGTCTTAATAAATCCTGGCTAATTCTTCACGAGCTCCCCAATTTCTTCATCTAGCGCAGAGCTCGTTAGTAACCGCCACAACAAAAAATGACACCTCCAACGTATTCTCCACATCCTCCAAGGAATCCATCCATAATTCAGGAAGTGTCACTTTTTCCCCTTTCTTTTGATCATCTAATAATTGTTATTATCTATCTTTGTACATTGAGGGAAATGTACATCTTAAGTGTGGGGGTAAAAGTGCCTAACTTTTTGCATTATTCTCAATCCCTGAGGATAAAAGTGCCAAATTTTTTTTTCATTATTCTCAAATCCCTGAATTATATTCTGTTCTTAAGTAATTTTTTTCATATTACTAATTAGTATGAAATTTCTGATGAATTATGATCTTTATTGACGTGTTTCTGAGTAAGCCATAGTTAATTGTGCATTGATGATTAAATTAGAAGATTATTAGAGAATAAAGCATGATAAGTCTATTTTTCAGAATAAATTTTTTTTGAATAGGTTGTCTACCTGAATCTGAATGTTACCTTGAAATTTAAAATTTACGAGGTTGTTGTCAAAAAAACCCATAATTTTTGTGAGATTTTGAGCCTTATAGAGCATATATTCTTTTTCATGCTCGCTTTATTGATTATGTGTGTGTCAACATTGAACTGTTATTCTAGAACTTGCCTCGATTATACATGTTGAGACCACACCTATGATTTGATATACCGAGATGATAAAAGGCACCTAGGTTTTAACCCACTCACTCCACTAAAAAGCCTACCTCCATAAATAACCCCTAGTGAACCCCATTGATCCTAACAACCTTTTTATTGACTCACCCACTAATATTACCCCAAACCCTTTGTATTTGTTATCACCATTCCTTTTGACTACCCTTATATTGAGATTTGATTTGATTAGTTACCTAATTATATTATTTTAGTAGTTGAATTTATCTTTTATTACTTGATTTGCTCTTAAAAAAAATTCGAAGTATATTCAGTATTAGTAATATGAAAAGTGAGCTTATAAAGTTAAAAGTCTATTTATCAAAAGAAAAGCTTGTAGTATTAGGGTTATTACTTTTCAGTTGATGTAGTTACTTATTATTAGATAGGTAACTTGTTAGGTCAGTCTCGATTCTAACCTTCTGATTCAGCCTTTATCCGCACCTTTAACCCTAGCCCCGTTACAACCCTGTTAAAGACCTTTTGATCTATTTATCATCTCATTTTACAGTGGTGGAGATTTGATTTTCAGGCAAGCCTATGGGATTAACTTTTCAGGTTCGACTTTTGAGTGCTCTTCTCCTGAACCTTAAACAATTCGAGTGATTTGAGTGAATCTTTTTTGAGGATGTCAGTCCTTGTAGGTTTTGAATTAAGGGTAATTATTCAGGTAAGGGGAAACACCTACGTTTTCGTGAATATAAATGTATGACTTATGTTGTTTGAATCTTTAGGACTCTTCGAGTTAGATCATCCATGTATAAATTATCTATGAATTATGATGAGACATTGTTGATAGGAAATATGAATCATGGAAAGTTCGTTTTAATAGTGAGTTGAGAATTTTGTTTGAAGACAAGCAAAAGCTTAAGTGTGGGGGTATGTGATAAACCGTAAAAGTAACATATTTTAATCCCACATTTAGCATATTTTCGAATGATTTATTCCTTGATTCATGTAAAAAGGTGCTTTCAATCCTTTCTTTTTATGACTTATACTCAGGAAAGCACCCAAGGATGGAAAGAACGAGAAACGGGCCTAAAACGAACCAAATTAGGCCAAAGAGGAAATCGACACGGCCTGGACTTAAGCCCACACGGCCGTGCCTCATTGAGCAACTAGAACAATGCCTGATCCCGATTCGCACTGCCCTGCCTCATTAAAGAAATCCGAACACGGCTTAAAGACCATTCACACGGGCGTGTGACATGGCCGTGTCCCTGTCGTGGAGAAGAGTAATTCTACTCGGAAAAGAATGCTCAGGGGCGAAGAAACCTATTTCGAAAGCCTATATAAACCCCCTAAAGTGCAACTTGAAAGGGGGCGGTTAGCTAGGCCAAGGAGCCAAGTCGAAAAGGTCAGATTTGTGGGAATTACTCGAAGAGAGCCAGTTAATCCATCTCAAGAAGCCAGAATTCTACTCAAGACGGCGGATCTCTCCTTCAATTCCTTCAAGGAGTTTTAGGGATTTCTTATGTTTTGTTTTATCTTTTCTTCTGAGATGTTTTCTTTATTTATTATGAACTAAACCCTTCAGATACCTGAAGGGGATGAAACCTAAGATGGATCTTGTTATTGTTTTTTGAACTATATGATAAATACTTGATTTGTTCCTAATTATGTGTGCTTAATTCTTGTGTTAATATTTTTGGGATATTGATTCAAGTTGGATGTGCTTAGGAGCAAAAGTCCCTGCTTAAGAGTAGATCTAGCATAATTAAGCGGAGTTGATCGCGCACCTAAAGATAGGGTGACGAGATTTTGCCGGATTAGGGTGAAACCTAATATGGGAGTCCATAGATCGAGTTAATACGATTATAGGGGTTTTAGTTAAAAAGAGATTTCAATTAATCAACCTAGGGTTAGACGTTATTCGCCTCGAGAGAGGGTTTAATATAACTTAGGGAATCTTACGGATCAAGTCAAGTGAATAAATCGTCTGGTTAATTGTTAGATAGCAAGTGAAGTCTAGGTGGATTCTTCCTAGGGTATCGTCGTAATCAACTGAGTTTTCCCAACAGTATTTCCCCAATTCGTTCTTTTTGTCTTAAGTCTTTAGCTTAGTAGTTAGTTAAATTTAGATTAGATAACAACCTCACTTATTTTAGGCTAGATAATAAAAAGAAAGTTAGTATTAGTACTTTTAGTTCCTTTGGGTTCGACAATCTGGTCTTGCCTAAGCTATACTACTGTTCGATAGGTGCACTTGCCTCAATAGTTGTCAGAGTTAGTTTTCAGGTTCGATCATTCTCATTCATATAAATTTAAAACTCTGAAATCTAACGATCAAATTGAACGTGGTATGTGATTATATGAATTATATAAATGTTATAAATATATAAAATAATTACATGTTCGATCATGTTCGGAAAATGTTAAGTTTCGTTTGAATAATGAATTTCGATGGATACATGCTTTGCCATATTGAAAGTGGTCATGCATATGTTGCGGACAGAATATAGCTTGAACGAGAAATGCTGTTATAAGCCCTCTCGAGCATCCTGTTATATAGTTCCTGCGAGCATTCCTAATCGGTAGTGATCTTGCATGTGTTGCACACTATCGCAGCTTTTAGTGAGTGTCCTGTTACATGAATCAATCGGTTGTGATCCTGCATATGATGCGGACACAAAAGCAGCTATTTATGAGCGTCCTATTAAGCTTGCTTGAACATCCTGTTATATGGCTATTCGGAGCTCCTTAATAATAACTCTTCGGAGTCACCTGATAAGCTCTATGAGTTCCCTGATTAAAACTCTTATGAGTTTCCTATTTAGCTCGGATAAGCTTCCTGATACATGACTCACATGAGCATCCTGTTACATGGCTCGAGAGAGTGCTTCCCGATTATGTGCCCAAATGGGTACCCCTGAACACGAATTGACGGATTACTGATTTGTACACCTTGTGTGTACTACCTGAGTATCCATCAAAATTTCAATGATGCAACGGATAAAACTCCTAAAATGAGAAATATGAGTTTAAATGAATTTATAACTCGAATGTTCCTAAAATATATGGAAATTTGTAGCATGATGAGCTCATCTCTGTTGGCTTGAAATTTTATGTTATTTACATGACTAACTTGTTGAATGAGTGCATGTGATTATGAATTTAGCCAAAATGATTCGGATGCATGATTTATATATTTATTTTAAATGAATATAATTGGTAAGTTAAATTCCTGTTATACAAACTTACTAAGCATTAAATGCTTACTAGGTTTACTTTCCTCTGTTTTATAATGCTCGGAAGCTTGTAAAGGTTGGAGATCGGTCGAAGCATCATCACACTATCCTTCAGCTCGTTTTGGTATAAATAGAAAACTTACTTTGATATAATGGCATGTTTAGGCTATTGGTGACAAGAGAGGGCATGTAAATGGTTGTTTGTAATCTAGCCATTGGAATGGCTATAGTGGTATGTTTTGGTACATATTTATAAGGCCATAACATGTTTGATGTGTTTTGAAATGGTTAAGTAATAGATGATATGTGAATCAAATGGTGAATGAGTTTGAGTTAGTATAATTGATAAAACTTGTAAATTAAGCAAAAATGGAATTGAAGTAAGTTAAACATTTGAGCATATATGTTAATAATTTATACATAATACTTGTATTTGACTTGGTTTATAGGTATCAAATTGGTTTGGAAATGTGTTGAGACATTGTTGTAGGTGCAAAGCAAAATAGGTGAGAAATAAGGCTTGGAAAATGGCCTTATTTTATCCACACAGGTAGACACACGGGCGTGTGTCTAGATCGTGTGTGACACACGACCATGTGCACGGGTATGTGGTTTAGCCGTGTGTCCCTTGCAGCCTTAAACTTGAGAAACAAAATGCTTCAAATTGATCACACGGGCAGAGACACGGGCATGTGTCTCAGCCGTGTGTGACATATGGCCTAGCACACAGGCGTGTGTCTTGGCCGTGTGAAAATTGCATCTAATTTTTGAAAAATAAACTGACTACACGGCCTAGCACAGGGGCGTGTGGATGGCCGTGTGACACAAGTTAGAAAGTTACATGGGTAAGGACATGGGCAAGGACACATCCCTGTGCTCACATCGAATACCCACACGGGCGTGTGTCCCCTGCACCTAAGAAAAATTTTGAAATTTTACGAAAATTTTTCTAAGTTCTCGATTTAGTCTCGACTCGTTTCTAATATGTTTATTGGGCCTCGAGGGTCCATAAAGGGGACATTATGGTTGACTATGTATGATTTAGGGATATGGATAGTAAATGATAAGAAACAACTGTATATGTTCTGTAAACTCTGGTAATGCTCTGTAACCCTGTTCCAGAGAAGGATACGTGTTAGGGATGTTACAGTAACGACCTAATTTTCAGTGGTGTCAAAAATTACAGTTTTGAAATATCATTTTCATAAACCTTGATTTAATATTTACAAGGCTAGTATAGAAATATATTAAAATTTCGTCTAGTAATTTTTGTTTAATTGACAGTTAATTAAGGTACACGTGTAATGATCCTAAAGTCAATAGTATTGAAAAATATGGTTTCGAAATCTCATTTTCGGTGTTTGAGACCATAAATATTATTATTTAATATTTGCAAGGTTAGTATAAAGTTTAATTAAAGTTTGGGTACTTAGTTTTGTTAGTCGGATGTTAATTAAGGCAGAAGGACCAAATCGTAAAAATAGAAAAATTAATCGTTATTGATTATTATTTGTTAAAGGATTAGTTAGTAATTAAACAAAGTTATAAAAGGAAAATTACACCAAATTTGTTTAGATAGTGGATGGTAGGTGTGGATTGTTTATATTTTATAATAAAATTTTAATTATAATAACGTAAATAAAATAATAAAACAAATAAAAGGGAAAAAAAAAAGAAAGAAGGTTGTTCATCATTTTGTTTCTTCCACCGAAACCAAAAATAAAGAACACAAGAAGCTATTGTTCTAAGCTTCTAAGGTTCGGTCAAGTGCATAGTAAGGATTTTAAAGTCCATTTATCATAAATTTTATGTTTTTGACATCGTTGTAGCTCAATTTAGCTAACCCGTATATTATTTTTTAAAATTGTTAAAGTTTAAAAATGTTGTCATTGATGACACTTGAATATTTGGTGTTAAAATGCTAGCTTTTAAGCTTAGAAATGAAAATTGAATACTTTGTAAAGTTTAATTGTTAGTTTTTGAACATAGGGACTAAAGTGTGAAAAAGTTGAAATTGATGTTTAATTTTTGAAATAATAGATAATAGAGGGCTGTTGAAGGATGTAATTAAAATTGGATTGAAAATAAAAGCTTAGATTTGTAAGTTATGGTTGTTTCGATTTTAGAGACTAAATTGAATAAAATGCAAAAATTTAGGGGACATCTAAAAAATGGAATTGAAATAATATATGACTACAATAGTATGTTTTAAGATGTTTGAAATTGATAAATTGAAATAATTTGTCATATAGATTGAGATTTGAGCTAATTGGAAGATAGTTGAGAAAAAAGAGAAATTACAGATTAGTCCCTGACACCTTAATTGCTTATTATTTTTCCAGGTAAGTTCATATGAGGCTTACTTTATTAATTGATGATATATTTGTATTATTTTATTTTGCTTTATAGTTGAATTGTTATTATATAATGCTTTTGGCATAAAAAGGATTAAATCGAAAAATATGAAATATATAATTGATATGATATGTAGTATCCAATGGTTATGTTGTGAGACAATATTAGTACAAGTTATACTTGTAGCCTTTAATATGGTAATGTGTAATGCTATGAAATATCTATATGTATAATAGATATTGACTAGGTAGCAATTGACTAATGGTATGAAGTAAATACTATGGAATTAAATGAATTATAAATGGTTGAATGTTATATAATATAAGTTAGATTTGTACAAATTGAATTGGTATAATTTGGGTACCATATTGGGATACATTGGTTTAGTTAAATGGGAATTAGTGGATGCTGAGCTTGATTATGAAATTGATATGTATATAGTGATATTACATAGTTTTAATGTATATGTATAGCTTGGAGATTATAGTTTGTAACTCCATATATTAATTCATTTAAATTTATATATACTTCCATTGCTTAACAGGATCAAATGTTTAGGTAAGTTGAGAATAATTGATGGAATCAAGTTGTTGTGAAATGTTAATTCTTGTGATGAAGGACTAAGTTGTATAGAATGGAAAATAAGGTATTTTGATGCAAGTATGGAATTGACTTTATATTGGATTGAAAATTGTTATGTTTTGAGATGACTTGTTGAATTGAGTTATGAATTTTAGTTGTTAGGATATAATTGAATCTCTATGGAAAATTCATTGCTTAGTAAATGTGCAAGTAATGCTTCGATTTATTCGATGAGACACTGGGTGCAAATTAAATTAATGAGCGCTAAACGCAATTGGATTACTTCAGCTTGTCTGAAAAGGCACTGGGCTCCAAACGTATCGATGAGCGTCAGGTGTAAATTATTTACTTCAAAAGACTGGTATAAAATTTGGAGTATGGTATGTGTTGTGCGGAAGCGTGTAAAAGAGTAAAATTATTGTACTGAAAAATCACACTAAGTTCAATTCCCAGGAAAGAGAGGTGGATCACAAGGATCGCTTAAGTACCAGGTCTTTCCTAGCCAGAATATCCCTCTATCGGAATTTAATAGTACAATAAATCACTATAATCACACTCACAAAATATGCAAAATAATACAATAAAAAGAACACTAGAATTTTAACGAGGTTCTGGAAATTTTGCCTACGTCCTCTGGCACTACCAAATATATTTCACTCCAAAATACAAGTGAGCATTTACAAAGAGAGAGAACAATGCCTTAAGTAGAGAATGGAAAATGTGGATTGACGAAAATGAGAAATGGTTAGGTCTATTTATAGTTTAGGTTCAGGGATCAACTTGCAAAGTCACTATACAATTAGGGACCAAAAAATTGCAATTATCTCATGCCAAATCTCAATCCCACTTTTGGTGCCTTAAATATCAGATTTCTAGTGCCAACATTTTGATAGACATATCTTTGACTTTCCAAAGTATGGATGATTTTCAAAAATCTCCACCTTGAAGATTTTATTAAGATAATCTTATCTTCATACAATTCTTTCTGTCTTTGTCAACAATACTTGGCAGTGCCTTCTTCAACTGTTAAACTTGCAGGATATTGATCAAGTTCAAACAATGTTCGAACTTGGTTGTTGTTACCACCTCGGTCATCATATCTGCGGGATTATCTGCGGTTTTAATCTTCTGAAGATGAATTTCCCCTTATTAATAATTTCCCGCACAAAATGGAATCGTACGTCGATATGCTTTGTATGTGCATGATAGACTTGATTCTTTGCTAAATGAATAACACTTTGACTATCACAATACACGTTAATATGCTCCTGAACCAATCCCAAGGTTTTAATCATACCTTGTAACCAAATAACTTCCTTTACAGCCTCTGTTACAGCCATGTATTCGACTTTTATGGTTGACAATGCAACTGGAGACTGTGGTGTAGACTTCCAACTTATTGGTCCTCCAGCAAGTGTAAACACATAACCGGTGGTTGATCTTCGTTTGTCTAAATCAACAGCATAGTCAGAATCAACGTACCCAATAACACCTTTACCAAGTGTAGTATCCTGCTTGAACAGTAATCCAACATCCATGGTCTTCTGAATGTACTATAGAATCCATTTTACAGCTTGCCAATGTCCTTTTCCAAGATAATGCATTTAGCTACTCACTATACTAACTGCCTTTGAAATGTCGGGTCTTGTACACACCATTGCATACATCAAGCTACCTACTGCATTAGAATATGGAACTTGTAACAAGTATTCTTGTTCCGTATTCGTTGAAGGAGATAGTTGTGCAGAAAGCTTGAAATGAGAAGCCAACGGGGTACTTACAGGTTTTGTCTGCTCGTTCATGCCAAACTGCTGTAGTACTTTCTTCAAATATTACTTCTGAGACAAGCTAACTCTGTCACGAGCTCTATCTCTGCATATTTCCATGCCAAGAATCTTCTTATCTTCACCTAGATCTTTCATCTCAAACTCAAGGTTGAGTTGAGTCTTCAATCTCTCAACTTCAACTTTACTCTTAGATGCTATCAACATATTATCAACATATAAGAGCAAGTATATGAAATTTCCTTCTTGTATCTTCTGAAAATACACGCAATGATCAAATTTACTTCTTGTGTACCTTTGCCCTTTCATGAACTGATCAAATCGCTTGTACCACTGCCTCGGAGATTGTTTCAATCCATAAAGCGACTTTGTCAGTTTGCAAACCCAATTTTCTTTATCAGCAACCTTGAATCCATCTGGCTAAGTCATATAGATTTCCTCTTCAAAATCACCATGAAAAGACGCGGTCTTCACATTGAGCTGAACTAGTTCAAGATCATATTGCGCAACCAAGGCTAGCAAAATCTGAATAGACGAATGCTTCACAACTGGATAAAACACTTTATTGTAGTCTATTCCTTCTTTCTGAGCGTAACCCTTTGCTACCAATCTAGCCTTGTATCGAATTTCATTTTTTCCAGGAAATTCTTCCTTCTTTAAATATACCCATTTGCATCCAATTGCCTTCTTTCCTTTGGGTAGTGTCACCAACTCCCAAGTCCTATTTTTATAAAAAGACTGCATTTCTTCATTCATAGCTTGCTTCTACTTTACACCATCAGGGTTACTTCTTGCTTCTGTGTAAGTAGAAGGAACATCATCATCTGCTCATCAAAGCGAGCAGGCATACGAATCTCTCTTCTTGGCCTTCTATATGCAATTGAATCTTGTTGCTGTAGAAGTTCTTGGGTCAAAACTTCTTCATCATTTGTTCCTTCAATATTAGCTGGATCATCATTAACCTTTTCAAGCTCCACCTGCTGCAAAGTACTACTAGTTTTGTCATCCTTTTGCGAATCATTGTTCTTCATCATGGTTGATTCATCAAAAGTCACATCTCTACTGAAAACAATCTTCCTTGTATTAGGACACCAGAGACGGTATCTTTTTACTCCACCAGTTATACCTACGAATAATACTTTCTTTGCTCTTGGGTCTAACTTAGATTATTTTACATGATAATATGCAGTGGAACCAAAAAAATGTAAAGAATCATAATCAGTAGCAGGTTTACCAGTCCACATCTCCATAGGAGTTTTTCCATTTATTGTAGCTGATGGCAACCAGTTAATTAGATGGCATGCTTATGTAACTGCCTCAGCCCAAAATTCCTTGCCCAATCCAGCATTGGACAACATACATCGAACTTTCTCCAGTATGTTCTGATTCATACGTTCTACCACCCCATTATGTTGTGGTGTATCTCGAACAATGAAGTGTCGCACAATGCCCTCATCTTGACATACTTGTAAAAATGGATCATTCTTGTACTCAGTACCATTGTCTGATCGAAGTCATTTGACCTTTCGACCAGTCTGAGTCTCCACCATCTTTTTCCATTTCAGAAATGCATCTAAAACTTTTCTTTTTCTTTTCATTAGACACACCCATACTTTTCTTGAATAATCATTAACAAAAGTAACAAAATAGTGCATACCTCCCAAAGAAGCCACTTTGGTAGGTCCCTACACATCACTATAAACGTAGTCCAGAATTCCTTTCATATTGTGAATTGTTGAACCAAATTTTACCCTCGTCTGCTTGCCCAGAACACAATGTTCATAAAATTCCAATTTGTAAGAATTTTCACCTTTCAACAAGCCTTACTTAGCCAAATTCTGCAAAGCTTTTTCACAAACATGTCCCAGTTACATATGCCATAACCTAATGGCCTCTGAATCTGCATCTTTCGCAGAACCTGTTGATGTTGATCCAATAACTGTACTTCCATTTAAATAGTACATGTTATTCCTTCTTGTGCCTTTCATCATCGTCAATACCCTAGCTACTACCTTTAGTAATCTATCTCTCAAAATGATTGTGAGCCCTTTAGATTCTAGGACCCCTAATGAGATGAGACTTTTCTTCAAGCTAAGTATGTAGCGAACATATGTCAAGACTTAGATTGAGCCGTCGTGATTCTTCAATTGGATTGTACCTACTCCCATTGTCTTACAAGTGCTGTCATTGCCCATAAAAACAACTCCACCTTCTAGTTCTTTAAAACTAGAAAACCAGTCCTTATTAGGACACATATGGTAAGTACATCCCGAATCCAAAATCCACTCATCTGTATGACATGCCAACCAAGCCAAAATCTGGCTCCTCATCATTCTCCGCTACACATGCATCAGAGAAAGCCTTGCCCTTTTGTAACTTAGGACAATTCTTTTTCCAATGTCCTTTCTCACGACAAAAAACACATTCATCTTTGGCAGGTCTCCCTTTGGACTTAATCCTTCTACCAGATTTGTTGCTGTGCGAACGGCCTCTTACTGTTAAGACTTCTGCAGTTGTATCTATGTGATCTCTTTTATCTTTCTTTCGAGTATCAGATCTATACAACGCACTGCAGACTGCATCAAATGTGATCGTATCCTTCCCGTGAAGCAATGTGGTGGTAAGATGATCATATTCATCAGGAAGAAAATTCAACAACAATAATGCCTTGTATTCATCTTCAAATTTCTCATCCAAATTTAGCAAGTCTGCTAAAATTTTATTAAATGAGTTCACATGGTCATTCATCGACATACCGAGTGCATACGTGAATCGATAAAGTTTCTTTTTCCATATAAAGCCTATTTTCAAGACTTTTCGTTAGAAACTTTTCTTCCAGTGTATCCCATAACTTCTTCGCTGATGTCTTCCTCATGACAGAGTACTTCTGCTCTTTGGCCAAACATAGGCGGATTGTACCACACATCTATCTATTAATCTTAGCCCACTCCTTGTCATCCATCTTGTCAGGTTTTTCTTCAAGGGCTATATCCAGCTCTTGCTGACGTAAGACATCCAGGATCTCACATTGCCGCATACTAAAATTATTGGTACCATCAAATTTCTCTAGTTCAAATTTTACATTAGTCATAGTAGTCTTTGCTGATGACAATGCATTTGCCAGTTTTCTGTTCAATCCTAACTATTGTATACGTGAACAGTACTGTCAATGTGAATAGTATCGTGGATAAACAATACCGTATACACAAATAGTATCGTAAACAATCATATTCCCCAAGTACGAATCTAGCTCTGATACCAATTATTGTGCGAAAGCGTGTAAAAGAGTAAAATTATTGTACTGAAAAATCACACTAAGTTCAATTCCCAGGAAAGAGAGGTGGATCACAAGGATCGCTTAAGTACCAGGTCTTTCCTAGCCAAAATATCCCTCTATCGTTATTTAATGGCACAATAAATCACTATAATCACACTAACAAAATATGCAAAATAATATAATAAAGAACACTAGAATTTTAACGAGGTTCAGTAAATTTTGCCTACGTCCTTGAGCACTACCAAATATATTTCACTCCAAAATACAAGTGAAGATTTACAAAGAGAGAGAACAATGCCTTAAAAAAAATGGCAAATGTGGGTTGATGAAAATGAGAAATGGTTAGGCCTATTTATAGTTGAGGTTCAGGGATCAACTTGCAAAGTCACTATACAATTAGGGACTAAAAAATTGCAAATCCCACTTTTGGTGCCTTAAATATCAAATTTCTAGTGCCAACATTTTGATACCCATATCTTTGACTTTCCAAAGTATGGATGATTTCCAACAATATGCTATTACAGTATAAATAATACATTTGGTATAATGTTATGTTTTAATAAAACCTGGAAAGTTCTCTTAAAACCTTTTCTTATTGATATTGCTTATAGTGATGTCTTTGTTTGCATTACTTAACGTTCAGTTGTTTCTGTGCATAGGTTAGATTAAGCACGTGATCTTGTATATCAACTTCAGTATCTAGTGAAGATCTCAGACTCAATAATTGTAATGCCCCAATCTAATGAACCGTATCCAAATTTAGGGTGTTACTGTTCAAGTACATATGTAACTCACTCAATTATACAATTTTACATTCGATTACAACTGTTTAATTATAAATTCCTCTAAGGAATACATAAGTGAGTAATATGAGAACTCAATTGGTATACACAGAGAGTTTATTTACAACTACGATTGAATGGGTGATAGTAACTTGTATGTAAAAAAGTTTTAATGGTAATCCCATGTTCTTTAAGCAATTATTGTTGTTGGTTCATAAAGCATGTTTGAGTCTGGAACTTCGAACTATAGTGGGTGAATATTAGGTGAGTCTCTACCTGACTCTTATGTGTGGAATGTTGAAGTAGATATATATATATATATATATATATATAAAAAGTATGAATCAGTCAAGAATGCAAACAAATCTGGGTAAGTGAATATTGAGTAATGTCCCTTTGCGATGCCTCTGGTAGGGCAGTTAGATTGCAAACTAGATTGGCAGATCAAAATATGAAATTAAGTGTAAGACCATGAGGTTGAGACTCATGGCATCGTATGATATGAAAATACTCATGGTGTAGCCTTTAGTAAGATGAAGACTAGACTGGCATATCAAGATGTATGAATGAATGTAAACCCATGTGGCTGAGACCCATGGAAAGATATGTCGGTATGAATGTTTCATGGTGTAGCCATCGATAATGTAAATTGAACTGGCAGATCACGATACATGTTTATGTATAAGTCCATGAAGGAGAAACTCATGACACCTTTTGTGAAAGTTCATCGGGACAGTAAACATCTGATTATGTATGATGCCTTGATTGTGTATTCTGTTTGGCTCTTTGTGACGTACTCTGCTAAGTTTGTATGGTAGAATATGAATATCTGCTCTTATGGTAAGTTCTTGATATTATTGAGTGTTTTATGATAGATTTTGCTTTGATAAGGTTATGATACGTCTGAGATTAATTTGGTTTATTTAGATCTATATTATAATCGAATAAGATTTAAGGGAAGTTCTTGAAAAGAAATGTGTCTATGTATGTTCAAAAAAGGGTATTCGCCATGGTAATTTATTAGTTCTGAATATAGGCGCATATATATAGTCATGAAACACATAAGAAAATGTCCATTTGAGGTTGTCTACGTTATATAGTACATAAATTTGAGTATTCGGTATCCGCCATATCTGAATAGTATTAGGTTTTACTCTGAAATCTTATGGAATCTGAGCTATTTGGTATCTTGAGTAGGTTTATGATCGTAATAAAGATGTAGATAATAATTTTGAATGATCTGAATAATTCATTACCAGTATAAACATGTATTGCATTGCAACTAGAAAGTGATGTGATTTCGTAAACTGATGATATCCAACTCATTATAGGAATTCATTCTATAGTGAACAATATATGTGATCCATTCTGAAATAAGTGTATGTGTGGAAAGATAGTCTGTATGAGTGGGCTCTAAAGGCGTATTATTTGGAAAGGTACTTTTGTAGTTTCAAGAGAAAGAGAAAAATTATGAAATGTTCTAGAAGAATCATAAGTCAATCAGGTAGATAAGAGAAAACTGGTATATTAAGAGTACGGTAGTTGGCGCGAATAAGTGTAAGTTTGAAATTGTGAAAGTATACGCCGAAACAAAAGTAAAATGTTATGAATGGTAGCTAGTGCACAGATGTTCTTCTAATATTATAAAAGTATCTGCCAAGGTAACTCTATGTTAACTCTTACTAGGTTCTTTTGAACTTAGTGTTATGTTTATGTTTCAGGTAGTATGGTACGAGCTTGTGTTAAGAGGGATGAAGCCAGGACTATGCCAAGGAGGCGACAAATTGGGTTATTTTACATACAATGGAAAAGTGGCGTATTGTAGGACTTTACCTTAAGAGTCAGTTTCTAGTAAATGTTTGTATTGTAATGAATTGTAATTGGTCTGATGTAATATTTTATTTCTAAAATACTTTCTGTTGTTTCTTTGATATTAAGTCTTTAAATGAAGTAATAACGAAAAATGTTTTAAGTATATAATGTCAGTTAACTATTTTGAAATTTTGTTATGTATTGTTTGTGTAACACCCGAGATTCGAACTTGATGAATCAAGTAGGATTGAGGGCATTACAAAGATTACCTCTTATGAAGAATACGTGAAAGCTCAACTAGACCAACAAGCATGAGAGCCTTATCAAACTCATAAACCCTTTGTTGAAGAATCAATGCCACCACTTGAAGTCATGTCTCAATCACCCAATCTGATTTTTGGTAGTAATGGGGTAGATAATTTTGATGAACCGACCATTAATTGATGTTCCTAAAGCAAGATAACAATAGTCCAAGAATCCTAATCTTGATGTTGAGGCCTCATATGGTGTTGAGAAGAGAATAGCTAAAGTTGATGATTTTCTTGCTTATCCACCCATCCCAAAGTAAGAACTAATATTGACTTGAAATTTATGCATATAAATAGATTGTAATTTATTAAATTTTATGAAAAAAAATTACGGTTTAACAATGATAATATCAATTTTGTTTTTATCTTTCTCTTTAGGCTTTTTTTAAAAAAATAATATAAAAATTAATTAATTACAAAAATAGATTGGAGGATAAATTATTTATAAAAATGGGTTGTTTGTTACAATGCCCGTCAGTGCCGTCTGACACATCGGCGACACCGCTTCCATTTTTTAGCCAATCATTAGTGTTTAAAAAAAAAAATTTTAGTGCCGCCACTATGTTAGGCGGCATTGGTATGTATTTTTATAAAATACTCGTGAAAATACAGGCGTACATGTGGAAAAAGAAAACAAATTTTTTAATGGTGCCGCCAGACTATTAGGCAACACCAATGACTTTTTTCAAAAAAAAATCCTGTGTAAAAAAAAACGTTGAAAGAGAAAAAAAGCTGAAAAAAATAACGGGGGAGCCCGTGATCAGTCAATCACTTTAGGGGGAGGGTGTCAGCTCGTTGCCGCCTTGCTATTAGGTAAAATAATTAATGTGCCAATAAAAAATTGTTATTTATTTTTATTCATGGGTATATTTATAAAGTTTCGTGTCATTTTTATTTAATTGTCATATTTAACTAATGTGTTAATTTAATATGGATATGGTGAGTACCTCCTCAAAATGAACGTATACAAAAAATTGGTTATTCATATTAGATACTAAACCTGTAAAATAAAAATAAAATTAGATTGTATTTAAAAAATATTAAATCTTGCTGAAAAAATATAATTACATACAAATAATTATAAGCTAACCTTATAAACTCGAACTTAATTTTTAAAGTGTAAAATACAAATCTTTATTCTTTTCTTTTTTGTTTTCTCCCTTCCTACTAAATACAAAAATTTTTCTTCTCTTTAACAGAAAGTAAAAACTTCAGCTCAAACCAAAGACTTAAATAGAAACACAAAACATCAATAGAAGCAAATTTTTTGTTGGGGTCAGGTATATATACTAGGTGATGCCGCTTGACAACATCGCGGGACCATCGGTATCACCTGACAAATCGGCGACAACACTAATAAATTATCTTTTTTTATTTCACATTTTTTCCTTGACAACCTTTTTTATTAAAATGTATCGGTATTGCTTGATAAATTGGCGACACTAATTAAAAAATATTTTTTTTCTTTTTTCCACTGTGTATACCTATATTTCTATGAATATTTTAAAAAATACATACGGATATTACCTGACACAATAGCAGTACCAAAAGAAATCCTTTTTTTAAACACTAATAATTAGCTAGAAGAAAAAGTAATGTGATCGATATGTCAAACAACATTACTGGACACACTATAACAAACAACCCATTTTAATAAATAATTAATTCCCGTAATTAATTTATATTATTTATATTAAAAAAAACTTCTATTCAAGATTCCCTAAGCAACATATATTTTTGTGCATCATAAATCCATTCCTGTTTCCATTATCGGTTTCCTTCATGTCCCCTGTTTTGATGACAGTGATTTTATTGTGAAAATGACAACTGAACCTCTAAATTATCCACCGGGTAAGATAATACTTGACTTTTATTTTTCTTCTGGAAATTAATCCTATTCATCATTGCTACCAACCTCGCTGCACAAATTTCACCTTCCATTCTTTCATTCGAGATGTCCAACTTCATTACTCACTAACATCAATCAATTATTACAAAATATAATGGGGATGATAATTGAAATATTGGTTTGAATAGCTATTTTAAAATTTTGAGTCAACACCTCATTTACGTATAATTTTTTATTTTTAAATTTCTCATCATTCAGTTATTTAACGTAGATCAATATCCATCCACATTAACTAATATTAGATCAAAGTCTAAAATACCTTTTAATGTTTAAATATTTAATATTATGATTTTTTATTTTTAAATTTAAATTTAATATTTTATTTTAAATAAATTTATTTTTCACGTGAAACATGCTTTGTGTTGTTTTTTATTGGCCAAAGTTGCCAAACAGAACTTTTTAACGACAGTTAAAAATTAAATAGAAAATAGAGGAAATTGATACTTTACATAGAAAATTGGAACAAAAAAGTTTAGCATCCAAAATGAGGAAATATGTATACCTTAGGGGTCAAACCATAAATTAAGTCTTTTTTAACAGTAGTGGAATGAATGGATAACAAAATGTAACTTTAATTACCGATTTAAGCCAAAACAAAATTTATAGATCAAAGTGAGAAAAACGATATACTTTAAAAACTAAATGATACTAATCCTTTAAGAAATGGTATGAAAATTATATTTTCTTTTTACATCTCAACTTTCAACAAAATATTTCAACTATAAAAAAAAGCTCTTAAAATATAATTTTATTAAATATTAGTTCACATTTTAAAACAACAAATGTTAACTTTATCAAAATTTTATCTTTTTTCCTCAAAAAATTGATTTTACTATTTTTTTTGGATACAGTTCAAGTCTATTTTAAAATTTATGTTCGGAATTACTTTTTCTAATAATATCATTTTTAAAGTTCAAAATTATATTTTTCAACAAAAATGTTATTTACCTCTGCACACAATACTTATTATTTTATTTAATTTTTTTAATAATATAAAAATTAAAATAATTTATTTAATAATAAATGGATTAATTTGATTCTATGTATATGATAGAAGGACCGCCAGATACATTGACCCAAAGAAATGTAACAATTACCGTTACCAGTTTCAGTTGCCGGGCACACTCTGTCTCTTTTAGATTACAGATTCAAAGCTTTCCGCTCCTTGGATTCTTTATCTCTCTAGTTTATCAACAGAATTCAGCTTCTATCTCTATTTTCCCGAGAAAATTCAGCCTTATTCTCCAATTTACCAAGACTAACGAGTTTACTTCTTTTCTCCATTTCTCTCTTTTTCTTTGCAAGAAGATCCCCTTTCTTTACCAGGAATACCTTCTTGCCAAGGGATCTACTCTATATTCTTCATTCTAAGAAAACCCAGATTTCTTTCTATTATTCCTTTGAAGAAAGCTTTTTTTTTTTTTAATCCATGGCATCAAGCTAGTAGTTCCCCCCCCCCCTCTGAATTCAATCAAAACCTACCTTTTGTTCGTTGATATTCTTTATTGAAAAGCTTCTTCTTCTTCAAAAATAAAAATCAATGGCTTCAAGGGAAGTATCTACTATGATAAAACAAGGCTTTATTTCGGACCCAACACTGTCTTTATCTTCCTCTCCATCAAGAACAACTTCTACAACCACCACCTCAAAACTCTATTCTCCTTCCTCTTCTCCTCCTCCTCAAACTGAGTCAAATCGCCCTATTCCCAATCAAACCCTCTTTGAAATGATGTCGGAGGAACACCTCCGTGACTCCAAAGCCATTGAAGAGTCTCGCAAAAAGACGCAAACCCGAATTGCTAAATTCCTCGATGAACTCAAAACCTGTAGCTCCAACGACTGGGGGCTGGGATCAGGTGATGTAAGACTCACCGTAGTCTCTAGGGATGGGCATAGAGTGTCAATGGATGTGCACAGAAGAGTTTTATCTGAGAAAAGTAGGTTCTTTGCTGAGAAGTTGAGTCAAAGGAAAGAGAAAGGAGTTTCTCACACTGTGGAAATCAGTGAATGTGATGACGTGGAGGTTTATGTGGAAACTGTGGTTTTGATGTACTCTGATGATTTGAAGAAGAGGTTGATTGGTGAAAATGTTAACAATGTCTTGGCTTTGCTTCAGGTATATTTCTTTCAAATTTTGCTTTCACCTTCATGATTTGTTTGGATTGTTAGAAAGTTTAGTTAATTAGAGATTGTTTGGTTTTGTGCTTCAGTGTTCAATGACTTAAAATGAATCATATCCGTAAATCTCTCTGCAAATGTAAATTTCTTGAGCTTTTCCCTGCCTGCTTAGGTTCTTATAAATCCATGGTAGATGAGTTATTTTAAACAATTAAAGATAAATTGCAGTGAGGTATATAATGGTTGACAGTGGAAAACTTTTATATTGATGAGCTTGAAATGGATGTCTGTTTTTTGGCCTATCTTCTTGTATCTGCTGTAGTGAAGCATTTGTAATATTAGTACTTGTTGTAGGTTTCTGCGGCCATTATGTTTGATGCTGGAATTAGTTCTTGCTTGGAATATCTGGAAGCTGTCCCCTGGTCCGAGGATGAAGAGGAGAAAGTCCTATCTCTTCTCTGCCAACTTGAGCTTCATGGCTCGATGACTGAAGTTCTTCAGAGAGTATTATCCAAACCATCTACTTCTGTGAGAACAGATGACACCTTCTTGAAGCTACTTAGTGGTGTTCTTCAAGCAAAAGATGATAAAGCGCGTCGAGAAATGAAAACTCTTATTTCACGGTTACTCAGAGAAGATTCGTTTGATGATAACAGCCGGCTTGATGTCTCCAAAGATACCCTTTATCATCTTTGTCATAGATGTCTTTGTTCTCTGGTGCTCTGCTTATCTGAAGCTATGTGCATGGACAGCAGCAGCCAAGATCGTGGAGTTTTAATGGCTGAAATAGCTCGAGAAGCTGACAATTTGCAGTGGCTAGTTGATATTCTAATCGATAAAAGGATGGCAAATGACTTCGTGAAATTGTGGGCAGATCAAAAGGAACTTGCAGAACTCCATTCCAAGATTCCCACCATGTACCGACATGAAATCAGCAGGATCACTGCTCAACTATGTATCGCAATTGGTAGAGGAAACATCTTGGTGCCCAAAGACAGCCGATTCTCTCTGCTGTCAACATGGTTGGACGCTCTTTACGAAGATTTTAGATGGATGAGAAGGGCTTCAAGATCTGTAGATAAAAGACTAATTGAAGAAGGACTCAGTCAGACAATTCTTACCCTTTCGTTGCGGCAACAACAGGTTATTCTGCTCAACTGGTTGCATCGGTTTCTGAATAAAGGGGATGACTATCCCAATATCCAGAGAGCATTTGAAGTTTGGTGGAGAAGAGCCTTCATTAGACAGTACGCTGACGTGCCTGATAGTTCTCAGATGCAAATAACCATCTGCAATTATCCAACCTGAAAGTTGTCATTGCCATACAAGAGTTATAGTCGAATGTATACATATATGAATGACATTCTTTTGTTGTTTTTTCTCAGCTTATATCCATATTATTTTCCCTCATCTGAATTTTTTTTTTCTTCTTACTGAAACTTTTTATCTTCAATTGCTGTCCAGGAGACTGGTAATGGAAATTAAAAGATTGATTCATAAAAAATTTTGAAGATGCCAAATAGGCTTAGACTTAGACCCCACTCTTTCAAAGTTATACTAATTGCCAAAGAATACAAATTTCATGAAAATATTATCACAACAGCAAGACCAAAATCTTGCAAATTCTACACTAATTTAGGAATAGATCATATTGATTTGGCCAACAGGGTTTGTGACCGTTTCTCATAGCGGAAACCATCTTTCATGGAGTCATCCGCTGACCAAACAAATATGCCATGAAGTTTCCCCTGATGCTTCAGCCTGCGACATGCCATAAAGAACCCATTTTCCGGAGACAACCCTCCGCTTCCATCGGTGCCAAAGCTCACTAGGACCTTACCACCTCTGTAGTTAGAGCTCTGTTCATCGAAGTATTTCAGGAATTGAGAAATATTTGTACCCTTTTCATAGGCGTAGAACTGAAAGTCAACGTAGTCTATGAGATGCCCGTACTTCCTCCACAAGGCCAAGTAATGGGGTTGCACGGAATCATCATTATAAGGTGCTATTGATGCAAATGAGACCACCCCATTTTGTTTTAGGAAGAAAAGAAGTCGCCCAATGCACTCAGCGAATGTGTCAGCATCTGCATGGAAGTGTTCATAGTCGATATCTATGCCATCCAAATGATACTGTCTTGATATATCTGTTATGGAATGAATGGCATTTCTAACCCAGGAATTGATTGTTTTAGGGCTGAAGTATACTTTCTCATTGTTTGCTATTGTATCGCCTCCTAGACTCATAGCTACCTTCACATTCCGATGATGTGTTTTGAGGGAGGATAGATGAGACGGGTTGAGGTTTTGTGTATCCCAGTAAACCCTGAAATCGCCATTGGTGGGGGAAGGAGGGGAAGAAGAAGAGGTGGTGTAATCAATAGCAAAGGAAAGGATGAAGTGAAAATCTACGTCTTCATTGATGGGTACATCTGAAAAGGTAACACCTTTGTCCTCAGCTCCTATGTATTCTCTAAAGAGTTTCGAGTTAGCTACTACTGCAGGGTGTGAGGAAAATAGAGCAATGAAGATGATCTCAAGAATGAGAGAAAAAACAAGCATGCATGAATCCATGGCGGTAATTGTTAAGTTCCAGCAGGAGATATTTATAAGGTGACAATAATTACACTGTCATAGATTATTTATTATTATCTAGAAACAAGACATTTGTTCTTTTGTAATTGTAGCTGTCTGGTTTTATAAGAAAGCATGATATCCGGCAGATTTACAAGGGATTTGTCTGATGCCTCCATTTCATCAATACATCCTGTTGGCCCTGGCTCTCGTTGATCACAAGGGAGAAGACAAACTTAGCGGCAAAGACTGCCTTTTTCAGGGGCTGATAATACGATAGATACCGGTTTAGTCAAACAACATATATGTTAATGCAGGTTGAGGACCCGTTGAACTTTCTCAACTTTCAATGAAAACAATGACACTATCATATCCTTTTGTACTCTGATCATTTCTTACAGGTGGGTGAATCTTATACAGGCGTTGTAAATTCTAAAAAAAAATTTATTATTCAACCTCATTCAATACCGTCTTGAATCCGAGTATTAAAAAAAAAAGAAAAGAAAAGAAAGGGTTAGTGTCATAGTTAGCCCTTGAATTTTCAGTCCGTGTGCAATGTGATACAGGGGCCAACAGGGGCCAACACCTGCCGATCAGGGAAAGGGAGAGGGGCGACTAGTTTGAACGGCCAGCCCCAACTAAGGGTGAGAGTTCGACCGACTTGAATCAAATCGAATGAAAAAATTTCGAGTTAATCGAGTTGACGAATCATATTTTATCATCCTAATTTGATTTAAAATTTTCTCGAATTGAATCGAGTGAGATGAAATTCAAATCGAATCGAATCGAATATATTTGTTCAAGTTAAATTTTAAAAAATGATTTAGGGTCCTTGTAACCATTATCACCCACCGTAATAAAATTTGTCCACCGTTTATTAACTTTTATCACCTCATAATTTATTTATTAATCTTTTATATACGAGTTAGATTCTTTGCTTGCTTAGTTATTTCAATTATCTTCAGATTCTTATCACTATATATTTTGAAATTAAAAAAATATATTAAATGTAAAAATGTGATTTTTTTAATAAAAGTTATTTTAAAGATAAAATGTGAAATTGATACCAATATAAAATTTTAACACGAATATTTTATGGCATCATTTATAATTCAATTTTAATATAAATATTCAATATGGCTAAACAATTCAATAATATAAATAATATAAAATGTGAAATTTAATTTATATAATATAAATAGTAGATATAAATAAAATTATTACTATTTGTGTTTAGGGATTCTTTTTGGATAATTTTGATTTTTTATTTGGGAGTAAAGGGTGAGATGTAAAAGTTTAGGGGGAAAATAAAAAATTTTAGGGAGTAAAAGTTTGAGGGAAAGTAAATAGGGGGAGTAAAATTTTGGAGAGAAAATATTAATAAAAAATTGGGGGGGATGGGTTTGGGGTAGATGGGGGTGGGATGGGAAGGAAGTAAAAGTTTTAGGGGGAAGTGGGAGGGAGTAAAAATTTTAGGGGAAGATAAAAGGTTTTGAGAGTTTTTGGGAGTAAAATTTTGAGGAAAAGTAAATGGGAGAGTAAAATTTTGGTGGGAAATGGATTTTGAGGAGAGTAAAAGTTTTGGGGGAAAAGTGGGAAGGAGTAAAAGTTTTGAGGGAAAAGTAAAAAGGTTTCGAAGTTTGGGTTAAAAATGTAAAATATTATAGTTTGATATTCGAATTATTCGAGTTATTTGAATTCGAAAACTCAACTCGATTCGAACTCGAAATTCGAAAAAAATTCAAGTTGACTTGAATAACTCGAACAACTCGATTCGTTTAACTCGAAATTCGAATTTTTTTTTTTCAATTTTTTCGAGTCGAATCGAGTTTTGCTCATCCCTAATCAGTACAGTGAACATGTTTAAACATGCAATGAGATTTAACAGTGAGCATGATTTTTCATGTAATTAGAATAATAGAAACAATGGACATGTATTAGCATGTGATCAGAATGTCGGTAACAGTAGGCATACTTTAACATTACAGAACATGTGAAACAATATAGAATGTATTTGGTCGGTTTCAGTTGGAATCACATAACATTCGACCAACACCTCATTACCTCAATTAAGGGATACTTACATTCTGTTATCCTCACAAAATCATATTGGCACATTCAACCATAATTAAGGAAACAAAATCACGTCAGGTTATCTTTTGAATCATAAGACCATTTGGCTAACACATGAAAGTTAACATACTCATCACTTATATGGTACACTCAAGGTTAGACACACACCTTATTACGCATGACCAACCAACATCAGATCCAAACCGATGCACTCCTTCACCACAGATCTAATGAGATCTCGTCCAGATCCTTTTATCGATCTACCGATCTGAAACGATAGTACACCAACAGATCAAATCTGATCAAATCTTGCCTAGATCCGAATCCTTAAACAATGGTATGCATAAAATTAGCACCAAGATTTGACCTTAGCAGATATTATTGAATTTGATTTTCAGATCTGAAAAGGGCACTTACGCTTTCACTGGATTTCAGATATGAAATGACCAAACTCCTGCTATTCAGATCTGAACTACTTCCCCTTCCAAATTGATACCTTAATAAAAAACACACAAAAACATTTTGTAAGTTTCAACCATCGTCGGATCTCGAAAAACATTAACCTTATTATCAGTTCTAAAGATGAAATGTTCACAAAAATATTATGTAATAGAATGAGATCAAATCTTGAAGGAATACTTACACTTTTATCAATAATAGATCAAAAACGAAACCGACAAAACAATGTAGATATGAATATAAATGTGGTGGTTTTGGCAGTAATGAAAGAAAAGAAGAAAAGAGATGAGTAGCGATGGAAGATTCAACAATCAAGAATAAAAAAGAGAAGAGAAAAAGATGAGAAGAAATTTAGTTACAAAACAAAAATTGAGGAAGAAAATGAGAAGAAAAGAAAAAAAAAAGAAAACAAAAACGGCGGCGGTGGTGCTGGTGGCGCAAGGGAGATGGGCGGCGATGATGGTGTTGATGGTGGTGTAAGGTGGAAGGTGTGGTGACAAGAAACAAAAAAGAAAAGAAAAGAATTAAGGAGGAGCTAAGGAGAGGGGTGACACAATGTGAATGAGGAGAGAAAAAAATAAAAATAATCAAAAGATTATTAGGGTCAAAGGATGGTAACAAGGTAAGAATAAAAAAGAAAAGGAAATTGAGGGAAAATGGGAGAAGATATATCTTTTCTTATGGGTTTTGGTGGTAAAGGAAGTAGTGTGAACACAAAGAGAGAAAATATGATAAAAAAATTAGGGTTTCCAAAACCCTAGGGGTGGTAAAGAGAGGGAGTGTTGAATTTAAAAAAAAAAAAAAACTAAAGTGGAGAATTGAACTCAAGTCTCAAGGATAGATACACTACTTCTTAACCACTAGGCCAGAATTCATTATTGCCTAAATGCTAACAACGTTAAAACATAAATTGGGGCGTGACAGTAGGCATGAGCTTGAGGATAGCGAAGAAGACTACTCGGTCGAAGCGTTCATCCTAGATTTTGATTAAGTGTTTATTACTTTAGATAACACAACTAAGTTCTTGTTTTGAAAAAAAAAAATTAAACTTTGATTTTTCTTTAAATATATTTGCCATTGTGTTTTTCCAAACTCGATTGATCTACCATAATTTGAAATGGCAAATTGGATTTTCCTAGTATACTTAAGGAGCTTTTTCTTGAGAAAAAATAGCATCTTTTGCACAGTTTTTCGTTATTCGGCATGGAAAATTGGGTTTCCCCAGCATACTTTGATTTTTCTTTAAATCTTGTTGCACAACCATTCATTAGTCTTGAATTCACCAGTGAAATCGGAAGATAAATCGAAAATAATTCGTTTATGTTGGTAAAATTTAGATCGGAAGATAAAATGGAGCCATTTAGTAATTTAAACGATTTAAGTCCCTTGTCCGAGAATCTGTGAACCACATCAAAATCAACCAACCGCCACTAGTCATTTATTGGTTAAATTCTTAGTTTTATGTTCTTTTCAATTTAGTCCCTGGGTTAGAATATTTAATTTTCTTGCAAATTCGTCTTCTTATGATTTGTCGTACTATAAGATCGTATTAGTAGTCGCTTAGACTCTATTGTGTATACTATCTATTGCTTAATAGCCATCTCCTTTAGGTTCAATCCTTGGAATACTTCAGTGTTCTATTGTAACATTACAAATATTACTTTTGACTTGTACACTTGTAGTAAAGCCGCACTTTGAAAATTGTTTTATAAAATTATTTGTTTTACATGCACGTGCAAACAATATCATCGATCTTCCAATAATACGTACAAGGAATTGGCTCCCAAACAACCAAAGACACAATGTGACCAAGACGATGATTGTCTTACTAAGAAAGGTGGGAGTTTTGACCAAGAAGCCCCTACCAAAGACGCACTAGTGCCTGATACTATTAGCACAGTTCCTAGTTCCTCAAGCACTTCAACTGTTATTGATCAGAGGCTCTTCAAATTTCTTTCTAATGAAATTGTTGCCCATGAGAGGAATATAAGGATCTGAAAGCTCGCAACAGTAAGCTATTGGCCATAAAGTTGGATATCTTGGCGAGACAACTTTAGTGATCCTTTTGCAATCATTGAACAAAAATGGGGAGTAGTTGGTGAGTATGATGCTTTTTTTGTGCAACAATAACCATAAACCTAGGATTCTTATTCTTGTCAATCTAGTGTGGTGATTCACTCAATCTAGTAATCTTGTACTCTTTCTCTTACATGTTTTGGATCACATTAACAAGCTTGTACTTATTGCTTACCTTAATGAAGATTGTTTTACTTAAGGGGAGATCCTTAAGGGGAGAATATGTAACTATGATGATTTTATTTTCCCTGTATATGTTTTGTTCAAAAATCACCAAAATGGGAGATTGTTGACATTATTGAAGGAAAGGTGAATTATGTGGCTGAAATAATGGCCACAACTTCAAGCACTGTTTCATTCCCATACTTGCCTATTTGCTAGCATTGGGCTATCTATTTTAATGATATTCAGAAGAGTTAGAGCCCAACCTATGAAAACCAATTGATTTAAAATTGAAGACTTGAAGATGGATTCTTGTGTTTTAAGTTTGGGTTACTTGCAGAACAAGTAAAATCACTTTCTATAGTTGAAGACTTTCAATTACACCAAGACTTTTATGGAATTGTTATCCTACGCTGATTTTTAGATTTAGTTTATATAAAAGTGATTAGATTATGACTCTTATGTAAGCAAAACTTAAAATGTAAGCAAAACTTAAGTAGTATATAAACTTAAGTTTTATCTGGGTTAAGGAGATAACCGAGAGTAATCGAGAGATTGAGAGAGTACAAATTTGTTCAAGTTAGGAATATCTTATCTATGCATTGTTTTTGTAAGAAATAAAGAAAGTCTTTTGGATTGCAAAACTAAGCTTTTGAGCTTAGTGGGAGCGTGATCTAGTCTTTGTACAACTATGAGGTCGCTAAATTGGTGAGAGCTAGATTGATGTTAGGACTTAAATCATTGATTGTATTGTGAGAAAGATAGTGGAACATTACTATGGGCAAGGCTTCGCAAACGTAGACTGGGGTTGAACTACGTAAACAATCTCGATGTCCATCTTTACGTTTTCGTATTTTTAATTTTGCAGTTGAAACAGTGGCCATATTTCCAAGCACTATTTTAGTAAAAGTTTCTATTTGCAAAGCAAGTACCCCTTTATTTCTACAAAATATAAACTTGTTGATTCTACTAACCCCTTCTGATCTATCAACTCGCATTGGGAATTAATGTTCGTCATTAGATTATAGCTCTCGCTTGTAAACCAATCATACATCGAGTCTTTCGACTTTTCGTACTTAGCAAGCTAGATTGGTATGATCAATTAGGATTAGATCTCTTATTTTCCCTAATTTGCTTATGGTTGTTAATTAAAAGCATGCAGTAAGTTTACCAATTTAAAAAAGAAACGATATAATTTCTCAAAACAAATTAATTATTTCATCACCATTATTCACTAATCACGTAACAAATTAGTTACTTATGAATCTAACACAATCAAAGCAACAAAGGAAATCAACATTATAATTACAAAATATAGAAGGAAAAAGGTTTAGAAATGCTCAATTGTAGATTCTCTGAGAGTTGAAAGCCTATGTTTACTTCCTTCGTACATTAGTCTTTGTTCAGGAAAAAACTTAGATTGAAGCTAGAAAAACTAAAAAAAAAAAGGGGTTAAATTTTACTTATTACGACTGAAATTTAATGAAAATAAAAAGTAAAATTGCAATATATTCAAGTTTATAAATAGAAAATCAAAGAAAAGCTCTAAAGGCTAGATACTTGAGAGTAACATATTTATTCGCTAAATATACAACTTAGTTCCACCCTTTTTGTAACACCCTTAACCCGTATCTGACGCTAGAATAAGGTTACGGAGCATTACCGGACTTACAAATGAAAAAACAGACATTTAATTTTCATAACACATTCAGTTTAGAAACCAATCAAATTCAATCATATAGTCCCTAATACGAGCCCTCAAGGCCCAAAATAGACATTAAAAAAATCGAGACTAAACCGAGTACTCAAGGAATTTTTCGAAAAACATGGAAACTTTTCAAAGTCCAAGGGACACATGCCCATGTGGCTAGGCCGTGTGTCTCACATGGCGAAGAGACACGCCTGTGTCTCAGGCCGTGTGGGCATTCGAAATGGGGACACACGCCCGTGTCCTAGCCCGTGTCCAAACTAGTGAGCTTACTAACTTGGGTCACACGGCCAAACCACACGGCCAAACCAATATCAAGCTTATAACATGTTATAAGATCACATACAATCATGATATTCATAGGCACTTCAATTAACCATTTAAAACATGCCAAATATATCTCCAAAATCTACCTAAATGGTTCAACACATATATGCATCATTGTGCCTAAAACTTAACATGTATGCCACTTATCAATCTCAACTATTTGGTACCTGATCGTGTCTGTGAAAGATTTAATATTTATATAATGAATGATCGAGCCTAGAAACTAACTATCACCACGATTGAGTCAAGATCGAACAGTAGTATAGCTTAGTGGCAAGACCAGAATGTCGAACCGAAGGGAACCAAAAGTAATAGTACTGACTTTCTTTCTATTATCTAGCCTAAAATAAAAGGGATTGATGTTTATCTAACTAATTCCCAAGCTAAGGATGACACAAAGAATGAATTGGGAAAATACTTTTGAGAAAATCAATTGATTAAGACAATACCCGAGGAAGAATCCACCTAGACTTCACTTGTTATTTAACTCTGAACCAGACGATTTATTCACTTGACTTGATCCGTAGGATTCCCTAATTTATATTATTATATCTTTCGAGACTAATAATGTCTAACCCTAGGTTGATTAATAATAATCTCTTTCTAATTAAGACCCCTAGTGTTGCATTAACTCGATTTATGGACTCCCATATTAGGTTTGACCCTAATTCGGCAGATTTTCGTCGTCCCATCTCTAGGAGTGCGATCAACTCCGCTTAATTATGCTAGATCTACTCTTAAACAGAGACTTTTTCTCCTCTAAATAAGCACATCAATACTTGAATCAATATCCTAAAATATTAAAGCAAGAATTAAGAACACATAATTAAGAACAAATCAAGTATTTATCTTACAATTTAGAAAACAATAACAAGATCCGTCTTAGATTTCATCCCCCTCAGGTATTTGAGGGGTTTAGTTCATGTTTATAAAAGAATACATCTCAGAAGAAATTAAATAACAAAACATAAAGAAAAACTATAAAACCCTCTAAAGGAAATTGAAGGGAAAATCCTCAGTCTTGAGCGTGATTCCGGCTTCTGAGATGGATCAACTAGCTTTCTTCGAGTAATTCCCTATATTTAGCCCTCTCTGACTTCGCTCCCTCTTTTAGGTCACACTTAGGGTGATTATATAGACTTCGAAATGTCTTTCTTTACCTCTAAGTAACCTTTTCAGCGTAGAATTAAAACGGGTCACGGTAGGGACACGCCCGTGGTTGATAGCCTAGGCCGTGTTCGATCTGGCTTGCTACACACGGCCGTGCGGTCCGCCCGTGTGCGGTGGTCCAGGCCGTGTAGGCCCATTTTGTCCCTCTTTGGTCCGTTTCTCGTTCTTTTCGACTCCTTAAGCTCTCCTGAGTATAAAACATGAAATTAAGAGATTAGGAGCATCGAATTCAACAAATTCAATCTAAATTCATCCAAAAGTAAGCTAAGCATGGGGTTAAAATATGTTTAAATTATGGTTTATCAAATACCCCAACACGTAAGCATTTGCTTGTCCTCAAGCAAAATCCTCAACTTACAATTAAAATTCATTCTTCTCAACTTATAATTCCTATCAATAATGTTTCGAAATATTCCATAGGTAATCATACATTGAGAATTCAACTAAAAGAACATCAAAGTTTCAAATAATCCAAGTTGAGCATTTTATTCATGAAAACATAGGTATTCCCCCTTATCTAAGTAATCACCTTTGATTCGAAATATCACAGAGTTAACATCCTCACTAAGGATTCACTCAAATCACTCGAAGTGTTTAAAGGACAATAAATTTAAGCACTCAATAGTCAACATGAAAAGTTATTACCATAGGCTTGCATGAAAATCAAATCTCCACCACTATAAATTGAGATGATACATCGATCAACAGGTCTTTAAAAAGGGTTGTAACGTGGCTTGGTTAGGGGGCGTGGTCACAGGCTAAAAGAGGAGGTTAGAATCGAGATCGAATTGACAAATTACCTAACTAGAAAAATAGACTAATAATGAATAATTACATTAATCATACGAGCTTCTTCTAAAAATGTGAGATTTACTGTTTAAGCTCATAAAAATATAGAACTAATAATGGATATACTTTCAACTTTTTTTTTTAAGAACATACAATTAAGTACAATAATAAGAATTTAACAACTGAAATGGAAAACATAGTTAGGCAACTTCTCAAATCCAATCTCGATAAAAAGGTTAATACAATAGTAAAAAAATTCTTAATGAATCCAAAAGAGTAAGTCTTGGGTTAATATTAAGGGTAAATCAATGAATGGTTTATTAGGATCAAAGGGGTTCACTGGGGGTTAATTATGGAGGTAAGCCTTTTGGGAAGTAAGTGGGTTAAATCCTAGGTGCCTTTATCATCTCAGTATATCAAATCAAAAGTGTGGTCTTGACATGCATGATCGAAGCAAGTTCTGGAATAAAAATCAATATTGACTCACTCAAAGCAACAATAAAAGTGAGCAAGAAAAAATAAATGCTCTCAAAGGCTCAAGATCTCACAGAAATTATGGTTTTTGATGTCAACCCTGTGAACTTTAAACTTCAAGATAATACCTAAACTTGGAAAAACAACCTAGCAAATTTTTAATTTTCAAAATTCAACTTATCATGCTTGATTCTCTAAAGCTTTCAAGTTTAAACAATCAATGCACAACTGCTTATGTTTTAATTCAAGACATATCAATAGAAATAATAAATCAATCAGAATTTGTTCTAATAGTGATATGATAAAGTAACTTGAGAAAAAGACAAAATTTAGGGATTTGAGAATAATGCAAAAAGTTAGGAACTTTTAAAATTCGCCCCCCTCACACTTAAGATGTACATTTCCCTCAATGTACAAAGATAGATATCTACAATATATAAAATCATAAGATAAAGAAAGAAGTGAACTTCCTGAATTTTGGGTGAAGTCAAGGAAAAGAAGCAGTAAGTTGGGCATAGATGAATGTGGCGGTGGTGTCTATAGTCGTGGTGTGGTGATTCCCAAGCAGCCTTTTGAACCTAAATCAAAGAAATCAAAATGTAATAATAAAATTAAATACAAGAAAGATAAAGGGAAGAAAAATAAAGGAGAAGAGAAAAGAAAAAGAAAAATTCAACGGACTCAAATGTCCTTGGCTTGTCTGATAAATGAAGCAGCCAGCATGAACTCGTGTAGATTGGTCTCACACGGGGAGACTGTGCTAGGGTCATTTGCTTCTTCGACATGGGAATGGTGGTGTAAAGAAAGAATGAGGGAAAGGAAGAAAGAAAAATGAAGGGGGGAAGATAATAGTCAAAGAAAGGGTGTGGTGGCTAGGGTTTGATTGAAGAAGAAATTGGGGAGAACGTGAGAAAAAATGGGGTTTAAATAGGAAAGAGGGATCTGATGGCTTCCCACGCCCGTCTACCATGGGCGTGTTAGGTCACATGGCCGAATCGCACGGCCATGTTGTGTTCCGTTTGTTTCTCCCACGCCTGTGTGCAGGTTGCCACGCCCATGTTGATAAATCAGTGTCAACCACGGCCGTATCGCACGGTCGTGGCATTTTATCGTTGCCCGTGGTTTTAAGGATTTTTCATCATTGGTTCGTACGATCTCTGCCACGTCGGTGGGCAAATCCGTGGTGTCCATAGGGCCACAGCCACGCCCGTGTGCAAGGCCGTGTGGTAGGGAATCTGCAGTTCAAAAATTTGGTTAGTTATTAGTTAGATGCTAAAATAAAAAATATGGATGTTAGTGAGATTAGTGCTCGAGTTGCCTCCCGAGAAGCGCTCATTTAAAGTCTTAAGCTAGACTTACCTCTCATTCACGTATTCATGGTGGTTTGAGGAGTTGAAACTCCTCCCCTCTGCTATCAATTCTATGATTATTATATAGTTTGAGTCGAGTAGTGTTTACCTTAAAAGTGCCGAAGTTAGGATTAGTTACCTCGACTATTCTATATGGGAAGATATTCAGTACCTCAAAAGGGATTTCTTTGTTTGTATCTAGGTCTGAAATGGCGATCCGAGGGTCTGTTTTATCCAATAATACTTGATCTCCGATCTTAAATTGGTTCGGCTCATGGAGTCACTTTGTTTTTGCTTCGTGTGTTTTTAGTTTATCCTTGTAATGTGTCTTCCACTCGTCTAGTTCATCAATCTGAAGCCTTCGTTCCTCATAAGTTATTTCCTTGTTGACACAAGGTCTAGGATCTGGCTCAGTTATGTAGTTTCGTGGTGTTTCCTGTAAAGAAGGTGGGACCGAATGTCATTAATAGAATTTATGTTCTCACCTTTATTACTCAATGTCCTTGCCAAGTCAAGAGCCTGAAGAGTGATCGTTTCGTCACGTACACAAAGTGTGAGTTCACCTGTACCAATATCAATTTTAGTTTTAGCAGTTGCTAAAAAGGGTCTTCCTAAGATTAAAGGAACATTATTGTCCTCATCCATGTCTAAAATGACAAAGTCTACTGGGAATATGAATTTGTCAATTTTGACTAGTACATCTTCGATTATACCCCTAGGAATTCTAATAGTTTTATCAGCTAATTGAATGCTCATCCTAGTTTGTTTAGGTTTCCCTAGACCTAGCTGTTTAAACATTTTATAAGGCATAATATTTATGCTTACCCCTAGATAAGCTAAAGTATTATTAACAGATAAGCTACCAATTAAGCACGGAATTGTAAAAATCCCTGGATCTTTTAACTTTCGTGGTAGTTTATTTTGTAAAATTGCTGAGCACACTGCATTTAGCTCCACATGCGACGTATCGTCTAACCTCCGTTTGTTTGTCAGAAGCTCTTTTAAAAATTTCCTTGAATTGGGCATCTGCGAAAGAGCTTCAAGAAACGGTAAGTTAATATGTTATTTCTTTAGAAGTTTAAGAAATTTACCGAATTGTTCATCTGTACGGTCTTTCTTTGTCGCATTGGGGTATGGCACACGAGGTTGGTACTCTTTAATGACAAGATTCTATGTATCGTGGCTTACCTCAACCTTACCTTTATTAACCACAGGTTCTTGCCTTGGTTTAGATTCAGATTCCGCTAACCCTTCTTTATCGCATGCTGTGATGGCGTGAAGTTGCTCCCTTGGGTTAGGTTCAGTGTTGCTTGAAAGCTACCTTGCGGTCATTCTGAGATCAGCTTAGCAAGCTGACCTAGTTGGTTTTCGATCCCTTGAATCGATGCTTGCTGTTTTTTGAGGGTTGTTTCGGTGTTCTGGAAGCGTGTTTCTGACACAGCGATAAATTTCGTAAGCATCTCTTCGACGTTTGGCTTTTTCTCCTGTGGGTAGGGTTGTTGTTGGAAGCCTGGATGGGGTTGTTGTCTTTGATTTCCTTGACCACCCCATATAGTGAACTTGCTCGTTTTCAACGCTCAGGTTGTAAGGTGGATATTTTGTATTGCTCATCTCTCCTCCATTCGTATCACACTGCATAACTGGATGTGCCTGGGAAGAACCATATAGACCATCAATCTTTTTATTCAAAAGCTCTACCTGGTTTGATAGCATAGTGACTGCGTCGAGGTTGAAAACACTGGCAGCTTTTGTCGGCTTTGTCCTTATGACTTGCCACTGATAGTTATTCAGTGGCATCTCTTCAATAAATTCGTAAGCCGCTTCAGGGGTTTTGTTATTTAGGGTTCCACCGGCGGCTGCATCAATAAGCTGCCTAGTTGAAGGGTTCACACCGTTATAGAAGGTTTGAACCTGTAGCCATAATGGTAGCCCATGATGAGGGCACATTCTTAGTAAATCCTTGTATCTCTCCCATGCACCGTAAAGTGTCTCTAGATCCATCTGCACAAAAGAAGAAATATCATTCCTCAACTTAGCTGTTTTAACCAGTGGAAAATATTTTAATAAGAACTTTTCGGTCATTTGTTCCCACGTAGTGATTGATCGTTGTGGTAACGAGTTCAACCACTGTTTAGCTTTGTTTCTCAACGAGAAAGGAAACAACCGAAGGCGAATGGCATAATCAGAAATGCCATTGATTTGAAGGTATCGTATAATTCTAGGAAATTTGCTAAGTGATTGTTGGGATCCTCATCCTGCAAACCATCAAACTGAACAAATTGTTGAATCATCTGAATAGTGTTAGGTTTCAGTTCAAAATTATTTGCAGCTATAGCAGGTCTAACAATACTTGACTCAGTTCCTGTTAAATTAGGTTTAGCATAATCATACATAGTACGAGGAGCGGGATTTTGATTCACTGGATTTGCGGCAACCACAGGAGGTAGCGAATTGTTATCAGCCATCTCTTTAATAGTATTGGTATCATCCTCTTGCTCTTCTTCTATGTATTGTAAGCTTCGCCTTATTTCTCTTCTATTTCTGCGAACGGTACCTTCTATATCGCTGTCAAAAATAAAGGGTCCTGACGGGTTCCTTCTAGTCATAAACTAGAAAAACCTATCAGAACAAATAATAGAGAGATTTAGAAAACTAAAAATAAAAATTAGAAATAAATAAATAAAAGAAAAATGGCTAAATTAATAAAAATTGAGCGTTCCTAATATTTCAGTTCCCCGGCAACGGCGCCAAAAACTTGATCGCGTCTGTGAAAGTTTTAATATTTATATAATGAATGATTGAGCCTAGAAACTAACTATCACCACGATTGACGCAAGCGCACCTATCGAACAATAGTATAGCTTAGTGGCAAGACCGGAATGTCGAGCCCAAGGGAACCAAAAGTACTAGTACTGACTTTCTTTCTATTATCTAGCCTAAAATAAAAGGGATTGATGTTTATTTAACTAATTCCTAAGCTAAGGATGCCAAGACACAAAGAATAAATTGGGAAAATACTTTTGAGAAAATCAATTGTTTAAGACAATACCCGAGGAAGAATCCACCAAGACTTCACTTGTTATTTAACTCTGAACCAGACGATTTATTCACTTGACTTGATCCGTAGAATTCCATAATTTATATTATTATCTCTTTCGAGACTAATAATGTCTAACCCTAAGTTGATTAATTGAAATCTCTTTCTAATTAAAACCCCTAGTGTTGCATTAACTCGATTTATGGACTCCCATATTAGGTTTGACCTAATCCGGCAGATTTTCGTCATCCTATCTCTAGGAGTGCGATCAACTCTGCTTCATTATGCTAGATCTACACTTAAACATGGACTTTTGCTCCTCTGAATAAGCACATCAATACTTGAATCAATATCCTAAAATATTAAAGCAAGAATTAAGAACACATAATTAAGAACAAATCAAGTATTTATCATACAGTTTAGAAAACAATAACAAGAACCGTCTTAATTTTCATCCCCCTCAGTTATTTGAGGGGTTTAGTTCATGTTTATAAAAGAACACATCTCAGAAGAAATTAAATAACAAAACATAAAGAAAAACCCTAAAACCCCCTGAAGGAAATTGAAGGGAAAATCCTCAGTCTTGAGTGTGATTCCAGCTTCTGAGATGGATCAACTGGCTTTCTTCGAGTAATTCCCTATATTCAGCCCTCTTTGGCTTCGCTCCCTCTTTTAGGTCACACTCAGGGTGTTTATATAGACTTCGGAATGTCTTTCTTTCCGCGTAGAATTAAAACGGATCACGGCAGGGACACGCCCGTGGTCGATAGCCCAGGCCGTGTTCGATCCAGCTTGCCACACACGGCCGTGCGGTCCACTCGTGTGCAGTGGTCCAGGCCGTGTAGGCCCATTTTGTCCCTTTTTGGCCCGTTTCTCGTTCTTTTCAACTCCCTAAGCTCTCCTGAGTATAGAACATGAAATTAAGAGATTAGGAGCATCGAATTCAACAAATTCAATCTAAATTCATCCAAAAGTAAGCTAAGCATGGGGTTAAAATATGTGTAAATTGTGGTTTATTAGTACCCAAAATACCAATTCACAACAAAGGCATTCACATGACAACCATACACCACATACAATAAGTCCATTTACATATTTACATAACAAAATATATATCCACAATACAAGCCAATTCAAATGGCTAAAACTGTAACACCCTTAACTCGTATCCGTCGTCGGATTAGGGTTACGAGGCATTACTGAACATAACACAACTTAGTACATGCATTCAATCCCTTTCACACATCATAAACTAATCATAACAATATACTTAATCTATGCAAAATTTCGAACTTTATTATTATTTTTCTTTCAATCGCATAATAAAATTTAAAAGTAAATATATAACAATACGTAACATATATTACCTCCATACATGCACATTTTAAGAATCAAATATATACCATTTCATTCCTAAAATATTTAAAAACATTATTTTTCGTAACCATTTTTTGAGAAAACGGGGGTCGACTTGGATTTTAAATGAAAATAAAGAACGGGAGTTGCCACCAATCCTTTTTGTTGAGGTGTGATCAGGTCACCTCGTAAAATGGTTGTTTTTAATAAAAAAATTGATTTATCAAAACAACGATTTTGGTCTACGAAACTCAAAAAAATGGGTTCGGGAGTCGGTTACGCACGAGGAAGGATTAGCACCCTCGATAGGCCCAAAATTGGTACCTAGTTGATTAATCGAAGTCTTAGTGTCGAATATTTGAAAACATAAAAAAATATAAAACATGATCCCTCCTTTTTTGTTGATGCCTAAAAAACATTTGGATAAATTGAAAATGTGTGCCAAAGGCTGTCTCATCTCAAGGTAAAATGTCATATCTAATACGATAGGACACAACACCTCGACCTTCGAGGCTAAACTTGCCTTTTGTTCGAAACTTATGTATTTAATTTTGAAAGGATATTCGGTTACTCAGAATAAAGGAGAAAATCGAAAACCCAATACATTAGGGCACGATTTCTCGAGTTTCTAAATACAAAATATTGCCGTGGTCTAGAAAATCTTATCTCGAACCAGCAAAACGTCACATCCAATGCTTTAGGACACAACGTCTCATATTCTCGAGAATAAGCTTCTCATTTAAAATTTATGTGTCTATTTTTAAAAAGGATATTCAGTTATTTAGATTAAACGAGAAAAATCGAAACCAAATACGTTAGAGCACGACCTGTCGAATTTCTAAATAAGGAATATTACCTTTATGAAAAGGATAAATTTTGTATCGGACAAAATGCAACACGAATTTGCAACAAATGCAAAAAGTGAATTACGATGCTAGCAAGTATATAGAATAAACGCATTAAATACAAATGACAATAATGAAACAAAAATAGAATAAAATCAATAAGCTAAATGATAATAAATAGGAAACAAAAGGATAAATGGCAAGATGAAAGTTTTGCGAGAAGAAAAGAAAAGAAAAATGATAATAATAATGATAATGACAGTGATAATGAAAATAATATGGATCTATAAATGTAAGTAAAAATATATAAAATATGATAATAATATGAGTGAAAATAGAAATATATGTGAAATAATATAAGTATAAATAGATGAATGAAAATTAAATAAATAATAATAGTATTAAACTAAGGAAATAAATATAGATACAAATATAGTAATAATAATAATACTAATATCAATAGCAGGGGTAAAAAATAATAGTGACAAAAATGATGTTGATTAATGATAATAATAATAAATAGTAATAATAATAGACAACACTAAAATGAATAAATAAAAATAATAATATCATAATAGTAATGATAATAATAATAATAGTAACAACAATAATAATAACAATGCGAAAATAATAATAATAAAATAAGGGAATAATAATAATAATAATAATAATAATAATAATAATAATAAGGTAGAAAATAAAAATAAAGTAATAATAAAATTAATAATATTAAAAGTGATAATCAAAATAATACTATTAGTTATAATAACAATGCTAATAACAATAGCAGTGGAATAAAGTAATAGTAATACATATAATAGTAATAATAATAAATATAATAAATAATTATTATTATTATTATTATAATATCAATAATAAAATAAAATAAAGAATATGATAAAAGAAATACATCACTTTAAAGTGCTAAAAGTAAAGAGTAATGAATAAGAAATAAATAAATAGAAAATAAAATATTATACAAAAAGAATGAAAAATAAAATAAAAATGAATCTATAAATGAATGAGGTATCAAATTGAAATTAAAATAAAATTGAGGGCCCTAAATTATAAATATAACATGAAAAGGGATTAAATTGAAAGCAAAAATAAAGTTTTGCGGCAAAAACGGAAATAAAATAAGGCAAAAGGACTGAATTGTAACGCGCCCCAAAAGGATGAGGACTAATTAGGAAATTATTCCCCTTATCCAAAACGCGCGGCACCTAGGGGGACTAAAATGAATCAAAAAGAAAATTACTGGGGCAAATTTAAAAAACAAAAGAATCTAATTGAAATAGGCTTAACAAGCGGAAGGGCCAAAAGCGCAAATAGCCCTTCCTTAAAAAACACGCAGATCCTAGGTTCTGGGTCGGGTCAAAATCAGGTCGGCTCAAAACGACGTCGTTTTGGGTGTTTAAGGCCAGCCCCAAAACGACGTCGATTTAGGAGGCTATTTAAGGCCTAAAATTCTTTAAAAAAAATTCATTTCATCACTTTTTATAAAAAAAAACTCTAACCCTCTCTTTTTTTTCTCTGCAGGGCTAGAATCCGACGAGATTTCCGATGTCGCCCACCGCCACGCTTCCGTCGCCAGCACCACCGCCGGCCACCGTGCACGGTGGTCGATACTTCAAAAAAGGGTAAAATCTTATATTTTTTACATTTTTTTGCTATATTTGATATGTTTGTTTATATAAAGTGTTGTTTACAAAAATAAATAAATAAATAAATAAAACCTATGTGTATATAATAGATTCAAAAAAAAAAGGAAAATATGAAAAAGAAATACCCTTCTTGCGTTTTTCGGTTCTCTTTGTTTGCTGTTTTTTGGTGTTTATGGATGTTTTTATTTGTGCTTGAGTCTCTTCCTTTTTATTTCTCAAAAAAAAGTCTCCTTTACATTCGGTTTTAATATGGCTTATATAGCCATTTTACAAGACTTTTAATCTATTTTTTTGCTGTCATTTCCGTTGCAGGAGCAGTTGGGCGGTGGAGTAGCTGGTAAGGGCGGTGCTGACAGTGGCAGAGGCTAGGGGCGGCAGCCGCTTGGATTAGGGAGCTAGGGTTAGGTTTTCTTTTTTTTTTTTTTTGTTGTTGTTTAATTGGTATTGGGCTTGTTAGTTTGGGTAATTTGGGGTATTTTTTTGGGGGGTCTTGTAATTGGGTTTAATTATTTGGGCTGTTTGGATAGGGCAAAAATGGGCTTGTACAGCTGCCCCTCTTTGCTCATTGTCGTGTAACGAGAATGGAGCAAAGACTTTCAAGAAAGACCAATTTTGCCCAGTCTTGCTGAGTCTTGACTTCTTTTGGTGCCCCACTTCTTAGGTAGTCTCATTCCAGTCTACTGCATTTTGTCGCCTTGATCCACTCTAATGCAACTTCGGGGAAATAAGACATATAGCTACGGTTCACTCCATTGTAATTTCAGGGGGAAGAGATTTGTAGCTTCGATCTACTCTGCTGGAATTTCAAGTATATAAGAATTGGTAACTTCAACCTGCTCCACCGCATCTTCAGGGAGATAAGGTTTGTATCTTCGACCTTTCCCGCTGAAACTTCGAAGGAGTGAGAATTGGTAATTTCAACCTACTCTGCTGTATCTTCAGGGAGATAAGGTTTGCAATCTTCAGCCTATTCCACTACTGGTCAAGGAGATAGGATGTTGGCTTAAATCATGTTCCACTACTATTTAGGGAGACAAGATTTGCCTTCGATCTTTGTCCCACTATTGTTTAGGGCAACAAGATCTACAATCTTCGACCTATTCCACTGCTGGTCAGGGAGATAGGATGGTGGCTTAAATCATGTTCCACTACTATTTAGGGAGACAAGATTTGCCTTCGATCTTTGTCCCACTACTGTTTAGGGTAACAAGTTCTACAATCTTCGACCTATTCCACTGCTGGTCAGGGCAATAGGACGGTGGCTTCAATCATGTTTCCCTACTGTTTAGAGAGACAAGATTTGCCTTCGATCTTGCCTCACTACTGTTTAGGGCGACAAGATCTAAAATCTTCAACCTATTCCACTGCTGGTCAGGGCAATAGGACAGTGGCTTGAATCATGTTTCCCTACTGTTTTAGAGAGACAAGATTTGCCTTCGATCTTGCCCCACTACTATTTAAGGCGACAAGATCTACAATCTTCAACCTATTCCACTGCTGGTCAGGGCAATAGGATGGTGGCTTGAATCATGTTTCCCTACTGTTTAGAGAGACATGATTTACCTTCGATCTTGCCCCACTACTGTTTAGGGCGACAAGATCTACAATCTTCAACCTATTACACTGTTGGTCAGGGCAATAGGACGATGGCTTGAACTATGTTTCCCTACTATTTTAGAAAGACAAGGTTTGCCTTCGATCTTGCCCCACTACTGTTTAGGGCGACAAGATCTACAATCTTCAACCTATTCCACTATTGGTCAGGGCAATAGGACAGTGGCTTAAATCATGTTCCCTACTATTTAGGGAGCCAAGATTTGCCTTCGATCTTGCCCCACTACTGTTTAGGGTGACAAGATCTGATATCTTCAATCCACCTTACTACACTATCCTCTTGAGAACATAACCTGTAGAATGGGTACATGCTTATGCCTAATAATTAGGATGCCAGGATCGAAATGAGTCAATTGCTCCTATTTAGACATGCTATGATATATAAATGCAAAGATGTTATGAGAATGATTCCTATTTCAGGTGTCATCACTCATTGTTTATCAGGGCTTTATCACTGACGTATTGTGACGTCATCTTGTTCGGTTGGTATTCTCAACAGAAAAACCGGGAAAACAATTATATTTTGTTCAACAGATTTGCCCTACTGTAACTTCAGGGTTCATCTCATTGTGACTTAGGGGTATAGGATCTGAGTTTTCTCCAATCCATCCTACTGCAACTCAAGGGTATAGGATTTGTATCACCTTCAATCAATTTGATCTGTTACACCATTCGCTGGGTGTAATGACCAGATGTATACGACTGGTATTTGCATGAATGTAAAGTATCATTTTTCTTTTCCTGAGGATGATCCCCCTCTATACTTGGGTTGACATTGCTCGTTATTTGTCGAGGTTGTATCACTAATGAAATGTGTTGTTCTTTTGTTCAACCAATAAGAAGTCCAAAGAGATAATCATCTTTCTCCAATATTTCCAGACCTTAGGCTTGGTGAGTTCTAAACAACAGTCTTGTTTCAGATCCTTATATTATTCAGAAGCTTCCAGAGTAATATGCGATACTCCTTTTATGAAAGTATTATTAGTCCACTAATCATTATTTCAATGCAAAATGCTTGAAAAGATCATAACAATGGACAAGAAAGAAGTTAATTAGGAGCATAGCTCGAAACAAATAAATTAAGCAAAGATAGCAAGTGCAATTAAGAAGAAAATTTATTGGGAGTGTATTTTGAAATGAATAAAGTAATCAAAGATAGCAAATTCAAAATAGGTAAGATGGAAACTAGGTGCCCCAGATATCGCAGCCTGAGCTTCTCTGTTCAAACTTCTTGAGGACCATTTTTAGCTCAATATGCATTTAGGGGATCCGGAGTACTTTGTTGATGCCCCAAGACGTAGCATACTTCCTCACTATTAATTCAAGTATAGCAAGACTACTGTATGCCCCACTTTCAAACAAAATTTGAGCCGCCCTTTTCGGGTTTTCAACTCAAATCCTCTTTGGTCTCAAAGCGTCCTTTGCGGGTTTTCGCCTTGGCCCCTCTTTTTTCTTTCTTCTTTTGATTGAATATTTCATTTTATTTTTTTCTTTTCTTTTTTTTTATTTCAAGGCGCCCTTTGTAGGTTTTCACCTTGGCCTCTCTTTTCAAATGAAATCTGAACTCCCCGATTTGAACATATCTTTGCCATCCATCTTGGTCAAAGTTAATGATCTTCCAGAACAAGCCTTCTTCACCACATAAGGTTTTGCCAAATTTGGCATTTACTTTCCTCTGAAGTCCTTTTGTATGAGAAGAATCCTTCATAATGCCAGGTCTCCATTATGAAATTCTCTTGGGTGAACCTTTTTGTCATAAGCCCGTATTATCTATTTTTGGTACATTCGACCATGATGAATACTTTCAATCAAGCTTACTGGAGACGGTCTGCTTTATCCAATTCTTAATTCAATCAAAGCTTGGAGAAAAGGAATCTTAACTTCCAACAATTGCTTCCCTTTCATAAACCAATGGGAAAGATGCCCCGGTGAAGGTCCTGGCCAACGTTCAAGAAACATAAAGGATAAATGGTAACTTCTCTATGCCAACCTTTACAAGTCTCAGTCATTTTTTCAAAAAATTTTGAATGGTTTTTTTTGGCTGCCTTTGCTGCACTGAATGGTGTTTGATCTTTGAACAGACTGTAAATCTTTGACATTGTGCAATTATGTATGATCCCTTCTGGCATTCTTTGTTGGCACCTAGTTTTTTTTTTTTGACATTGAGAGTGGGGTTTGATGACTGTCGACATTATAAGATTGGCATAAGAAGCGACTTTCACCCTTTTGGTAACCAACTACCATGAATATGAATCGATGTTGGCTAAAAGCCTTTGAGGAGATTGGCTTGATAACGTCCATGCCCCATATTTAGGGAATCTGTAAGGAAATAGAGGAGGCACATAAGTCCTGTATTCATCCATCTGGCATTTAGGGCATAACTGATGCAATTCCCCTTTCTTGGTAAACCAGTAGCCCGAACCTCTTGATTAGCCTGGCCATTATAGAACCATTAACATAGGTTCTTTAAACACCAATCTTAACAGCATACCCACGTTTCAGTAGCCTGGTGTGCCTTGATATGATTGTGTGAAAACATCTTTGAATTATTGAAAACAGCTCAATGATGTCTCGCCTTATTTCTGTGATGAATTAGGCTTCGATCTTTGCCCCTTTTCTAAGCTCGCAACGCCTACTGACCCTTTGCAAGGTAGAGTCTATTCTCATCATGTTCAGCCATCCTTAACAAATCAAAAGATAAGCTACAATCTCTGTCATCTTCAAAATCCTTAGATCCTTCTAGACCCATATCTCACTCAAAAGGGAGTCAGTAACAGCGTCGCTCATGTCTTGATATTTGGGTACCTATTATAGGTATGAAGGCAAATTCCAAAGAATAAATGACTTTAAGGATGATTATTTATGGTATGATCATGAATGAACAATGAAAAATATTTGAATGAAAGAATTTATAAATAGAAGGAATGAAAGAATACTTGCCCAACAAGATGCATTAAAATAAATATTATGGACACAAGCCTATTTCACAAAAAGATTCTTATTGCCTCTAGGCTTAAAGCAACAAGCATGTTTTGAATATTACTCTAGATTAGCTAAAAACACAGGGATCCCTTCCACAGTCCCATTGTTCAAAATTTTCCCATGTATGTAAGGGCTTGGAAACTTTTATTCCGTGATTCCTTTTTCAAATATATTATTAGTGTTCTGATTTCCCGATTTCTAGGCTTCTGAGGACTTCTTCAAGGAAACGCACTCTCCTGACCCATCCAGTTTCAATTATCACATTTTACTGCCTCGTCAGAATGATCTGGTTCTGAAAAATCATTGAACTTCACAATTCTCATTTTAATGAATCTTTCGACCAACTTCTTAAATGCAATGCAGTTATCGATTGAGTGGCCCGTTATTCCCGCATGGAACTCGCATTGAGCGTTCGAATCATACCATTTGGGGTACGGGGGTTACATTGGTTTCAGGTAATGAGGAGCTACAGCATGCATATCAAATAAGCTCTGGTATAACTCCCTATACGTCGTTGGAATAGGTGTGAACTAGAGTTTCTCTGAGTTCGGTCTTGAATTGGGTTCTTGCCTCGGGGAGACCTGATAGTTGGTAGTTACCGTCCTTGGCTGGTTTACTATAATCGGCTCTGAATGGCCCTTGTTATACCTTCTCGTACTATTCGCTTGATTTTCCTTTTTCTTGGGGGCTTTTAAAGTCCACTTTCCTTTTCCTTTTGTTTCTGTCAGTACCACCGGTTTGGCTCGATCATCCTTCGAGTTAAAACCTGAGCCCATCAGGAAGTTTAACAGTGCCAAGGTATCACTCTGACATTGGGGTTTGATAATGACAGGTGCCCCTTGCGGAGGCACGTCTGGTTGGGCGAAGACTTCTATTGGAGTAAAACTTGGAGGATAAAAGAAGACTTCATTATCATTCTCATTGTTGACCATCGGGCCTTTTATTTTTTTGAGCCCTTCGACTAGTAATTGGGTTAACTGGCACATCATATTCATTTGATCTCGCATATCCTGTTGAATTTTAGCCAATTGCTCTTGCATCAGTATTTGCCTTTGCTCTAATCTCTCCAACCTTTGTTAACTGAAATAATTCCACCTAATTAGGGTCTTTCTACGAATTTTAATGCATGTGATATGACGTAATGCAAATGCATGAAATGCAATGCAAATGCATGGAATGAATGCAAAAAGAAAGAGAGGCGTTAATTATAAATTCAATTCCATTAGAAGAACTTTTCTAGAAAATAAATTTCTTTACATAAAACGGATTGCATATACAGCTTTGTCCTTATAGTCCAGGTGAAAACACCAATCCTTTTCTTCATATCCGGATGTTTTGATCTTGTCCCGTGAACTTTCTCAATAGACGCCTCTTCTAGCTCCTTGTTGGTTGGTCCAGGCCGTACCTCTTCACTCACTTATCCTCCACGATGTTCACAAGCTTCTTTAAGAAAAATGATGACTCTCAAAAAATCCTTGTCGGCTTGAATCCTCAGGTAAAATCTTGTATTCTTCTGCGGACTATCAGCCCTCTCTCGTTGTTTACCTGGACTATGTTCGAACAACCGTATTATAATCCACTTTATCAAGTAACTCATGTCTTTATGACAAACTCTTCTATTTAGCAATCGAATATGAATCAACACCTCCTTTCTAAGATGATGCCGTGTGATGCAATGCAATGCAATCATAAACAAAACAAAACATGTTAGCACAGGAGAAATAAACAAAATAGAGTACCTATCCGGGTGACCACTAGGGTTTGGTACAATTCTACCTAGGGTAGGCTCTTAGGGCTCACTATATGTGGTTTGGTTCTAAGGAAAGTTACCCGAACTGGCAGATTCTTCGATCATCACCCATTATAGGCTCATACGGACCGAGTTCAGTTCAGGGGAATACATTTCCCTATGGCTGCACGGAGACGAAAATCTCACAAAGATATAGGTACGGATGTATCCCGAAAGCAATCCACTATCCTGCACGGAGGTGAAAACCTCACGAAGGAGTAGCTTCTCACTCCCACTTAAAGGGGTAAGACCAAAATGGTCCCTATGTAATATGAAGGAAGACTCAAACTACAGTAAGTAATAATACAAAAAAATGCAATAATGGGATCGTAATTTTTCAAATCAGATTTTTAATTTTCGACAACAAGACAGAAAACAATCAATTTTATGGCTCGACTCTCTGAAATCCCCAGCGGAGTCGCCAAGCTGTTGTAACCATTTTTTGAGAAAGCGGGGTCGACTTGGATTTTAAATGAAAATAAAGAACGGGAGTCGCCATCAATCCTTTTTATTGAGGTGTGATCAGGTCACCTCGTAAAATGGTTGTTTTTAATAAACAGTTTGATTTATCAAAACAACGATTTTGGTCTACGAAACTCAAAAAAAGGGGTTCGAGAGTCGGTTACGCACGAGGAAGGATTAGAACCCTCGATACGCCCAAAATTGGTACCTAGTTGATTAATCGAAGTCTTAGTGTCGAATATTTGAAAACATAAAAGAATTTAAAACACGATCCCTCCTTTTTTGTTGATGCCTAAAAAACATTTGGATAAATTGAAAATGTGTGCCAAAGGCTGTATCGTCTCAAGGTAAAATGTCATATCCAATACGTTAGGACACAACACCTCGACCTTCGAGGCTAAACTTGCCTTTTGTTTGAAACTTATGTATTTAATTTTGAAAGGATATTGGTTACTCGGAATGAACGAGAAAATCGAAAACCCAATACATTAAGGCACGATTTCTCGAGTTTCTAAATACAAAATATTGCTATGGTCTAGAAAATCTTATCCCGAACTAGCAAAACGTCACATCCAATGCGTTAGGACACAACATCTCGTATTCTTGAGAATAAGCTTTTCATTTAAAATTTATGTATCTGTTTTTAAAAAGGATATTCGGTTATTTAGATTAAACGAGAAAAATTGAAACCCAATACGTTAGGGCACGACCTCTCGAATTTCTAAATAAGGAATATTACCTTTATGAAAAGGATAAATTTTGTATCGGACAAAATGCAACACGAATTTGCAACAAATGCAAAAAGTGAATTACGATGCTAGCAAGTATATAGAATAAACGCATTAAATACAAATGACAATAAACGAAAATAGAATAAAATCAATAAGCTAAATGATAATAAATAGGAAACAAAAGGATAAATGGCAAGATGAAAGTTTTACGAGAAGAAAAGAAAAGAAAAATGATAATAATAATGATAATGACAGTGATAATGAAAATAATATGGATCTATAAATGTAAGTAAAAATATATAAAATAAGATAATAATTTGAGTGAAAATAGAAATATATGTGAAATAATATAAGTATAAATAGATGAATGAAAATTAAATAAATAATAATAGTATTAAACTAAGGAAATAAATATAGATACAAATATAGTAAAAATAATAATACTAATATGGGTAAAAAATAATAGTGACAAAAATGATGTTGATTAATGATAATAATAATAAATAGTAATAATAATAGACAACAGTAAAATGAATAAATAAAAATAATAATATCATAATAGTAATGATAATAATAATAATAATAACAATGCGAAAATAATAATAATAAAATAAGGGAATAATAATAATAATAATAAGGTAAAAAAATAAAAATAAAGTAATAATAAAATTAATAATATTAAAAGTGATAATCAAAATAATACTATTAGTTATAATAACAATGCTAATAACAATAGCAGTGGAATAAAGTAATAGTAATACATATAACAGTAATAATAATAAATATAATAAATAATTATTATTATTATTATAATATCAATAATAAAATAAAATAAAGAATATGATAAAAGAAATACATCACTTTAAAGTGCTAAAAGTAAAGAGTAATGAATAAGAAATAAATAAATAGAAAATAAAATATTATACAAAAAGAATGAAAAATAAAATAAAAACGAATCTTTAAATGAATGAGGTATCAAATTGAAATTAAAATAAAATTGAAGCCCTAAATTATAAATAAAACATGAAAAGGGATTAAATTGAAAGCAAAAATAAAGTTTTGGGGCAAAAATGGAAATAAAATAAGGCAAAAGGACCTAATTGTATCGCGCCCCAAAAGGATGAGGACTAATTAGGAAATTATTCGCCTTATCCAAAACGTGCGGCACCCAAGGGGACTAAAATGAATCAGAAAGAAAATTACTGGGGCAAATTTAAAAAACAAAAGAATCTAATTGAAATAGGCTTAAAAAGCGGAAGGGCCAAAAGCGAAAATAGCCCTTCCTTAAAAAACACGCGGATCCTAGGTTCTGGGCCGGGTCAAAATCGGGTCGGCTCAAAACGACGTCGTTTTGGGTGTTTAAGGCCAGCCCCAAAACGACGTCATTTTGGGAGGCTATTTAAGGCCCAAAATTCTTTAAAAAAGTTCATTTCATCACTTTTTATTAAAAAAAAAAAAACTCTTACCCTTTCTTTTTTTTTCTCTCCAGGGCTGGAATCCGGCGAGATTTTCGGTGTCGCTCGCCGCCGCGCCTCGGTCGCCAGTGCCACCGCCGGCCACTGCACGGTGGCCGAAACTTCAAAAAAGGGTAAAATTTTGTATTTTTTTATATTTTTTTTTGCTATATTTGATATGTTTGTTTATATAAAATGTTGTTTACAAAAAAAAATAAAAATAAATAAATAAAACCTATGTGTATATAATAGATTAAAAAAAAAGGGAAAATATGAAAAAGAAATACCCTTCTTGCGTTTTTCGGTTCTCTTTGTTTGCTGTTTTTTGGTGTTTATGGATGTTTTTATTTGTGCTTGAGTCTCTTCCCTTTTATTTCTCAAAAAAAAGTCTCCTTTACATTCGGTTTTAATATGGCTTATATAGCCATTTTACAAGACTTTTAATCTATTTTTTTTGATGTCATTTCCGTTGCAGGAGCAGTTGGGCGGTGGAGCAGGCGGTGAGGGCGGTGCTGACAGTGGCAGAGGTTAGGGGTGGCAGCCCTTGGATTAGGGGGCTAGGGTTAGGTTTTCTTTTTTCTTTTTTTTTTTTGTTGTTTAATTGGTATTGGGCTTGTTAGTTTGGGTAATTTGGGGTAGTTTTTTTTTTGGAGGGTCTTGTAATTGGGTTTAATTATTTGGGCTGTTTGGGTAGGGCAAAAATGGGCTTGTACATTATTAATAGTTCAAATATATTCAAATACGTTACCAATTCATACTCAATTCACTAAACCTTTTTAATCATTTTCGAACATCAAGACATATCATAGTATCTATTTCACTTGCACGAAACTAACCAAACCATTTTATACCATGAGTCACATTTGACGTTTGCATAAAAATAATATTTTAATGTACACCACATTTGCATTTGTATATTAGTATACTTAAACCACACATATTATCCTATTAACTAATCATTGATTCGGTTATAATATTATCAATATCATATGCATATCATAATGAACCAAATATTATAACCAAACCATACTATTTCACTTGCCATTTAGATACGTACCTAAACATTCATGAAACATATTCATAACTTACCAAAACAACCAAACATATATAGTCAACCATTCAGGTATAATATAAGTACATACATCGTCATTACAAACTGAATTAAATTATCCAATACACATTCGAACATATAAGTATCCTTTTATCATACTTTCAAACCGAATTATAAATAGCTTTAGTTTCCAACTCCCGTATACATACTACATTATATAAATATAAATATCACATAGCCAAAATCATTAAACTTTAACATTATTTATTCTTCTAAATACATCAAACATGTTTCATTTACCTTATTGCCGAATCACATAGCTTAATTCAACTATCATTAACAAAGCATATTACACAAATTACACATAAACTCACCTTAACCGAGATCATACACACAAACATAAACATAGTAACCATGTTTTGCATATAATAAGTCAAGGCCAATTTGCTAAAACCGAACATATCGAGCACTTAACCAAGTATATACTTAGCATTTCACCTATAAATCATAATCGAATTCACTTAATACCAATCACTTAACAACACTTTAACAAAGCATATCAAACAAAATTTACATATATTTACTTATAATTAACCTATAGCCGAATCACTAAGACCATAACCAAACATGTCACACATACCATATATATATATATATATATAAATAACACATAACCATTATTAACTAAACTTGAATATTATTTCTAGCCATTTTCGCATGGCTTTAATAATTACAAATTCAAAACCAACCAAACTAATACTAGACGATACATGCCATAGATTCAAAATCCAAACTTAGTAAATACCAAAACAGTCGATAGTGTGATAGGCTCCTCCGACGATCCCCGAGCTCAATCCATCTTCCAAAATCTATAAAACAAATAGTAAACATACACACAATAAGCTTTCGCAGCTTAGTAAGCCATAAGCAAACAATAATCATGTGAACATTAACACTGAATCAATTAGCCAAGTCAATCCAAACCTTAATTAAATATACATATAACACACCCACAAGTTTATATGTTATCAAATATACATTAGCATTTAATATCATATAGCTAAATGCACAAATACTCATAAAAATGTATAATTATCACTTTTAAATACCACAACTATATCAATAAGCCGAATATACATGTTCTCAAATACAAGGTTATCATTTAAATTTCTCATACACATACCATATGGCTAATTGTACCAATACACATGAACTTATATAAATCTCACTATTAAATTCACATATACCACATTTGACTGAAAACACAATCACATATACTTACACATAGTTCACATTTATAACTTTAGCATTTATACAATCAATTAAACAACCGACTTACCTTATTTTCACAACTTGGTATAAGTACATACCTAAGCCTTTTAATTTGATTTTCACATTTGGTCTTCACTTAACATTGCCTGTTGAACCGTTAGGAATTAAAAAAGGATACGTGGATGGTAGGAAGCTCGTACAATGCCAACGTCCCAAAGGTGGTCTTATATGTAATCACATATCGATGCCACTGTCCTAGACAAGGCCTTACACGAATCAAATACGATGTCAATGTCCCAGACATGGTCTTACACGTAAACACAAGTCGATGCCAACGTCCCAGACGTGGTCTTACACGATAACACATATCGGATATCCTATGTCATGACATATGTATCCTATCTATTCCTAAGGTTCGTACGGGGCTTACGGACGTCGAAACTCGATTGAATCAAGCTCGGAATATAGCCAATCACCACAATCACATTCGGCCATAGCATAAATAATTCAAATAATTCATTTCGATTATGTAACAAATATATATCCATAGATATAACAACATTTAAATGCTTATTGACTTACCTCGAATATCGACGGACGGAATAAATGACTATTCATTTATTTTTTTATTTTCCCCTGATCCAAATCCGTTTTCTTTGGTTCTTGATCTAAACATATTCAAATTAAACTTATTTAAACATAATTCCATTCAATTTAATCCAAAAACACATAAATGGGAAAATTACCATTTTGCCCCTGACATTTTATACTTTTTACAGTTTAGTCCCTATTGCATAAAACACAAAATACACAAAATTTCACATTACCCATGCTTGGCCGAATATTCACATGCTTCATACAAGTCCATATATTTTATTTATTTCACATTTTAGTCCCTCAAAATATTATTTTCACAATTTAATCCAAATTACTCAAATTCATCAAAAATCCAAAGACAAAACATGTTAATCTAACACATATATTTCATATTTCATCATCAAACAACAAAAATAACAAGCTATCATTAACGGCTTAACTCAAAATATTCATCAAAATAAAAAATTCAAGCATGGGTTTTGTAGTACTCGAAGCAACAATCTAAAAAACATAAAAATTATCAAAAATCGAAATCGAAATCGAAATCGAAACATACCTCAATTTGCTTAAATAAGGGCCGAATACCCTAAGCTTGTTCTTTTCTTTTTTTTTTTCTTTTCTTTACATTTGATTATAAGAAATAAAAAGATGGACATAACTTTTTTTTAAGTTATGTTTGTCTTATTATTATATTATTATATTATATTATATTATTATTATTATTTAATATAAAAAAAACTATATAATATAACATTAGTGTCGTCCATTCAATTATTAAAATGGGTTAATTACAACTTAAATCCTCCATATGAAAAAGACAATAGCAATTAGGTACTTTCACAACTAACCATCAAATTTTCATTTTACACAATTAAGCCCTTTTATTTAATCAAACACTCAAACAACGAAATTAAAACACGAAAATTTAACACAAACAAATTCACTCATAATAAACACTGAAAATAATTTCAAAATATTTTTCAGACTCGAATTTGTGGTCCCGAAACTACTATTCCGATTAGGGTCAAAATCGGGATATTACAAAAACAAAACAAAACAAAACATATAGGCTACCATTAGCCAAAATGACCTATACATGCCATTAAACCCAAAATATAAACCAAAAGTACCAAAATAAGCGTTTGATAGTGTGATGTAATCTCCGACAACTTCCAATCCAAACGAGCTTCCGAACCACTATAAAATACGGAAAATAAAACAGAGTAAGTAATTAAGTTTAGTAAGTTTGTAATACTAAAAATACAACTTACCATTCAACCACAATTTAGGTAAGTAAAATTAAGACATAATCAACACCATTTTGGCCCAAAAGCCTAATACATAATTATCAACCATGTTAGCCATATATTCATATGTCAAATATATATATGTCAAATATATACCACTTCCTGTATTTCACATAAATACATGTACTAGTTCGTATCGAACTCATATAATCCTTATAACAACACTATGCTCGTTGAACCTCATAAACCGTAATATATACATATTTTAATCCCACATTTGGCATACTTTTGGATTATTTATCCCTTGAATTGTGGAATTTGATGCTTCTAATCCTTTAATTTCATGTTTTATACTTAAGAGAGCATTGGAGGATGAAAAGAACGAGAAACGGGCCAAAAACGGAGAAAATGGGCCAAAGTAAGAAATCCACACGGCCTGGGGTTCGCCACACGGTCGTGCCACTTTAGCAGACTCGAACACGGCCTAGGGCTCGATTCACACGGGCCTGCCACACGGGCGTGTCCCTGCTGTGACTTGTTTTAATTCCACTCAGAAAAGGATACTTAGAGGCAAAGAAAGACATTCCGAAAGCCTATATAAACACCCTAGAGGGCAAACTAAAGGGAGAGTTCGTCGGAGTTGGTCAGAGTTCGACAGAAGACCTCTGTCAGGGCTTTTGACAGGAGCGAAGCCAGAGAGAGCTGAAATTAAGGAATTACTCGAAGAAAGCCAGTTGATCCATCTCAGAAGTCAGAATCACGCTCAAGACTGAGCATTTTCCCTTTAATTTTCTTCAGGGGTTTTAAGGTTTTTCTTTATGTTTTGTTATTTAATTTCTTCTGAGATGTATTCTTTTATAAACATGAACTAAACCCCTCAAATACCTAAGGGGGATGAAACCTAAGATGAATCTTGTTATTGTTTTCTGAACTGTATGATAAATACTTGATTTGTTCTTAATTATGTGTTCTTAATTCTTGTGTTAATATTTCAGGATATTGATTCAAGTACTGATGTGCTTATTCAGAGGAGCAAAAGTCCCTATTTAAGAGTAGATCTAGCATAGTTAAGCGGAGTTGATGGCACTCCTAGAAATAGGTCGACGAAAATCTATTGGATTAGGGTCAAACCTAATATGGGAGTCCATAGATCGAGTTAATGCAACACTAGGGGTTTTAATTAGAAAAAGATTTCAACTAATCAACCTAGGGTTAGATGTTAGTAGCCTCAAAAGAGGTATTAATATAAATTAGGGAATCCTACAGATCAAGTCAAGTGAATAAATCGTTTGGTTCAGAGTTAAATAACAAGTTAAGTCTAGGTGGATTCGTCCTCAGGTATTGTCTTAATCAATTGGTTTTCTCAAAAGTATTTTCCCAATTCATTTTCTGTATCTTAGCATCCTTCGCTTAGTAATTAGTTAGATAAACATTAAACCCTTTTATTTTAGGCTACATAATAGAAAGAAAGTTAGTACTAGTACTTTTGGTTCCCTTGGGTTCGACATTCCGGTCTTGCCACTAAGCTATACTACTGTTCGATAGGTGCGCTTGCCTCAATAGTAGTGATAGTTAGTTTCTAGGCTCGATCATTCATTATATAAATTTTAAAACTCTCAGACACACGATCAAGTTTTTGGCGCCGTTGCCGGGGAACTGAAATATTAGGAACGCTAAATTTTTATTACTTTAGCCATTTTTCTTCTATTTATTTATTTCTTTCTAATTTTTATTTTTGGTTTTCTAATCTCTCTATTATTTTTCTGATAGGTTTTTCTAGTTTATGCCTAGAAGGAACCTATCAGGACCCTTGATTTTTGGCAGTGATATAGAAGGTACCGTTCGCAGAAACAGAAGAGAACTAAGGCGAAGCTTACAATACATAGAAGAAGAGCAAGAGAATGATACCAATACTACCGCGGAGATGGCTGATAACAATCCGCTACCTCCTATGGTTGCCGCAAACTTGGTGAATCAAAATCCTGCTCCTCGTACTATGTATGATTATGCTAAACCTAATTTAACAGGAACTGAGTCAAGTATTGTTAGACCTGCTATTGCTGCAAATAATTTTGAACTGAAACCTAACACAATTCAGATGATACAGCAATTTGTTCAGTTTGATGGTTTGCAGGATGAAGATCCATATAATCACTTGGCAAATTTCCTAGAATTTTGCGATACTTTCAAAATAAATGGCGTTTCTGATGATGTCATTCGTCTTCGGTTGTTTCCCTTTTCGTTGAGGAACAAAGCAAAACAGTGGTTGAACTCGTTACCACGAGGATCAATCACTACATGGGAACAAATGACCGAAAAATTTTTGTTAAAATATTTTCCGCCGGCTAAAACAGCAAAGTTGAGGAATGATATCTCTTCTTTCGTGCAGATGGATTTAGAGACACTTTACGATGCATGGGAGAGATACAAGGATTTATTGAGAAGGTGCCCACACCATGGATTACCTTTGTGGCTCCAAGTTCAAACCTTTTACAACGGTGTGAACCCCTCAACTAGGCAGTTGATTGATTCAGCTGCCGGCGGTACCCTAAACAACAAAACACCTGAGGCTGCCTACGAATTCATTGAAGAGATGTCACTGAATAACTATCAGTGGCAAGTCACGAGGACAAAGCCAACAAAAGCCGCCAGTATTTTCAACCTCGACGCAGTGACCATGCTATCAAATCAGGTAGAACTGTTAAGTAAGAAAATTGATGGTTTATGTGGTTCTTCGCAGGTACATCCAACTATGCAGTGCGATACGAATGGAGGAGTGATGGGCAATACAGAATATCTACCTTACAACCCGAGCATTGAAAACGAGCAAGTTCACTATATGGGTAATAATTCTAGACCTCAAAATAACCCTTATAGTAATTCTTACAATCCAGGTTGGAGGAACCTCCCAATTTCTCATGGGGTGGTCAAGGAAATCAAAGACATCAACCCCTCCCAGGCTTCCAACAGCAACCCTGCCCACAAGAAAAGAAGCCGAACCTTGAGGAGATGCTAACAAAATTTATAGCAGTGTCAGAAACCCGTTTCTAAAACATCGAGACAGCACTTAAAAATCAACAAGCATGGATTCAAGGGATCGAAAACCAATTAGGGCAACTTGCTAAGCAGTTCTCTGAACGATCACAAGGAAGCTTGCCAAGCAACACTGAAACAAACCCAAAGGAGCAACTTCAGGCCATAACAGCTCACGATAGTGAAGGGTTAGATGAACCAGAATTGAGGCAAGAGAATATGGGAGAGGAAGGTAAGGTTGAGGTAAGCCATAATAAACCAAAACCGGTAATTACAGAGTACCAACCTCGTGTGTCATACCCCAATGCGATGAAGAAAGACTACACAGATGAACAATTCGATAAATTTCTTAAACTTCTAAAGAAATTACATATTAACTTACCATTTCTTGAAGCTCTTTCGCAGATGCCAGATTCAAGGAAATTTTTAAAAGAGCTTTTGACAAACAAACTGAAGTTAGACGAAACGTCGCATGTGGAACTAAACGCAGTGTGCTCAACAATTCTACAAAATAAACTACCATGAAAGTTAAAAGATCTAGGGAGTTTTACAATTCCATGCTTAATTGGTAGTTTATCTGTTGATAATGCTTTAGCTGATTTAGGGACAAGCATAAATGTTATGCCTTATAAAATGTTTAAACAGCTAGGCCTAGAGAAACCTAAACAAACTATGATGAGCATTCAATTAGCTGATAAAACTATTATAATTCTTAGGGGTATAGTCGAAGATGTACTAGTCAAGATTGACAAATTCATATTCTTAGTAGACTTTGTCGTTTTAGACATAGATGAGGACAATAATATTACTTTAATTTTAAGAAGACCCTTTTTTAGCAACTGCCAGAACTAAAATCGATGTTGGTACAGGTGAACTCATACTTTGTGTAGGTGACGAAACGATCACTCTTCAGGCTCTTGACTCGGCTAGGACATCAAGTAATCAAGGTGATAACATAAATTCTATTAATGACCATTCGATTAAACCTTCTTTTCAGGAAGCACAACGGAACTACACAACTGAGCCAGTTCCTAGACCTTATGCCAACAAGGAAATAACTCATGAGGAACGAAGGCTTCAGATCGATGAACTAGACGAGTGGAAGACACATTTCAAGGAGAAATTAGGAACACACGAAGCAGAACCAAAGCAAAACCATGTCAAACTTAAGGATGAGCCAAATCCTAGACCTTATGCCAACAAGGAAATAACTCACGAGGAACGAAGGCTTCAGATCGATGAACTAGACGAGTAGAAGACACATTTCAAGGAGAAATTAGGAACACACGAAGCAGAACCAAAGCAAAACCATGACAAACTTAAGGATGAGCCAAACCAATTTAAGATCGGAGATCAGGTATTGTTGGATAAAATAGACCCTCGGATCGCCACTGCAGACCTTGATACAAACGAAGAAATCCCTTTTGAGGTACTGAATATCTTCCCATATGGAACAGTCGAGGTAACTAATCCTAAGTTCGGTACTTTTAAGGTAAACACTACTCGACTTGAACTGTATAATGATCATAAAACTGATAGCAGGGGTGATAAACCATAATATGAACATATTTTAATCCAACATTTAGCATACTTTTGGATGATTTATTTCTTGAATTATGTAATTTGGTGCTCTTAATCTTTTGTTTTCATGTTTTATACTCAGAAGATCACCGGAGGATAAAAAGAACGAGAAACTGGCCTAAAACGGAGTAAATGGGCCACATCACGAAATCAACACGACGTGCCTCCTTAACAGACTCGAACACGGCCTGGCCATGATTCATACGGGCGTGTCCCTGACGTGAGAAAGAAAAGTTTCAGTCGGATTAGGGTACTTAGAGGCAAAGAAAGCCATTCCAAAAGCCTATATAAACACCCTAGAGGCCAACCTTCAGGGGAGTCCAGTTGAGAGTCCAGTCGGGAGTCCAGCTAGGCGTCTAGCTAGACCAAGGAGCAAAGCCAGAAAAGGCCAGAATTATAGGATTCACTCAAAGAATAGCCAGTTGATTGATTTCAAGAAGCCGGAGTTATACTCAAGACGGAGGATCTCTCTTTCAATTCCTTCAAGGGGTTTTAGGGTTTTCTTATGTTTTGTTTTATCTTTTCTTTTGAGATGTATTCTTTTATCATTATGAACTAAACCCTCAGATACCTGAGGGGATGAAACCTAAGATGAATCTTGTTATCGTTTGCTGAACTATATGATAAATACTTGATTTGTTCTTAACTATGTGTTCTTAATTCTTGTTTTGGTATTTCCGGGATATTGATTCAGGTATTGATGTGCTTAGGCGGTGGAGCAAAAGTCTCTACCTAAGAGTAGATCCAGTATAGTTAAGCGGAGTTGCTCGCGCGCCTAGAAATAGGGTGACGAAAATCTGTCGAATTAGGGTCAAACCTAATATGGGAGTCCATAGATCGAGTTAATGCAATTCTAGGGGTTTTAATTAGAAAGAGATTTCAATTAATCAACTTAGGGTTAGACATTAGTAGCCTCGAAAGAGGTATTAATATAAATTAAGGAATCCTACGGATCAAGTCAAGTGAATAAGTCGTCTAGTTCAGAGTTAGATAAGAAGTGAAGTCTAGGTGGATTCTTCCTCGGATATTGTCTTAATCAATTGATTTTTCCCAAATTTATTTTCCCCAATTCATTCTCTTTGTCTTTTCATCTTTAGCTTCGTTGTTAGTTAATTTTAGATTAGATAAAAATTCCTTTAATTCTTAGGCTAAATAATAAAAAAAAAGTTAGTATTAGTACTTTTGGTTCTTTTGGGTTCGACAATCCGGTCTTGCCACAGCTATACTACTGTTCGATAGGTGCACTTGCCTCAATCGTTGTCGCAGTTAGTTCTAGGCTTGATCATTCTTTATATAAAATTTTAAGACTCTGATAGACACGGTCAAGTTTTTGGCGCCGTTGCCGGAGAACTAAAATATTAAGAAAGCTCAATTTTTATTACTTTAGCCATTTATTATTATTATTAATTTTTTTTACTTTGCTAATTTTTCCTCTATTTGCTTTTGGCAGATAATTTTAGTTTATAGAGAAGATGGCACTGGATAATTATCAGTGGCAAGTCATGAGGACAATGCCTACTAAAGTAGTCGATGTTTTCAACCTTGATGCGGTCACCATGTTATCAAACCAGGTAGAACTGATAAACAAAAAGATTGATGGTTTATGTGGTTCTACGCAGGTACATCCAGTAATACAGTACGATACAGATGGAAGAGGGGTGAACAACACAGAATATCTATCCTACAACCCTAGCACAGAGAACGAACAAGTTAACTATATGGGTAACTATTCTAGACCTCAAAATAATCTTTATAGTAACACTTATACTGTAGGTTGGAGGTACCATCCCAATTTCTCGTGGGATGATCAAGGTAGTCAAAGACCATAACTTCCTCCAGATTTTCAACAACTACCTCATCAGCAGGAACAGGAGTCGAACCTTGAGGAGATGTTGACAAAATTTATATCTGTGTCAGAAACTTGTTTCCAAAACACCGAATTAGCACTCAAAAATCAAGAAGCATCGATTCAAGGGATCAAGAATCAATTACGTCAACTTGCTAAGTTGATCTCAGAACAACCATAAGAAAGCTTGCCAAGCAACACTGAAACTAACCCAAAAGAGAAAATTCAAGCCGTTGATCTAGCATAGTTAAGCGGAGTTGATCGCACTCCTAGAAATAAGACGATGAAAATCTGCCGGATTAGGGACAAACCTAATATGGGAGTCCATAGATCGAGTTAATGCAACACTAAGGGTTTTAATTAGAAAGAGATTTCAATTAATCAACCTACGATTAGACGTTAGTAGCCTCGAAAGAGGTATTAATATAAATTAGGGAATCCTACGGATCAAGTCAAGTGAATAAATCGTCTGGTTCAGAGTTAAATAACAAGTGAAGTCTAGGTGGATTCTTCCTCAGGTATTGTCTTAATCAATTGGTTTTCTCAAAAGTATTTTCCCAATTCATTCTTTGTGTCTAAGCATCCTTCGCTTAGTAATTAGTTAGATAAACATTAAACCCTTTTATTTTAGGCTAAATAATAGAAAGAAAGTTAGTACTAGTACTTTTGGTTCCCTTGGGTTCGACATTCCGGTCTTGCCACTAAGCTATACTACTGTTCGATAGATGCGCTTGCCTCAATCGTGGTGATAGTTAGTTTCTAGGCTCGATCATTCATTATATAAATTTTAAAACTCTCAAACACACGATCAGAACCATTTGGAATACTATCGGATATGCGGGTATCTCACACATTATGTGCCTACATGTGGTCGAAACCATTACAATCTCATATCTCATATCAATGCTCTCTCTTGAGCCATAACAGGGTCTGCTCACACAAGTTATCAGTCAAGACGTAGCTACACGGTGCTGCTCACATAAGCTATAAAGTAACCGCAACACATGCCAAAAACTCAGCCACCGGTAGGACATACGAGACCAGCTGATACGGCCCGGCTCGGGATGAGTCGAAACGTATGCGGGTTGCCCAATCGTCTACGAGGAGGAATCAAGCCTTTGGAAAATAATTGGAAAATATGGATGCGTTTGCGGAAGTTTTAAGTGAATAAAAATAAGAAATGGTTCGGTTTGATGAAAAGAAATGAAAAATGGATAAATAGAATAAAAAAATAGATAAAGGATAATTTTGATGGGGGTGGATAAACGAACTTAAACAAGAAGTGGTTCGACACTAAAGAGTGTCACCCCGGATTCTATAATGTTTAAGGTGGAAAGATGAAAATAGGTTGATGAACGCCACACCAAAGGGAATTTGGTGATAAGTTCAAACAAGTCGAAGACGCCACAAGCAAGCTTGATAAGTCTAACGAAACTTGTACGAAAATGAAGAGGAGATGAACTCACTCAAATGAACAAAAGTTCATAAAATTTTCTTAAAGTCTGAATTATTTCAAATGAGAATTACATAGCCTTTTTATAGGCTGAACAAAGGCTAGCCAAATAGTCTTCTAATCTTGCCTCTTAACCCTTACGTTTTTGAGAGGGCACCAGCAACCTTTAACCCTTAACCCTTGAGTTTTTGAAGAGGCACCTAACAACCTTTTAACCCTTAAGTTTTTGAAAAGGCACCAGTAACCTTGTCCCTTAACCTTTAGGTTTTTGAAAAGGCACCTAGCAACCTTTTAACCCTTAAGTTCACCAAAAGGCACCTATCAATAAAATAATTAAAATGAGCTAAGAATGAGCTAATAACGAGCTCATATGATTATTTGGTAGCTAGTATAGTTGGCTTTAATTAAATTGTAAATATTCGGTGTGTTCTTGAAGTCCTTTCTTTCTTCGTTCCAGATTTGTGCCACTAAAACTGAAGTGGCATCCTTAAGTCGTTTAGCACGGCTACGCGTAATTGGTCCATTGGGCAGCTCGAGGGTGTCTCGGTTTAGTTCCGTTATAGGTGCGTTCGTATCATTCCCTCCCTCTTTAAGTTGTTTCGTCCTCGAATCATCACCTACATCAAAAGGAGACAGATCAGAGACATTAAAACTGGCGCTCACGTTATAGTCACCTGGTAAGTCCAATTTGTACGAGTTGTCATTTATTCGTTCAAGGACTTGAAATGGACCGTCCCCCCTTGGGAGAAGTTTGGATCGCCTTTGCGTGGGAAACCTTTCTTTTCGCATATGAACCCAAACCCAGTCCCCTGGTTCAAAGAGAATGCGTCTACAACCTTTGTTAGCTCGTTGGACGTATTGCTCGGTTCTTGCCTCAATATTCTCGCGCACCTTTCGATGCAGTTCCTTTATGTAGTCCGCCTTTTTCCTAGCATCAGAATGGATAAATTTATCTGAAGGCAATGGCAATAAATCAAGAGGGGTGAGAGGGTTAAACCCGTAAACAATCTCGAAAGGCGAAAATTTAGTTGCAGAATGAACAGCTCGGTTGTAAGCAAATTCGATGTGGGGCAGACAGTCTTCCCACGTTTTGAGATTTTTTCGCACCAATGCTCGCAACAAGGTTGATAGGACTCAGTTCACTACTTTGGTTTGTCCATCCGTTTGAGGATGACAAGTGGCCAAAAATAGCAATTTCGTCCCTAACTTTCCCCATAGAGTTCGCCAAAAATAACTTAAAAATTTTACGTCCCGATCAGATACGATCGTCTTTGGAACTCCATGCAATCGTATGATTTCCCAAAAAAACAAGTTTGCAATATGCACAGCATCGTCAGTCTTAGAACAAGGGATAAAATGGGACATTTTAGAAAAACGATCAACTACAACAAAAATCGAGTCCTTCCTGGTTTTTGATCTCGGTATTCCAAGGATGAAATCCATGGAGATGTCGACCCACGGAGTGTCTGGAATAGGAAGGGGCGTATATAAACCATGAGGCTGGACCTGCGATTTTGCTCGTTTGTAAGCTATGCAACGTTCGCAAATCTGTTCAACATCCTTTCTCATTCCTGGCCAGAAAAAATGTTCTTCAAGAGTGGACAATGTTTTGTCTCTTCCAAAGTGACCCATAAGGCCACCACTATGTGCCTCTAACACAAGCATGTCTCGCATAGAACCTTGCGGTATACATAACTTGTTTTCCTTGAAAAGGAATCCTTCATGCCTGTAAAACTTATCAAAAGCACCACTCTCGCAAGCATTATAGACATTGCCAAATTCAGCATCATTAGCATACAATTCCTTAATGTGATGGAAATCAAGTAATTTAGAATCAAGAAAGGTTAATAAAGTGTACCTTCGTGATAACGCATCCGCTACTACATTTTCCTTACCTTTATTATACTTAATTACGTACGGAAATGATTCTAAATACTCGACCCATTTCGCATGCCATTTGTTGAGCTTATGCTGACCTTTAATATACTTGAGCGCCTCATGATCTGAATGAATAACAAACTCTTTCGGCCTCAAGTAGTGCTGCCATGTTTCAAGCGATCTTATTAGAGCATACATCTCTTTGTCATACACAGGGTAATTAAGTGCAGCTCCGCTCAATTTCTCGCTGAAGTACGCCACCGGTCTTCCATTCTGAGTTAGAACGGCTCCGATCCCTACACCTGATGCATCACACTCAATTTCAAAGGTTTTAGTAAAGTCAGGAAGGGATAACAATGGAGCTTTAACAAGACATTCTTTAATGGCATTAAAAGACCGTTCTTGCTCATCGGACCAATGGAAAGCTGAATTCTTCTTGATCACGCTAGTTAAAGGAGCGGCTATCGTGATGAAGTTGGGCACGAATCGGCGGTAAAAACTAGCCAACCCATGGAAACTTCGTACTTGGCTAATCGTTGTAGGACGGGGCCATTCTTGGATTGCTCGAACCTTCTCTTGGTCCACCTCTAAGCCATTTGCACTTACGACGTATCCTAAGAAAACAACCTTGTCAGTACAAAAAGAACATTTCTTGAGATTGGCGTACAATACCTCTTTTCGCAGTGTTTCTAAGATCGCACGTAGATGTTGGATGTGATCCTCCAAAGATTTGTTGTACACTAAAATGTCATCAAAATAAACAACACATGATTTTCCAATGAAAGCTCGTAAAACATGATTCATAAGTCGCATAAAAGTACTTGGAGCGTTTGTAAGTCCGAATGGCATTACCAACCATTCGTACAAATCTAACTTTGTTTTGAAAGCCGTTTTCCATTCATCGCCTTCTCGCATCCTAATTTGGTCATAGTCACTTTTGAGATCAATATTTGTAAAGATTCGAGCTCCACTTAACTCGTTGAGCATGTCATCGAGTCGGGGTATCGGGTGTCGGTATTTGATGGTAATCTTGTTGATGGCGCGACAGTCGACACACATCCGCCACGAACCATCTTTCTTTTGCACTAGTAACACCGGTACCGCGCATGGACTAAGGCTTTCTCGGATATATCCCTTTTCTAGCAATTCAGTGATTTGCTTTTGGAGCTCTTTTGTTTCCTCGGGATTACTCCGGTACGCAGGTCGGTTGGGTAGAGAAGCTCCCGAAACCAAGTCAATTTGGTGTTCTATGCCTCGAATGGACGGTAAACCACTCGGTATCTCCTCCGGAAAAATGTCCTCAAATTCCTGAATCAGAGACATTATAGAAGAAGGAAGATTTTCGGGTAAGTCGTTAGTGTTTAAGAATGATTCCTTGCACAGTAGGACATACATCGGTTGTCTAAGACATAATGCTCTTCGTATATCACTTGCTCTCGCAAAAACACTCATCTTACCACTCTCTTTTTCTTTTAACTCTTGTTTTTCTTTTCTCTCATCAGTGTTTTTAATTTTCACTCTCTCATTTTTTTTGACTTTTTCTTTTGTCTCCTTTCCTTTTTCTTTTGCTTGGTCAATAGAGAGCTTGAGTTTCTGTTGATCATCAAACACTTGCTTCGGAGTAAGGGGTGCAAGTGTTACATTCCTTCCATGATGCTTGAAGGAATATCGATTGGTGTAACCATCGTGCATCACTCGGCGGTCGTATTGCCATGGACGTCCCAAGAGTAAGTGGTTGGCGTGCATCGGCACTACGTCACACAATACTTCATCAGAGTATTTCCCGATGCTAAAGGATACTAACACTTGCTTTGTAACTTTAAGCTCTCCGCCATCGTTAAGCCATTGGAGCTTATACGGAGCCGGATGGTTGGTGGTTGTCAAGCCTAACTTTTCCACCATAAGAGTACTTGCTACGTTTGTACAACTCCCTCCGTCAATGATAAAGCTACAAACCTTACCTTGCACTTGGCATCTTGAATGAAAAATATTATCTCGTTGCTCCTCTTTTCCTACACCTTGAAGGTTGAGGCTTCGCTTCACGACAAGTAATTCACCGTCCACAGGTTGTTCTAAGTCCTCATCAGCCTCAGAATTGGATTCAGATTCATATTCTTCTTCGTCTTCTGTTTCTATCTCACCGTTAATTCGCATCACCATAGTTCGTCTATTCGGGCATTGACTTGCGATGTATCCTCTACCAAGGCATTTGAAGCATTTTATGTCCCTTGATCTTGCATTAGAACTTTCTGGAGCCTTGCCTTTGTCTGTTTCGGCCAAAGGTTTGTTTGTCTTAGGGGTGAAAGTAGAGTCCTTCGACTTGTTCGCTGGGAGTCCCTTGCTCGAGCTTTGGCCCCATTTAGAAGGTTTAGCGTTGGAGTAACTTCGGAATGCTCCTTTCTGCCTCAATTTCTTTTCTACCTTAATGGCCATGTGGACCATATCTTCCATTTCAACATAGTGTTGTAATTCTACAACATTTGCTATCTCACGGTTAAGCCCGGCTAAAAATCGAGCCATGGTAGCTTCTCGTTCTTCTTGTATATCGGCCCGGATCATTGCTACCTCCATCTCTTTGTAATAATCTTCGACGCTCTTCGATCCTTGAGTAAGGTGTTGGAGTTTTTGATGTAATTCCCGATGGTAGTAAGAGGGAATGAATCGTCGTCTCATGGCTGCTTTCATCTCGGTCCAAGGGGAAATTGGACGTTCTCCGTTTCGCCTCCGGTTTGTAGTTAATTGATCCCACCATATCATAGCATAGTCGAAAAACTCTATGGCGGCTAATTTAACCTTTTTATTTTCGGAGTAGTTGTGACAACCGAACACAAGTTCGATCTTCTTTTCCCATTCCAAATAGGCTTCAGGAACTGACTTGCCTTGAAAAGGAGGAATGGTCAACTTGATGTTCTTGAGATCATCGTCTTCCCGCCTCCGATCTCTTTGATCACGTGCTCGTGGACCTCTTCTTCGTTCATTCTGTCTGGAAGTTTGATTGCTGTCAACTTCACTTGGTTCGTATAAGTCGTTGTCATGTAGCCAAGGTCGTTCTTGTTCCCTTCTCGGAATTGGAGGAGTGTTTGCTCGTTGTCCCTGTTCATCTCTTTGGTCTAAATGTTCAGTGATAGAATGGAGCAAGCGTGTGACTTCTCGTAATGCAACTTGCATTTCTAAATTAGAACCTCTACCTCTGGGAACATTCCTTTGTGGTTGCAATCCTCTCCCACCACCAGCAGCATCTGACGCTTCGTCGCTCACTACTCGTCGTTCAGGACTCTTAGACATATTGAACAAGATAAAAGAAACCTCACCACAAACCTCACTTGATCACTCACAAGGAAAATAAATATTGAACACTCACGATCGTTTTTTTTTTTACTCAATTTTCGGCCTTTTCTTTTAATGAAATCTCTCTTGCCTTTTTTTTTTTTACAGCTCAATCTCGTCTCACAAATTCGTATTTCGTTTCAAAAGACTTATTGCGGCTTAAGGGTCAGCTTCAAGTTGGTTACAAGGGTTAAATGATTTACAGGTATAGGAGAGGCTGAAAAAAAAATTGGTATGTGTGGCGTTAGGGTGAAATGATGAGAACTTGAATGCTGGTAGAATTTTTTTTTTTTAAGGTCGGGGGTAGAAATATGAAAGTAAAGCAAAACTTGCAAACTTCACACCTCCTTTTTTTTTAACTTCTCTTTTTTTTTTTTTTTTTTTTTAACCTCAATTTTTTTTATATCTCTCGTTTTTTTTTTTAACTTCAAATATACTATAAAATACAAGAAACAAAAATCACAACTTAAATTTTTTTTATTTTTTTATTTTTTTAAACTTACGAACCTAATTCCGACTTTACGATGGTTGTCGGAACTCCTCGTTTTGTAGCTCTGATACCAGATGATACGGGCCGGCTCGGGATGAGTCGAAACGTATGCGGGTTGCCCAATCGTCTACGAGGAGGAATCAAGCCTTTGGAAAATAATTGGAAAATATGGATGCGTTTGCGGAAGTTTTAAGTGAATAAAAATAAGGAATGGTTCGGTTTGATGAAAAGAAATGAAAAATGGATAAATAGAATATAAAAAAATAGATAAAGGATAATTTTGATGGGGGTGGATAAATGAACTTAAACAAGAAGCGATTCGACACTAAAGAGTGTAACCCTGGATTCTATAATGTTTAAGGTGGAAAGATGAAAATAGGTTGATGAACGCCACACCAAAGGGAATTTGGTGATAAGTTCAAACAAGCCGAAGACGCCACAAGCAAGCTTAATAAGTCTAACGAAACTTGTACGAAAATGAAGAGGAGATGAACTCACTCAAATGAACAAAAGTTTATAAAATTTTCTTAAAGTTTGAATTATTTCAAATGAGAATTACATAGCCTTTTTATAGGCTGAATAAAGGCTAGCCAAATAGTCTTCTAATCTTGCCTCTTAACCCTTACGTTTTTAAAAGGGCACCAGCAACCTTTAACCCTTAACCCTTGAGTTTTTGAAGAGGCACCTAACAACCTTTTAACCCTTAAGTTTTTGAAAAGGCACCAGTAACCTTGTCCCTTAACCTTTAGGTTTTTGAAAAGGCACCTAGCAACCTTTTAACCCTTAAGTTCACCAAAAGGCACCTATCAATAAAATAATTAAAATGAGCTAAGAATGAGCTAATAACGAGCTCATATGATTATTTGGTAGCTAGTATAGTTGGCTTTAATTAAATTGTAAATATTCGGTGTGTTCTTGAAGTCCTTTCTTTCTTCGTTCCAGATTTGTGCCACTAAAATTGAAGTGGCATCCTTAAGTCGTTTAGCACGGCTACGCGTAATTGGTCCATTGGGCAGCTCGAGGGTGTCTCGGTTTAGTTCCGTTATAGGTACGTTCGTATCACCAGCACTCAAAACACGGTAACCCCTAATGACATGTCATTTGTATCCTATCTATTCCTCAGGTTCAACTGGGATCCATACGTCGTCGAAACTTCATCGAATATTTTCATGGAGTCGTATCATCAAGAATGAAATAATAAATCATTTAAAACACATATAATTTAATGTTTATTAACATATGAACTTACCTCGAATTTGTACGGAGAAATTCGATCGATTACTCCAACACTTTATCTTTTCCCCGATTTAATTCCGCATGTTTCTTTTCTTGATATATATAATCAAATTTAACTAATTTAAGCCTCATTCTATTCAATTCAATCCAAAATTCATGTTTACCATTTTGCCCCTATACTTTTGCTTTTTTTACAATTTAGTCCCTAGGCTCGTAAAATGAAATTCATGCAATTTCATCCATAACCAAGCCTAGCCAAATTATATACATGCTTATAGAAGCCCATAAATTTCACAATTTCACACATTTACCACACAATTTTCACATTTCTCAATTTAACCCCTAATTGACAATTTCATCAAAAATTACTTAACAAAAGTTGTTTAACTCACATAAAAGATTCATTTTCTTCCATTAAAATTCAAGACCGTGACATTTTCATCAATTGAAAATCTCAAACTATTCAATAGTTTTGCAAATTAGTCCTATATCTAGCTTGGTTAAGCTAGAACGATCCCGAGAACATAAAAATCATCAAAAACGGGACAAGATTTCACTTACATGCAAGGGATAGCTTGAAAAAACTCTTTATCTTCTCCAATGGTGGTATTCGGACAACACAAAAGAAATGGGAGAAAGTTGATAGTTATTTCTTTTATTAATTTAACCTTTATTTACCTAATTACCAAATTACCCTTACCTAACTTTAAAATTTTCATAATTACCAAGCCATGCACATCCACTATCACCTTTAATTGTCTAATTACCATATAAGGACATCCACTTTAAATTTCTATAGCTATTTAATACCTTTAGCTATTAGAACACAACCTTTGTACTTTACGCGATTTAGTCATTTTCCTCAAATTGAGCATACAAACGATAAAATTTCTTAACGAAAATTTTATACAATAATACTATCATGTTGGAGATCACAAAATAATATTAAAATAATTTTTTTGACTTGGGATTTGTGGTCCCAAAACCACAGTTCCGATTTCACTAAAAACGAGCTGTTACAACTTCCCTCTAAGGAATTTTCATCCTCGAAAATCTTACTAGAAAATAGGTTAGGGTATTGTTTTCTCGTGGTTTCATCGGGTTCCCAAGTAGCCTCCTCAATCCCGTGATGTTGCCAAAGAACCTTAACTGAGGTTATGCTTTTGTTTCTTAACTCTTTAATCTCTCATGCCATAATTCTGATCGGTTCTTTGTTATACGACATGTCGGGCTGAATCTCAACCTCTGTCAGAGAAATTATATGCGAAGGATCTGATCAGTACTATCTTAACATAGATACATGAAACACATTATGAATCTTTTCTAATTCTGATGGTAATTCAAGTCGATATGCCACTGACCTTATTCTCTTTATAATCTCATATGGTCCGATAAATCGCGGACTCAATTTTCCTTTGAGACCAAATCATAGAATTCTCTTCCAAGGGGATACTTTCAAAAACACTCTATCACCAATCTAAAATTCAATATCTTTTTATTTCAAATCTGCATACGATTTCTGTCGATCTGAAGCTACTCTTAAACTGTCACAAATCACTTTTACTTTTTTCGTCAGTTTTGCGTATCAAATCAACCCCGTGTATCTTTTTCTCACTGAGCTCAGTCCAGTATATCGGAATTCGACATTTACAGCCATATAAAGCTTCATACGGTGCCATCTTTATGCTCGATTGAAAGTTGATATTATACGCAAATTCAACTAACGGTAAATACTTTTCCCAATTACCTTCAAACTCTAAAACACAACAACGAAGCATATCTTCGAGAATCTGAATCACTCTCTCAGACTGACCATCGGTTTGAGGATGAAATGCAGTGCTAAAATGCAACCACGTACCCAAAGCTTCTTGTAGCTTCTTCAAAAATCATGATGTAAGCCGTAGATCTCTATCCGAAATAATGGAGACTGGCACTCTGTGCAATCTAACAATCTCAGAAACATATAACTCAGCTAATCTGTCAAGTGAGAAGTTTGTACGTACCGGAATAAAATGTGCAAACTTCGTCAAACGATCAACAACAACCCAGATAGCATCTTTCTTTTTCAGAGATAGTGGAAACCCCGATACGAAATCCATCATAATTCTACCCATTTCCACTCCAGTATCATCACTGGCTATAACAGTCCTAAAGGCACTTGATGTTCGGCTTTAACATGTTGACAAATCAAACATCTGGACACAAATTCAGAAATCTCGCGTTTCATACCCGACCACCATTACATTTGTCTCAAATCACTGTACATTTTGTTACTCCCCAGATGAACAGACAAGTTGCCACTATGAGCTTCGTGTAAAATTTTCTGTATAAGTTATGTTCGGTACACAAATTCTTCCTCGGAACAACAAACAATTATCGAGTTCGATCTGAAACTCTGAATCGCTAGTCAACACACATTATACTCGTTTAACTTGTAATTCATGATCACATTTCTGAGCTTTGAAAATTAAAGAAATCGGTTTAGCTTTTAACTCAGCTAATATTGAACCATCATCAGACAAAGTCAATCGCGTATTCATTGTTCGCAAGGCAAACAAAGATTTTCTACTCAAAGCATCCACGACTACATTCGCTTTCCCTTGATGGTAATCTTTCAATAGTTCGAGCCGTTTACGTTGTCTCAGATTAAGATTTTTTTGTGACATCAGATACTTTAAACTCTTGTGATCAGTAAATATATGACATTTTTCACCGAACAAATGGTGTCGCAAAGTTTTTAATGCAAACACAATAGCGGCCAACTCCAAGTCGTGTGTCAGATAATTCTTCTCGTGCGTCTTTAATTGTCTGGAAGCATAAGCTATCACTTGGCCTCCTTGCATTAAAACACATCCCAAACCATTCAATAGCGCATCACTGAAAATCACAAATTCTTTACCCTATTTAGGCTGAACCAAAACTTGTGCTTCGGTTAACAGTGCTTTCAACTGATTAAAACTTTGTTGGCATTTATCAGACCACTCAAACTTCACATCTTTCTGCAATAATTGCTTCATCAATGTAGCTATCATCGAGAACCTTTTACAAATCTCCGATAACAGCCAGCTAATCCCAGAAAACTTCTGACCTTGGATATGTTTCTTGGTGGTTTCCAATCAACAACGGCTGAAATTTTACTCAGATCAACTCTGATGCTTTCCGCCGATACAATGTGTCCTAAAAACACAACTTCTCGGAGCCAAAACTTGTATTTGCTGAATTTAGCAAACAATTGTTTATCTCGCAAAGTTTATAACACAATTCTCAAATGCTTGGCATGCTCAAACTCGTCTCGAGAATATATCAAGATATCTTCAATAAATACAACCACAAATCTGTCTAAATACGGTCTGAAAATTCTATTCATGAAGTCCATAAATACTGCAGTAGCGTTAGTTAACGCAAATGGCATAACAAGAAATTCATACTGCCCGTACCTAGTTCTGAAAGCAATTTTCGGCACATCCGAATCTTTAACCCACAACTGATAATAACCAGAACGTAAATCAATCTTCAAAAATACCATTGCACCTTTCAACTAATCAAACAAATCATCGATTCGCAGCAATGGGTACTTATTCTTGATTGTAACTTTGTTGAGCTGTCGATAATCGATACACAATCTCATTGAACTATCTTTCATCTTAACGAACAAAACTGGTGCACCATAGGGCGAGAAACTCGGTCATGCAAAACCTTTATTTGTTAACTCTTGCAACTGAGCTTTCAACTCTTTCAACTCTGTAAGAGCCATTTTATACGAAGCTATCGATATCGGTGATGTTCCTGGTACTAACTTAATAGCAAATTCAACCTCTCTGATCGGTGGCAACCCGGGTAACTTTTCTGGAAACACATCTAGATATTCACAAACCACTGGCACTGATTCAATCTTCGATTCAGACACTTTTTTATCCAGTACATATACAAGGTAAGCATTGCAACCATTTCTCACATATTATTGTACTAGCATAGACAATATCACAATAGGCAGCTCACTCGAATTTCTCACCGTTCTGACATTTTAACACAATAACTCTTCGTCTATAGTTTACAACAGCATCATGTAGAGTCAACCAATCCATACCAAAAATCACATCGAATTCATCAAACGGTAAAATTATCAAATCAACCGAAAAACTATAACCCCGAGTCATCAAAGAACTATTCTTGCAAAGTTTATCAATTAAGACATACTGACCCAAGGGGTTCAATACATTAACCACGAATTTAGTGGACTCAACAGGTAAGCTCTTACTAGATACTAAATTCATACATACATAAGAATGAGTTGATCCGGGATCAATCAAAGCAGTTACATCAGTGTTATAAAGAGAAAAAATACCGGTGATAATATCTGGTGCCAATGCATCTTTACGAGCCCGAATAGCGTAAGCTCTGGCTGGCGCATGTGCCTCAGATCTCACAGTTGAATCCTTCATTGCACCTCGACTACCACTCATATTTTCAGTATTTTGGGGTGGTCTCCCTCTTGCAGCTATATTTCTTGATCGAACTGTTGGAAGTTTTTCTTTCTCATGTGACTCAGGACAATCCCGAATGAAATACTCCTCCGAGCAACATCTGAAACAGGCTCTGTCATTCATTCGACATTCACCAAAATGTCGTATTCCACATCATTGACACTCAGGTCTATTGGCCTTAACACTACCAATGCTCGTTATTGATGTAGCTTGAGCTTTTGGACTTGTGTGTTGCTTTCCACGATATCTGTTAGAATACCTCACTGAAGCGGTCAAATGATTATGAAAATCCTTTGATTTCTTTGATGGTGAATGATATGATTTTCCCGTTGACCTCTTTCTCGAATCTCTAGCCTCAGAATTGGCTCTTCTCTTTTCTTTAATAAGCTCCTCAGCTTTGTGTGCTCTATCGACTAAAACCACAAATTCTTTCAGTTCAAGAATTTCGACTAAAAACTTAATATCTTCATTCAACCCGTCTTCAAACTGTTTACACATAACCACCTCGATTGGAATGCACTTTCAGGCATACTTGCTCAATCTGACAGACTCTCTTTCATATTCAGATATGATCATATGACCCTGTTTCAGCTCTAGAAATTCTTTGTGCTTTTGATCGAGGAATCATTGGCTTATATACTTCTTTTTGAACTCTGTCTGAAAGAATTCCCATGTGACCTGCTCTCTCGGTACCATAGAAATTAACGTGCTCCACCACTGGTATGCGACATCTTTCAAAAGAGATACAGCATATTAAACACATTCGGTTGGCATACAAGACAACTCATCGAAGACTCTGATCGTATTTTCTAGCCAAAACTCGGCTCTTTCATGGTCATCATCAACTGTAGCCCTAAACTCTTCGGCTCTATATTTGCGAATTTTATCTACAGGTGGTTTGCTCATGCGTACAGGTTCTAAAACTTGAGGAGCTACGGGAACCTGTTGGGGAAAAGGTGGGGGTGGAGGTTGCTGAGTAACCAGATTAGTTCGGACAAAAACTTGAGGAGCTATGGGAACCTGTTGGGGAAAAGGTGGGGGTGGAGGTTGCTGAGTAACCAGATTAGTTCGGACAAACTTAGTGAACCACTCGTTCATCATTTGGAAGAAGGCTTCCTTAGCCTCTCCTCCATAACCCTCAGATACGGGTCTCGATCCTGATGACGTTGCTCTGCGAATGGAGGCTGGCGCGTTATCTATATTATCGGAGTCTACTCGATTGGAATCCATTACTATATGAAAACATGATTTAAACTGCCAGGAGATATTACACTATCACAGGTTATATAATGGCATGTATAGCTAGACTCATATACGCTACGTTAGTCTGAGAATTGACTAAACCGTAGCTCTGATACCAATAAATGTAACACCCCTAACTCGTATCCGACATTGAAACAGGGTTACAGAGCATTACCAAAATTATAAACGAACAAACAGGCATTTAATTTTCATAACACATTCACTTTAGAAACCAATCAAATTCAGTCATATAGTCCCTAATACGAGCCCTCTAGACCCAAAATAGACATTAAAAAAATCGAGACTAAACTGAGTACTCAAGGAATTTTTCAAAAAACATGGAAATTTTTCAAAATGCAAGGAACACACGCCAGTGTGGCCAGGCCGTGTGTCTCACATGGCAAAGAGACACACCCGTGTCTCAGGCCGTGTGGGCACTCAAAATTGGGACACACGCCCGTGTCCAAACTAGTGAGCTTACTGACTTGGGTCACAAGGCCAAACCACACGCCCGTGTGCCAGGCTGTGTACCTTTCGAAATGGCCTCACACGCCCGTGTGCCAGGCCGTGTGCTAGGCCATGTGAAGCTACTGACTTGATTCTTTAAAAGTTACAGGGGACACACGGCCCTGTTACCTGACTATAACTCACACACGGCTGAGACACATGCCCATGTCTCTGCCAGTGTGGACAAAAAATAGGCCATTTTCCAAGCCATATTTCTCACCCAAATTGGTACCAACCTGAACACAACAATTTGCATATGACCATGACATAAATAGGCATTCAAAACCAACCAATATCAAGCTTATAGCATGTTATAAGATCACATACAATCATGATACTCATAGGCACTTCAATTAACCATTTAAAACATGCCAAATATATCTCCAAAATCTACTTAAATGGTTCAACACATATATGCATCACTGTGCCTAAAACTTAACATGTATGCCACTTATCAATCTCAACTATTTGGTACCCAAAATACCAATTCACAACCAAGGCATTCACATGACAACCATACACCACATACAGTAAGGCCATTTACATATTTACATAACAAAATATATATCCACAATACAAGCCAATTCAAATGGCTAAAACATAGCAAACCATATAGGCTACCATTAGCCAAAATGACCTATATATGACATTGCACCCAAAATATAAACCAAAAGTACCAAAATAAGCGTTTGATAACGTGATGTAGTCTCCGACAACTTCCAATCCGAACGAGCTTCCAAACCACTATAAAACACGGAAAATAAAACAGAGTAAGCAATTAAACTTAGTAAGTTCGTAATACTAAAAATAAAACTTACCATTCAACCACAATTTAGGTAAGTAAAATTAAGACATAAATCAACTCCATTTTGGCCCAAAAGCCTAACACATAATTATCAACCATGTTAGCCATATATTCATATGTCAAATATATACCATTTCCCGTATTTCACATAAATACCTATACTAGTTCGTATCGAACTCGTATAATCCTCGTAACAACACTGTGGCTATTGAACCATTTGGAATACTATCGGATACGCGGGTATCTCGCACATTATGTGCCAACACGTGGTCGAAACCACTACGATCTCATATCTCATATCAATGCTCTCTCTCGAACCATAACTGGGTCTGCTCACACAAGCTGTCAGTCAAGACGTAGCTACACGGTGCTGCTCACACAAGCTGTAAAGTAACTGCAACACATGTCGAAAACTCAGCCACCGGTAGAACGTACAAGACCAACACCCAAAACACGGTAACCCTTAATGACATGTCATTTGTATCTTATCTATTCCTAATTTGCAACCGGGATCTATACGTTGCCGAAACTTCGTTGAATATTTTCGTGGAGTCATACCATCAAATAATAAAGCATTTAAAACACGTATAATTTAATGCTTATTAACATACGAACTTACCTCGAATTCGTACGGAGAAATTCGATCGATTACTCCAACTTTATCTTTTCCCCGATTTAATTCTGTATGTTTCTTTTCTTGATCTATATAATCAAATTTAACTAATTCAAGCCTCATTCTATTCAATTCAATCCAAAAATCATGTTTTGGAAAAATTACTATTTTGCCTCTATACTTTTAGTTTCTTTACAATTTAGTCCCTAGGCTCGTAAAATGAAATTCATGCAATTTCATCCATAACCAAGCCTAGCTGAATTCTATACATGCTTATAGCAGCCCATAAATTTCACAATTTCACACATTTACCACACAATTTTCACATTTCTCAATTTAACCCCTAATTGACAATTTCATCAAAATATTACTTAACAAAAGTTGTTTAACTCACATCAAATATTCATTTTCTTCCATTAAAATTCAAAACCCTAACATTTTCATCAATAAAAAATCTCAAACTATTCAATTTGCAAATTAGTCCCATGTCTAGCTAGGTTAAGCTACAGCGATCTCGAAAACATAAAAATCATAAAAATCGGGACAAGATTCCACTTACATGCAAGGAATAGCTTGAAAAAATTCTCTCTTCTCCAATGGTGGTATTCGACCAGCACAAAGGAAATGGGAGAAAGATGATAGCTATTTATTTTATTAATTTAACCTTTATTTACCTAATTACCAAATTACCCTTACCTAACTTTAAAATTTTCATAATTACCAAGCCATGCACATCCACTATCACCTTTAATGGTATAATTACCATATAAGGACCTCCACTTTAAAGTTCTACAGCTATTTAATACCTTTAGCTATTAGAACACAAATTTTGCACTTTACGCAATTTAGTCCTTTTCATCAAATTGAGCATACAAACGATAAAATTTCTTAACGAAATTTTTATACAATAATACTATCATGCTGAAAATCACAAAATAAAATTAAAATAAATTTTTTAACTTCAAATTTGTAGTCTCGAAACCACTGTTCCGATTTCACTGAAAATAGGTTGTTGCTCTTTTTTTTAAAAACAAATCCGTGATTATTAATATAAAAATTATATTTACATTATTTAAACTTAATGATTATACCAAGTATATAATAATATAATATTTGTTTAATAATATAGTAATTCTAATATACTAAAGTTAATTTTATAATTTTCACAAGTGATTAAATATGATTTACTATGTAATACTAAAAAATTAACTTTAGATCATATTTATCTTAACAAAAAAATATAATTAGATAAATATATATGGAGGAATCTGATTTGACAATTTGTACCTATTAAATATCATAATAAATCTAGATAGTACCCATACATGTTTTTGCATAAAGTGGGACTTAAATCTAGGCCTTCGAGGTTGGAGGCCTTAGCCTTTGCCAATTGTGATAATGCGTCATTGGCCATTCATAGTTGTTTTTGATCCAAAAAGTTAACAATATTAAAAAAAAGTTAACACACCCAACTAGTTAAAACTTGCCATGTTATGTTCCTTTACCTATGACAATGTATAACATAGTATTTATTAAAAATTCAAAATTCAAAACATAGAAAATCTAAAATATATAAAAATTCAAAGAATATAAAAAAATTAAAATTATTAAATTAAAAAATTCTATAATATATGACTTATATAAAATAAAAATGTATAATACCAAATTTAGCCCTCAACGTTTATATCTTTTGTCAAATTGATCTTTCTTTTGAGCTAAATTTAACTCTCAACCATTCTCAAAGAGTTGAATTGTCATTTTTTATTAGAAATACTAACTAAAATGTTAAATTTGCAAACATGACAACCTACATAGCAATCCACATATACTTCATATTATTAATTTTTTTTGAATTTTGAAATATTCTTATATTTTTAATACTTTTACCATTTTAATTTATTTGATGTCAGCATAAAGTACATATGAACTACCATGTGGGTTGTCATGTCAACATGGTTAAAAAATTAATATTTTAGTTGGCATTTCCATTAAAAAAATGATTTGATTCTTTTTGAAAGGTAATGGCTAAATTTAGCTAAAAAAAGAAGATAAAGTAACCAACAGTCACTAAACTTTGAAACTTAGTCACTAAACTTTACAAAAAAAAAAGTCACTAATGTTATCAAAAATTGACAAATCAGTCACCCACTAATATTTTCCATCTCAGAAATCTGAACGGTAGGAATGTAGAAGGGGTCGCAAAAAACAACATACATTGGAATATGACTGATTCAATGGTCGGATTTTGAGATCAGGCAAGGCATAGTTCAAAAATTCAAACATAAATTCGAGTAGTTCAGGGTAATTTTTGGAGAACCAAACTCTGGATTCATGTTCAAAGGATTAAAAAGAGACTAGATAAGAGTTTGGAGTTTTCTGACCACCACTGGCAAGTCGGCGCGACAGTCAGATGTCAATTTTTGGGTTTTTTTGGCTGTTGTTTATGAGTTGCTTTAGAACAAAGAAAATTTGAAGGTACAAAGAAGGGAGAAGAGAATATCAAAGAAAAAAAAAGTCTTGGTTGTATTTGTTTAGGAAATTAATAATAACAATTAAAAGAATAAAAAAGGGAAACTTTGATGGGGGACCATGTCCAACATGGCACCCTAACAGGCCACGTCGGTTGTTTGTTATGCTTGTAATGGAAAATAGGCTTGGGTGACTGACTTGTCACTTTCGTAAAGTTTAGTGACTATTGGTATATTTTACCTAAAAAAACATAAGAGTCAAATTGATAAAAAAAAATATAAACATTGAAGGTTAAATTTAATATTCTGTGAAATAAAAATATAAAATATAAAAATTCAAAAAAATATAATAATTATAAAAAAATATTAAATTTAAAAAATCAAAACTTCTTTTATAATATATCATTATATAAAATAAAAAAATTATAGAACACTATATAAAATATAAATAATTCAAAAAAAATCTAAATTTTAAAAAATATATAAATTAAAAGATCAACAATCAATGGCTAGGCCATAGACGACATGAAAAAAAGGGTAAACATATGGCATATTCCCATTGGTTGGGTGTGCCATATATATTTTTTATACCATTAACCTTTTGAACTAAAAGTTATAATGGGAGAATAATTTATATAGTGAAATGAGATAATAATAAAAAAAGTTTATAGGTATGTGAGAAAAATGGATATAACTTCTTCTTTTTTGAATAAAAAAATGGATATAACTTAAGTGTCAAGTCGTGATATAAACCTTCTTTTTATAAGATAGTAAGCATGTATTTCTTTTTCCGAATTTTTACTATTTTTAGCACATTTTTATATGAAGTTTGTCGAAAACATTTCTTTCTCTTGAAAAACGGAGTCGATTTTGATTTTGAAAACGAAAAAAAAATGAGAGTCGCTACCAATCTTTTTTTATGAGGTGTGATCGGATCACCTCACAATTTGATCATTTTAATAAAAAATTTGGTTTATTAAAACGACTACTTTGGTCTACGAAATTCGAAAAACATGTCCGGGAATCGGTTACGTACGAGGAAGGATTAACACCCTCGTAACGCCCAAAATTAGTACCTAGTTGATCAATTAATGCCTTAATGTCGAATGTTTAAAATTTAGAAAGAATTAAAAATATGATCTCCTTTCTTATTAATGTTCATTTTAAATAACGCTTAAATAAATTGAAACGAGTATTAAAGGGCCTCTTGTCACGAGATAACAAAATATCACATCCCGTAAGTTAGGACACGACATTTGAACCCTCGAAAATAAGCTTGCCTTTTAATTTTTATTTAAAATTCGCGTATTTTAAAAATTTAAAAGAATATTTGGCTATTTAGATTTAACGAGAAAATCGAAACCCCGTAAGTTAGGGTACGATTTCTCGAATCTCTAAAATGCGAAATATTACCGATTTTTTAAAAATTTTTCTTTTTATGAATTTGAGTGAAAGTTGATGAAATATTTAGAAGTGATATATGTGTAGTTTATTCGAGTATGGCTAAGGCGTAAAAGTCTCATATTGGATGAACGATAATGCGACATAAATTCAAAAAAACTAATAAAACATGAAAATGATGATAATAAAACATAACAACAATAAGCATAATTTAACAACATTAATAATGAAAAAACGATAATGGTGAAAATAATAGTAATAATAATACAAATACCAACAACTAAAATAATGATAGTAATAATAATAATAATAAAGGTAGAGAAAACGCACAACATATAAAAGATAAGAGCCAATTTTGAAATTCAAAAAAAAAAAGACAAAAAACTAATAAAAAGGGATTAAGGAGATAATAAATAAATATATAAACAAGTTGAGGTTTATAAAAAATTGATTATCAATTGAAAACAAAGAATATTAAAATAAATCAAATCAAATATATAAAACAGTTTGAAATAAATAACATATAAGATAATTTAAAATAATAGTATATAAAAACAATTTAAATAAATAATATATAAAACAGTTTACAATAAATAGTATATATAAAATAATTTGAAATTAACAGGCTAAGGATGAGATTGAAATCAAAATAAAATTAAGAGTACAAATTGTAAATAAATAAAAATGGGTTGCTAAGGACCAAAATCGAACGCTTAAAGAAAGAGGGACTGAATGGGAAAATATTCCCAGCCCTTATGCGCAGCGCTTTAATATGGGCCAAAATGTAGCAAAAATAAAATTATGCAGTAAGATTAAGAAAAAAAAACAAATAAGGACCAAATAAAAAGAAATATTAAAGCAAAAAAGGGAAAGAACGGCAACCTTAATGCTGCGATTGCTTTTTGTTTCTTTGTATTTTGAATGTCTGTTTTTGTATATCCAAAAAATACATCCCCCTTACATTGGTTTTTTGCTGGGCTTATATAGCCATTTACACATCCTATGCTACTATTTGCTATCATTTTTTGCTCTGTTACTGTTTGACTTCTGCTGCTGTTCTTTTCTTTTACTTGTTGCAGCTTCAAGCGAGTCAACGGAGGCGGAGAAATGCATTTTTTTACCGTTTCCGTGCAAGGGAGCAGAAGACGACCCAGGTGGGGCCTCAAAACGAGATGCCTCGGGATTTGCCTAGGGTTTGGGCGCCTAGGGTTTCCCTCTCTATTTTGCTACTAAAAATGTTTAGGGTTTTGGGCTATATTGGGTTTGGGCCTAATATTATAATTAGACTTTAAATTTTGTAAAAATTGGACTAGTTATTTATGTTTATTTTGGGTTTTATTCTATAAACTGGGTCTGGCCAAAATTGGCCTATTACAAAGTTTATGTATAAGATGTATTTCAATATAAATATAAAATATAATCTGTCAAATATTGTATAGAAGGGTAGTTAATTTTTTTAAAATATTTATTTAACACTTTGTTTAAATCTTATCATACCATCACGACCCAATAATGTAAAAAAAAGAAAGAAAATGTTTATGTCATACCAAAATAATTAATAATACTCGGCAACCACTTTCTTATCGTTAATTAGGACATCAATCATATGCTTTGCTCACCCTAACAAAAGTGCAAATTATCCGTGATAAATCAAATAGGTATAAGTAAAAGTGAAGTAAACTTTGTTCATCAATTTCCTAAAGCAACCAGTGAGGGAATATTAACTTTTTGAGTATGCCAAGGAAAGAATGAATGACCCACCCCATCATTATAAAACCCCAGCCATAGATTTAAACAACACTTCATGAAAACTTAAAGTCTTGTCTTTAAGCTTTGGGAGAAACAACAATGGAGATCATACGGAGTCGCAGAGGACTCATCATTGCTTGTTGCATATTTTTACTTGCTTTGATTGCAGGAGGTGAAAACCTCCCTCAAAACATCAAGGTAATGAACTTTGCATAAATTGCTTTCCAATTTATAGTTTAGTATGATCTTTACTAAGAGTTGGATAACACAGCCTACTTAAGGTAATGCTGAAATACGCTTTGTAGAGAAACTGCAGCTACACAGTGACAATACAAACCACATGCACAAAGGGTGCCGACACATCAGACCATGTGAGCCTGAGATTTGGTGATGAAAAATCTAATGACATGATAGTTCACCATCTAAACTCCAAGCATGTAAGGCAAGTGGATCCATTGCAGCCTCTTGTCCTCGACGACATTCCCAGAAAACCATTCCAGGCTTGCTTGGTAGATGAGTTTCAAGTGACAGGCCAATGCATGGAATCACCAATTTGCTATTTGTATCTAAAGCTATCGGGAAGCGACGATTGGCGTCCAGGTTTTGCGCAGGTTGAGGCATTGGAAGAGTCTGGTCTCAGCTCGAAAAGTTTCTATTTCCGAAGATATCTGCCTAGGAACGTTTGGCACGGCTCTGATTTGTGCTCTAAAGAAATCACTCCTTTTGGCATCAGGCATAAGAGGAAGGTATTCAAGAAGACACCAGCAGCAGCTGAAACATTGATGCCATGAATCAGTTTTGGCTGTGGTTTAATTAGGATTTAATTGGAAGATTTGTTGTTTTGATTACTCACCCTCGTATTTATGCAATTTCTAGTCTTGGAAATAATTGAATATGAATAACAATAATGATGATAATAATTGTGTAACAAAGTCACTAGCTATTCGGGTTGGCCCGCTGCTCTCCATTTGATTTTGGTCGTGGAGAGCTCTTAGCCAAGTCGAAATAATTGGATCCTTCCGAGTACTTTCCAGTAAACAAGCATTGCGTATCATCCAATTTCCCAACATAAATAGGCAACAATTTCCATCCAGTTCAAGAGTAAAAGATCTGAGAGCTCACCCGTATATGGAGTCACCCTATTGCCAAGGAATCGCACCCTAAACAAGACATGTTCGATGGTTATCCTCTCACCAAGACATCTCGGACTTATGTTGATGGTCCTCAATGTCTATGATAAAGTGAATAATTGGTGGCGAAACAGTTGTGGCATGCTCTTCACCTAAACATATTTGAAAAATCATAGGGTAGTTGTTCAATATAGAAACAAAAAAATAGAGAAGTAAAGAGAGATTTTGCATTTAGTCATCTGTTAACTCAGTTCGGAAATAATTTTATTCTGCAGAGTCTCGCTGCATGAATGATTCTTATTCAACAATCTTACGAATTACCCATTGATTTAAGCTCAATCTACCCTTACACAAAGAAGTAATTACAATCCCAATACTGACCTTGATTGTTACAAATCACTGTCTTAAAAATATCACTTATATAAAATATAAGCTCTCCAATCAAAGCCTAACACAACAGTGAAAAATACCAAGTAAAAGAATAAACAAATAACCAACTAAAAGCACTCCAAAGGCTACCTCTAAATGTGTGGCTCAACAAGCTATTTATAGGCTAAATTCGACATGTTTTTCGTGTAGTCTTGATAGAGTAAAACTCTCAATTTTAATCTGATTATAACTTCTTAAATTCTCTCTCATAATTATCCAAAATAAAGTAAAATTAATCTCTTTAACTTTAGCCATCACAAATACACACCACTTCAATTTCAGCTTTAACGACTAGAATGAGAACATTCAATAAGCTCGTTGATTATTAAAACAACATCCAATAAATCCCAAGTAAAAAAGGCCAACATATAGATATGCCTAGGCTGACTTGTGTCTTGACTAACTATGTCTTTGACTGATCAGGCAACTGATGGATAACCTTGGCTCTAATAATATCTCCCTTTGGCTTTTTGACAAAACATAAGCTACTTATCAACATGCCATCATCATACACTAAGGAGAAAACTGGAATAGAACTGAATACCAACAATCATCCAGAGAACCAACATAATAAAGGAGTCATAAAATAAGCAAAGTAGCAGCAACACATTAGCAGAAAATTTCCAAATCAACTCCCCCTCGCACCAGAAACCATTCTCCCCTTTTGACCATGACGGGATCTTCGAGAAATGACACTTTAAAGAGTGTACAATCATTAAAAAGCATGCTTAGATCATTAAGTATTCATCAATACAAGATTGCTTTAAAGCGCCAGCAAACACTAGTTTAGTCCATCAAAGCAACAACAAGCATCAGTCTATTCAACTTAAACTCCTCCAAATCAGCTCACCATACTCTCCCCCTTTTTGTCAAAAAGTGCACAACAATTTTCTTTACCATGGTGTTTTCTCATCTTTAGAAATTTTCATAGGGGTCGAAGATGTCCCAATCTTCTCCTTTGCTGGGCGTTTCTGTCGAGCCATGGAGAGGAAAAAATTTGTTTTTAAGAGTCTTTGTTGGAGAAGACAATTACAAGGGTGAAAGTCGGATAAGAAGATAAAAGAGATTAGGGTGAATGACTTTCCTTTTCATCTCAAAGTAGAGTCGTTAATGTTGCGTCAACCACTTCAATTTTTTTCTTCGACTTCTACTCCAAATAAAATTCCATAAAATAAGCATTATTTAGCCTGGTAATCAAGCAAATAAAATTTAAAAAAATGCTCAATATTAGGCACGCATTTAGCTTTGTGTGTACCCTTCCTTATCTTTAACCCTTATGCTCGACAACCACCCAACTTTCTTGCATTAAGACTCTTGCAAAAACTTAGCTAGATAATTAAGCAAAAATATAATTTCCAACAACAAGGATAGTCAACAAGCTCCCCTTAAAAAACTAAAATTAGAAACTAAGAAAATATTAACAAAAAATCAGAAGCAGTACGCATATCATCTCAACTTATCTTCCTCTGTTCTAATATGTTCAGTACTCTTTTTATAGTTTCTATTTGAATAGGATTTTAAACAAACATATCTGATTCTTTAGCCTATACCTTCAAACATCAAACTCATATGCTTGCTAAACAAAAAAAAGCCTCCCCTTAAAAACCTCTAATGCATAAACCAAAATCAGCATAAGCATTAAATGAAATCGTACCAAAATCAACAAACTTGCTCCCCCGACTCTATGTCCCCCTTATTTGTGCTGGAACATTTTCAAATATTTATAGTGTTCCAATAACTATAAATGAATAGGTGTAATTAATCAAAAGATTATTTTTTTTATTTTTTGAAAAAGAATTATAACTATTTAAATAATATTATTTGAATAGTTATAGTTAAATGAATAATTATGTTTTTATTTTAAAAATATTATTATTCAGAAAGACACCTATTGATTAAAGATGTCTCTATAAAGAGACATGAAAATTCCTATAAATAGGAATCAGATTTCATTTGGAGAGATACCAACAATTCTAATAATCTTTCTTTCTTCCTTCATTTTCTAATATTGTTAGATTGTTCTATAAAGTATTACTGCAGAAATTCTTTATAGAAATTGGTTTTCTTGTCATACATTGCTCAGTGTGTAGTGGGCTATTCTCGTCAGTGCAAAAAGCAAATAGTCATTGGCTTCATTGTATCCTCGAGGTTAATTTGCTTGGAACTCGTTTGCACACCAAAGATAGGTGGGGGCGAATATAACCTTAAAGATAGTGGTTTGATACACGCCTTAGAGCCTTGTCCTATTTTTTCTTCTGTTCGAGTTTCGTTCATGTGTTCGAGATTTTCCTCACCGGAGATTTGTATAACAATTTTAAGGGTATATTTCATGATGACTACAACAACTCATGAAAGTGGAACACTAAGGGAGTTGGCTTCCAATTTTGTCAAACTTGATCGGTTTGATGGTGGCAATTTTTGACGATGGCAGAAAAAGATGCACTTCCTATCATCAACTTTGAAGATTGCTTATATTTTGGACACTCCAAGACCTGAGGAGACTGAAAACGAATCTGTTGCTGCAACCCGAGAAAGACAAAAATGGGACAATGCTGATTATATGTGCATGGGCCACATATTGAATGGTTTATCTGATGGTTTGTTCGACACCTACCAAAACGAGGTCACCGCTAAAGAATTATGGGACAAATTGGAGACAAGATACATGACCGAAGATGTTACAAGTAAGAAATTTCTTGTTAGTCGTTTCAATAATTATCAAATGATTGATGGTCGTTCTGTTATGGAACAATTTCGTGATATTGAAAAGATGCTGAATCAATTCAAACAATATGATATGAAAATGGATGAAATGATTGTTGTGTCCTCCATAATAGACAAACTTCCTCCATCTTGGAGAGACTTTAAAAGAAGTCTAAAACATAAGAAAGAGGAAATATCTCTTGAGGCTTTGGCAAATCATCTTCATATTGAAGAAGAATATCGAAAGCAAGATCAGAATCTAAATTCTGAAAATGCCAAAGTGCATGTTACGGAGGAAGTACAGACTACTAAACCATTCAAGAGAAAGTTCAAACAGACTGATAGAGCACCTAAGTTTAAAAAGAAACAAAAGGGCTCATGTTATCATTGTGGTAAGCCGGGACATTTCAAGAATGAATGTCAATTTTTAAAGAAGAAATCATCTTCTAAGGCTGACAATAACGAAAAGTTCGTTGCAATGATATATGAAATTAATATGGCACAAGATGATAATACATGGTGGACTGATATCGGAGCAACCAAACATGTGTGCAAAGACAAAAGCATGTTCACAAAGTTCACACAATGTGAAAATGACAATGTCTTGTACATGGGAAATTCTTCCACCGCATTAATCAAAAGCAAAGGGTCTGTTGAACTACAATTCACTTCTGGAAAGGTTTTAACCTTAAATGATGTATATTATGTACCAGAAGTTAGAAAGAATTTAGTGTCTGGAAGTCTGTTAAATAAGTTTGGTTTCAAACTTTTTTTTGAGGCAGATAAGTTTATTTTGTCTAAAGGAGGGATTTTTGTAGGGAAAGGGTATATGTATGAGAGTATGTTCAAACTGAATATTATTAATAAGAATAAAAATACTATTTCTGCTTATATGGTTGAATCTTTTTGTTTATGGCATTATAGATTAGGTCATTTGGATTATAGAAAATTGAATGACATGTATAAGTTAGATTTAATTCCTATTTTTAATAATAATATTGAAAAATGCAATACATGTATGTTGACTAAAATTACAAGAAACCCTTTCCCTAAGGTTAAAAGAAAAACAAAATTGTTTGATTTGATACATAGTGATTTATGTGACATGCATAATACTCCTACATTAGGCGGAAAGAAATATTTTGTTACTTTTATTGATGATTGTTCTAGATATTGTTATGTATATTTATTGCATTCAAAAGATGAAGCGCTTGATAAATTTAAAGTTTATAAATCTGAAGTTGAACTTCAGTGTGAATCATTTATCAAGTGCTTAAGATCAAATAGAGGTGGAGAATACTATAATCCAAGTTATTTTGAATCCACTGGGATTGTCCATCAAGTTTCAGCCCCTTACACACCATAACAAAATGGTGTAGCTGAAAGGAAAAATAGAGTATTGACTGAAATGGTAAATTCAATGTTTATCATATTCAGGTCTTGGACAAGGTTTTTGGGGAGAAGCTGTTCTAACAGCTTGTCATATATTGAATAGAGTTCCTAATAAGGAAACTAAAATAACCCATTATGAACAATGGAAGAAAAGGAAACCAAACCTTAATTATTTGAAGGTTTGGGGTTGTAGAGCTATTGTCAAAGTTCCAACACGTAAACGTAAAAAGTTAGGTGAAAGAGGAATTGAATGCATATTTATAGGATATGCACATAATAGCAGGGCATATAGGTTCATGGTTATTGAACCGAATGATTCAAATTTCAATTAATACTGTTATTAAATCAAGAGATGCTATTTTTGATGAAAATAGATTTAATTCTATATTAAGACAATTACAACCAAAACAATTGATTCATTCTTCAAATCAGAATGAGATTCCATTGGAACAAATTGATAATAATGATGAATCTTGTCAAGAATTAAGAAGAAGTAAGAGGATTAAAAAGGTTAAAGATTTTGGACCAGATTTCATTATGTTTCTTGTAGAAGGAAAAGGTGAAAGTATATGCAATAAGATTCCTTATTATAATACAGAATCTGATCCTATTACATTTGAAGAGGCAATGAAATCTCAAGACTCTGCTTTTTGGAAAGAAGCAATAAATGATGAGATGGATTCAATAATGGGAAATCAAACTTGGATCTTAGTTGATCTTCCACCAGGTTCCAAACCAATAGGTTGTAAATGGATCTTCAAAAGAAAATGAAGGTCGATGGAACCATTGATAAGTTTAAAGCAAGGTTGGTAGCCAAAGGTTTTACACAAAAACAAGGTATTGATTACTTTGATACCTATGCTCCAGTAGCAAGAATTGCTACAATTAGACTCTTAATATCACTTACCTCTATATATAATCTGGTTGTTCACCAAATGGATGTTAAAACTGCATTTTTAAATGGTGAATTGGAAGAGGAAGTGTACATGGAACAACCGGAAGGATTTGTTGTTCCAGGATAAGAGCATAAGGTATGTAAGCTTGTTAAATCTTTATATGGACTTAAACAAGCACCAAAACAATGGCACCAAAAGTTTGACAATGTTGTTTTAGCTAATGGCTACAAAATAAATGAATCCGATAAGTGCATATATAGCAAATTTGAAAATGGAAAAGGTGTCATAATTTGCTTATATGTACATGACATGCTCATTTTTGGCACAGATTTGGAACAAATAGAAAACACAAAGAAATTCTTGTCAAAAAACTTTGCTATGAATGATATGGGTGTAGCAGATGTTATTCTTGGGACTAAAACAACCTGAGATGAAAGCACTATAGCTTTATCACAATTACATTACATCGAAAAGGTGCTTAAAAAGTTTGATCTTTTCAACTGTATACCAGCATCTACACCCATGGATCCTCAAATAAAATTAGTATCTAATGCTGGTAGGAAAATTGATCAATTGAAATATGTAAGTCTAATTGGTTGTCTTATGTACATAATGACTTGTACAAGACCAAATATTGCATATGTTGTTGGGAAATTGAGTAGGTACACAAGTAATCCAAGTAGTTTGCATTGGCAAGCATTGAATAGAGTACTTAGGTACTTAAAGAAAACTATTAACTATGGATTGTGTTATAATGGATATCCTCCAGTTTTAGAAGGGTATTCGGATGCTAGTTGGATTACAAGTTTAGAAGATCATGCATCTGCTAGTGGATGGATCTTCATTCTTGGTAGAGGAGTCATTTCTTGGGGTTCCAAGAAAGAAACATGTATTACTGATTCCACCATGGTAGCAAAATTTATTGTATTAGCCGCTGCATCTAAAGAAATAGAATGGTTAAGAAATTTGCTTTATGATGTACCTTTATGGCCTAAGCCAATTTCACCTATTTCTATCCGTTGTGATAGTGAGGCTACTCTAGCAAAGGCATATAGCCAAGTATATAATGGAAAGTCTAGACACATTGGATTAAGACATAGTTATGTCCGACAATTAATCTCTGATGGAGTGATCACTATTAATTATGTGAGGTCAAGTGAAAATTTGGCGGATCCTTTGACAAAAAGTCTTGCTAGAGATGCAATAAAAAGGACCTCAAAAGGGATGGGACTCAAGCCCATTAATTAGAGTCATCCATGATGGAAACTCGACTCAACGCTTGGTATAACGTCAAGTCTTGAGTTTAATGAGACAAAGTACATCATTAGTATGTGACGATAGCACTATAAATAAATCCATCCTAAGATTAAAGTGCTAGGTACCCGTAATGATAAGGGAAGGATGAGTAATGTACTCTTAATGGACCCATAATATAAATATTTTAGAGTGTTATAATTACGGGAACACTCTTGATGGGATCTACCTATGTGAGTGGAAGTGTGGCTGCTTCTAGGAGCTCAAAGGCTTGGCTCTGATAGCACTCATGAAAAGAGGACACAGACACATGGCCATAATAGTGTCCCTAGATACTATGCATTGACCGATGTTGAAATCATTGTGTGAGATGCGTTCGGTTAATCAAATGAAATAGTTGGTTCAAAGCTTAGTCTACCATGCAATTTCGATTAACTTTAACATGTTTTCACTAAGTGAAGGTTCAATCGTAAGATACCTTCATTTATGCAAATTGATTTCCAAGAATATCAAAATCTAAAATATTTTGAAAATGGGGGGAGATTGTTGGAACATTTTCAAATATTTATAGTGTTCCAATAACTATAAATGAATAGGTGTAATTAATCAAAAGATTATATTTTTTTATTTTTTGAAAAAGAATTATAACTATTTAAATACTATTATTTGAATAATTATAATTAAATGAATAATTATGTTTTTATTTTAAAAACATTATTATTCAGAAAGACACCTATTGATTAAAGATGTTTCTATAAAGAGACATGAAAATTCCTATAAATAGGAATCAGATTTCATTTGGAGAGATACTAACAACTCTAATGTAATAACCAATTTTTGCCCGGCCCAATACCAATATAAAAGGCCCAAAATAAAATACAATAAGAATAAAACCAAAAAATCCAATAAATGAAACAGTCCCTTTTAAACAGTTTTTATAAGACCCAAACCACATAACAAACTTAGCCCAATTGACCCAGTTTACATAAGCCTGAAATGGCCCAAAACCTAAAATTACAGAGGCCAAGTGGCCCAAAATCTTAAAAACTTCGAAACCCTAGGGTCCCTTTCCAGCTCCGCATGCCTCTTGGTCTCCTCGTGTCCCTCGCACGTGCGCCTCGCCTCGTTTCAGTCACCACGCGCGTCTGTTCCCAAAGGCCCACGCGACCCAACGGTCGTAGCCCCCATGAGCGCACCACGCTCACCACTGTCGCGCCTCGACCAAACGCTCGCGCACGCTTCTGCCTCGCCCAAGCCCTGCGACAGACAAAGAAACAGAGGCAACAAACAGCGAAGAAGCATGGAATAAATAGTAGAATACTAGAAAGGTTGTTTTTTTCGACTATAAAGGATTTGGAAAATCAATGAAACGGAGTTCCCTTTCCGATTTTCTTTCAGAACAATCAGAGAAAATCACCAGCGATCAATAAAAAGCAAAACAAGGTTGATTTTAATCTTTCTGATCTTACTATCTGTCATACAACGCAGTAAAAAAATAAGCAAAGATTTCGAAGACTGATCCGATTTATTCATTTTACTGGTTACCATTTTTATGTTTATTTTTTTATTTTAATCTTTTAAAAACAAAAACCAAAAAAGATTAAAAGGCTAGTTCCATCTTCTCTTTTATTTTCTTCTCGATTTGGGGGTTCTGTTTTCATTTCTTAACCGTGCATATACACAGAAAAAGAAAAAAGAAAGAGTTTACCTAATGGGATGCTGGATCTTCATCTTCTCCGTCGCGATCGGAGTTGGATGAAGATCTCAGGTGGAGAGCAGTGCGAGTGGAGACATGTAACGACATATCAGGGCCTATAAAAGTTTACCCAATCTCTGTATGTCACTGATCGCCTATTTCAATGGCGTTCCAGTGATCGACGGGGAAATCCCGATTGCGGCGCGAGGAAGGAAATGAAACAAGGGTTTCGGTTTCAGAATAATTGAGGCTAGGGTTTGGTGAAAGGGAAAAGAAATGGCTGCTTTGGTTTCTTAATTCGGCTTTAAGGAGATTATTCCTTATTAACGAAATGACGTCGTATGGGGTTTATCCCCCATAACCTCAAAATGACGCAGTGTTGCTTGACCCAGCTCGACCCGATCCGTCGCCCAGGGGATCCGCGTGTTCTTGCGGTGATGGGATATTCATGCAATTAGTCCTCTTTTGTTGCACCGACTTTCGATTAGAACCTTTATATAATTTCTCTATTTTCCAATTGATATCTGTAATTCGTTCGTTTTTTAACCTGATCCTACTAATACACGGCGTGTTAGGCGCAGGAATATTTATACTTTTGATCCCTGATCATTTGCAAGCCTTACACCTTAACCCTTATTTTGTTTAATATTCTTGTTTACAAATTAACCTTTTAATTCTATCTTTAATTCAATTGAGTTTTTTTTACCATTAAGACGATTGTTTTCTTTGGATATATTTTGGATTATTTATTATATGTTTCATTTTCTTATATATAAAAACATTTTCATTTCGTGTATATATTATTTTATATATAGGTTTATGTGTCCACATCTTTTCATTTTAAATTTGTTTGTATATATACTTTGGTGTATCCATACATTTTATTTACTTGTACATATGCATCATATCTTAGGAGTACCCAATTTAAATTATCCTTTGCTCATTTTAAATATCGTTTAATTATGTATATATATTCCCTTCAATCGGGCCCGATTATTGTTATATATATGTATACACACACATTAAACTTATCTATATGTGCATTTTTTTAATCTAATCGACTAATTTATATCTTTTAAATTTTCAACCTCATTCGCAATTTTTTTAGAGCTCTCTTTATACATAATTATTAAGTTTTATGTCATATGTGTATTAATTTGATTGCGTGATATTTATACATAAATTTATTTCAAAGATAAGGCAATATTGGTATGTTTAGAAACACGAGAAATTACATCCTAACGTGTTGGGTGTTGATTTTTTGTTCAACTAAATAACCAAATACCCTTTTATACATTTTGAAGATCAAAGATGATCTCGATGTCAGAATATAAAGGTGTCATATCCTAACGTGTTGGGTATGGTACTTTCATCCCTTTGAAACGAGATAATCTTGAGATTCAATCCCAATTTGACGAATTCTTTTTTAAATTTTTACCCTAGATATTTTCGAGTTTTCAACATTAGGACAACATCAATCAATTTGGTACCAATTTTGGGCGTGACGAGGGTGCTAACCCTTCCTCGCACGTAACCGACTCCCGAACACGTTTTCTCAAATTTTCGTAGACCAAAAACACTGTTTTAGTAAATCGAAATATTTTATTAAAACAAAGGTGATCCGATCACACCTAACAAAGATCGGTGGCGACTCCTTATTTTAAAAGTCGATCCTCGTTTTGTCAAAAATGGTTACGACATCTAATATTCTTTCTTTCTTCCTTCATTTTCTAATATTGTTAGATTGTTCTATAAAGTATGACTGCGGAAATTCTTTATAGAAATTAGTTTTCTTGTCATACATTGCTCAGTGTGTAGTGGGCTATTCTCGTCAGTGCAAAACGCAAATAGCCATTGGCTTCATTGTATCCTCGAGGTTAATTTGCTTGGAACTCGTTTGCACACCGAAGATAGGTGGGGACGAATATAACCTTAAAGATAGTGGTTTGATACACGCCTTGGAGCCTTGTCCTATTTCTTCTTCTGTTCGAGTTTCGTTCGTGTGTTCAAGATTTTCCTCACTGGAGATTTGTATAACAATTTGTTTGCCTCAAGTTTATTCAAGGGGATGAGATGCAACCTTTTCAGTAACAAGGATTATAGCTCGTGGAACAACAAGTACCTTTTTTACTAGATAGAGTATGTTTGATCTTTAAAGTCTCTTCAATATTATCAATGTGAGCAGTAACCTCATGCTTCATACAAACATCAATAATTTGTTGATCTTTGAAGCTCAAATATGACCGATCCTTTCTCATTCAGACTTGCTTCACACTAAGTTCGTCTTGTTCTTCTGTTTGTCTAAACAACTGTTTGAACAATCGTTGCACTGGATTTAACTTTCCACAAGTCATTTTGGAGCTTGTAACAATAATGTCTGATATGACCAACCTTCCCACAATAGTAGCAAATCATCCCTCTATTTTTGGTCTTCCCTATGGTTTGCATAGAGGAACTTTCATTAGTTTTAACAAAAATAGTAGGTGGATCAATTTTCTTACTTGCTAAGGGATAACCAAGACCCCTATGACCATCTTTGAATATCATAGTAACCAAGATCGCATCGAGCTTTTCACTTTGCCTGTTGAACCTTTTAAGAACAACTTTGGACCCAGCAAGTTATTTCCCAAAAATCTTGAAACCTTCTTCTCTCTTACATTACCATGAGCTTCCCATTATCTTCTTAAAAAATAGATACTTCTTCCCTTAGATCATCACTCATTTGACACACAATCTCTAATGTTTTAACCATTTGAAAATAAGCATTCTCAAGGGCTCCAATGTCACAATCTAATTCTTCAAGGGATTTACAGACTATTTAAGCAGTTATTTGATTAGGTGTTTGGAAAATCGCAGTGAAAGCCACATAATTGCTTATTTCTTTACCAGAGTTAGGACTTCCACTTTCATAGTCCTCATCACTCCAGGAAACGACGAAAGCCTTCTGCTTCTTTTTGGTGTTGACACATTTTGACTAAATATGGCCAAACCCTTCGCATTCGAAACATTGAATGTTTTTCTTCTTGTTTTGAGAGTTCTCTTCTTTCGGTTGAAACTTTGTGTTGGTGCTGTTAGAACCAAATTCACCTTGAGATCTCTTTCTTATAGTTCTTTTTAGTGTCCTGCTAAAATTTTTCGAAAGCAAATATGTTTAAGATATGTCACAGTCTTATATAAAAATATGAAATAGTTTCATCTTCATAAATTTTTAGATTTTCAAACCTGGTAGTCAAGATTTGCAGTTTGGACATTTTGACAATAACATTTCTTTGATGTTGATTTTGTAAGATGGTACATGCTTCTTTAGCTGTTTCACAAGTTGAAATAATCTTGAACTACTTCATGTCAACCCCACTAAAGATAGCATAAAGGGCTTTTGAGTTTGTTTAGGCTACCCTTCTCTCATTAATAGTGTATAGGTTCTTCACTTTTGGTTTAGTTGACCCATCAGTACCTGGAACTTCGGGCTTGGTCCAACCTTCGTCAACTACTTCCCAGGCAAATTCATCAATTGACCTGATGAAAGCTTTCATTCGGGTAGAGGTGCTTGTGTGATACCACTTGAAACCTGCTCCAAACAATGTTTGGGACCATCTCCAAACAACTTTTGAGAAAAAACACATCAATTTGCTACAAGTATAAGTTGACTTTTCAATATCGTGTTCAACTACAGTATTGATAATTAATTAAAAAAATATGCAGTCTTGATAAGATAAATCATCAACAAAAAATAAATAAGATAAATTCAGACCTAACTTGGAAAGTCTAATCGGGCTCCATTTCCCATTTGAAATTGCAGTCTTGATGTCATGTCCAAGACATTCCATGTACAACACAAACAGGTAAAGGGATAAAGGGCACCCCTAACGAATCCCTCTAATGGGTTTAAACTTCTGGGTTGGGACACCGTTCAAAGTATCTGCAAAGTGGAATTAGAGATGGTAGACATGATGACTTTTCCCAAAAATTCTGGAATGTCAATCGCCTTTAAGAATGCTTCAATTAGCTCCCATCTCACCCTATCATAGGCTTTCTCAAGATCGATCTTAATCATCATCCATTTATTCTTCCTTCTTGTCATAGAGTGAATGATTTCTTGTACAATAAGGATGTTATCGGTAATGTTCCCTCCTGCTATGAAGCCTGCATATTCTTCTCCAATAATTTTAGGAAAAACTAGTTCAAATCGATTCGCTATAACTTTCATTATCAACTTATATAGCATTGTACACAAGCTGATGGGGGCGAAAATGTTGAAAGCTTTCGGGATGGACGATATTAGGGATAAGATTGAAGAGAGTGCTACTCAAATCGAAGTCAATGGAAGCATCAGAAAAAATGTTTTTAACCCAATAGCACACAGCCTTTCCCACCACATTCCACTGGTTTTGAAAGAAAAAGGCATGTAAGCCATCACTACTGGGGGCTTTTAGAGTGGCCATATCAAAAATCGCCTTCTTGATCTCATCATCTGTAACCATCTTGCCCAAAAACTCGATATCTCTCGGATCTAGGTTAGGGAAAGAGTTAGGAGGCAAATCAAACAAAGGGGCTGGAACTTTGCCATAGAGATTTTGATAGAAAATAACCACTTCGTTTTGAAGAATATCCGAGTCATAACACCACTCATCATTTCGAATTTACAAGGTAGAAATACAATTTAGATTCCTTCTTCAGATAGTACGGTTATGAAAAAATTTTGTATTATGATCGCCAAGCTGCAACCAGTCGCATTTAGATTTTTGCTTCCAAAGCAACTCTTCATGGTGCAAAATTGATTCCAATTCTTCCCTAACCTGCATCTCAATATGAAGAAGGCATTCTGAATTAGATCTTTCCAGTAAACTCTGAATGCTAGCCAACCTGTGCAAAAGTTGTTTTTCCTCGACCCAACGTGATTGTATACGGTTTTATTCCAGACCGAAATATTAGCAGAGAAAGAAACGAGGGCCTCAAACATGCTGCCATTAAAATTCCATTTGTCTTTAACAAAATCAGAAAAGTCTTTGTGTTCAGTCTAACCTGCCAAAAATTGACTTGATTCTGGGAAGGTGGGAAATCATGTAATAAGGAAAAAAATTGATTCAATCATCATTGCCAATGGCTCGATCAAGCCTTTCAAAGACCCTACCCCTCTGCCAAGTAAAGGTTGGACCCTTGAAGCCTAAATCTTGCAAGGCCAAAGAATCCATAAAATCTCCAAAGAAAGAACAACGTTTACCATTCGAGCGACCTCCAAAATCTTCACTCTCAGAAAGAATGGCATTAAAATCCCCTATAGCCATCCAAGGAACCGGCTCAGAAAGGAACAACCTCTTAAAATCTCCCCAAAGAAATTTTTGTTTCGTCTTATTCGGGCTTCCATACACAAAAGCTATAAAGACACCTTCAGATAAACTGTTACTAAGAACAGGAGTCAAAATAAATTGAGGATTATTCTTGACTATCTCAACTTTAACAGAGTCCTTCCAACCAATCCATATACCCCCAGAAAAACCCTAGTTCCACTCGATGAGAATTTTGAAAGCCTAATTTAGCAATAACCGCATCAACTTTAAAACCACTAATTTTGGGTTCCAATAAACTGGCAATGTCTGGCTTGTATTCCAGATTATATTCTTTGAAGACATGAGGAAAATTAATCCCTGCACACCCTTGGCAATTTCATGACATAATAGAAAATTTTAAATCCATTATAAAATTGTAAAAAAAATAAATAGAAAAAAACCTTATTGCCTGTCTTGTTCCATCGTAACCGGGGACTTCCACAATTTCCCCCTGTTGCCCCTTACCAGTATCAGAAGCAAGTTGTGCCAATATAAAGTCAATCATTGAGTTGACTGACTCAGCTAAGGGAACCCGTGAAGAGCTGGACACTTTAAAATTTCTTCCCGGACCGCGAAATATTTTGTTAAAATTCTTTCCACGCCGACTATCATTCACTTTCCTTCCAATATTACTATCACTTGGGAGCGAAGACAATCTCCCCACAGAAGCGACCCCGTTTCCAGCTTTTGAAATGGTTAGGTTGAGAGAGCCATTTTCTTTAAAAATTATAGCGCTATGCTTCCCTGCATCAAGTAGCCCTTCTTTGACCCCCACTTCCAATTCGATTGTACCTTCAAAGGTGGGATTAGAGTGAGATGAATTTGCATTAGGAATAACGGAATTTAAAAAACCACTATTTAAATTTTCAGTGTATTGTTGGAAATTTCTCTCCAATGGTCAGGGACGAATTTGCAGAATTTTGAAGCGATAGCAAACAATCCTCCAATTGGTGTTTCAAACTCTCTAAGCCCACTCTTTCGGTGTTGTTAGCATGATCCCTAAGGATCTCAATCGGACCTGGGGCAGACACATCTTTTAGCCCAGTCCGCAACCCAATCTTGTCTCCAATAGATAGCTGTTCAATTAAAGGGGCTTTTGTCCACCCAATCTCCACATTGCCTGAAAATTTGATGGGCCTAGAAGTGGGTCATTTTCCTACTCCAGAATTAGAGGTTTGAAAAGCAACCCCACGCCTATTATTCTCCAACGTTCCCTTTCCTTGTCAATCAGTTTCCTTCAAAATCCCTTCCAATCCGCAATCCTACTGATTTGCAGCAGTCATAATGCTATAACTGGAGCCAGAAAAATCTTTTGCCTTGATTCCATCCCCAGATCCCCGAATATCCCTAAGATTACGCCTTGATTTTTTCTCAACAATCATCTAAGGGCCAAAGTTCGCCGATTCCTTCTTACCACCGGCCGCCTCAAGCACTGCAGCATCTTTCCCATTTCCAGTCACTACAACCTGTTCACCCTCCTCCACCAAACCACTTTTAGTGGAAGGGCATAAATCTTTTCCATGTCCGTATTTATCGCAGGCAAAGCAAACAATCGGCAAAGATTCATATTCAACCTTTGAATAACACCATTGATTAGAATTTAGGAAACCTGGGGTTTATCAAGATTAATGAATATAACTATGCGAGCAAATGTTCCTCTGGCCCTACTATCCGTGTTAAAATCCAGCCTAACAACCTTCTCTATCAATTCTCTAATCTCCCAAAGGATTTTCCGATTGTACAAATGCCCTGGCAGACTAGGAAGCCGAATCCAAGATTTGGCCAAACTCGGGTAAGGTTTTGCAAGATTAAAATCTCTGGACCAGGGTTGAACTGTTAAGTACTGGCCAAAAACAATCCAAGGCCCTTGGGACAAAACTTTATCATAATAGTCTTTGCTGTGAAACTTAACTAGAAAATAGTCGTTCTCTATATCCATTAAATGAAAAGGCATTGAGGGTCACCATAAGTTTGAAATCCTATTTTGCAGAAAGCGAACCGATATTCCAGCCAAGCAGCTTTATCACTACCATCAAAGCCATATCGTTAATAAGCATCTTGATCCTATTAGAAAAAAACAATAGAGGGAATTCCATTGATGGATGATTTTTTGATGTCTCCTTCAGCAAATTCTAGAGAAGATTCCGTCCCCATCTCTATTTCTGGTGTTCCAGTCCTCCTATTAGCTAGTCTTTCCAGGATACAGCTAGTGCCAGGGCCGATTCCTCTACAATCGACGTCTTCGGATCTAAACCCTGGTCCTTAATGCAAACCTTTTAGGTGGACCGATCCTCGGCTTGACCGTCCTTATCACCTTCACCACTTGCAAACATAGTTCATACAACTTTTAGCTAAAATTTTCTGATCTTAATCTTAGAACAGCCACACTAAGATGCTGCAATGATGTGATGAAATTGAAGACGGCCAATAAATTAAACACTTTTTAAAACACAATAAAGATTAAATTGCTATTGTAAATGCCCAAATTTACCCGGCACATCAAAAATAAACTAAGAAATAAAAAAATAATAAGACTAAAAATTTACGGCCCAAATTTCTAAGGCCCACTATGGAGCAAAATTAACCTAAATCCTAAAGTCTAAAATTTGCAGGAAAAATAAAAAAAAAACCCTAGTTCCTAAGCCGCAACTGTCAGCGCAAACATCGCCCTTGATGCCTCGGGAGCGCAAACAGCCGCAGCTTGCCATGGAGAATGGGCTTCTTGATATAGTGGAAGACAACACGGCCATGCGAATATGGTCCGAGAAAAGGCAACAAGAGAAAAGTAACAGCCTGTGAGAGGGGCAGGTTAGAGATATGGACCACGTTATGAGCGAAACTTTGGTCTGAGTACGAGAAGTGGCTGACCACTTGCAGACCCCAGCCGTTCAAAGTTTGAAGTCCAAATCGGAGTTGGATCGGAGCTAAGAATTAGCTTTGTTTATTGGGAAAGTTAAGGTTTTGAGTGTGAAGGCGAGGCTATATATGTATCCGTTTTATGTAAAGAAACTTGTTTTCTAGTAAAGTTATTCTAATGGAATTGAACTAGAATCAACGCATTTTTGCATGCATCTTTTCCATTCATTAACATGACATTTCAATGCATGCAGTAAGTTTCATAAAATCCAAAGGTGCGTAGAGCTCAGAGCTCTAGTACAGAGCCTGGTGGATAATAAAGAGTTCGAATTCTTTGAAGATATCGAAAGTTCAGAAGGGAAATATGTTTGTGCCTTTGAAGAAGGAACTAAAAAACCTATCAGGAATTTGTTCTTACATCTCTGAAGGTGTTCTAAACAATTGGACTGTGGAGGAGATTCCTGTAGTTTTTAGGACCATTTCAGAGTAATATTCAGAACACACCTGTTGTTCTAAGCCTGGGAGCAATAAAAATCCTTTTGTGAAAAAGACACATGTCCACTATTTTTTATTTTAATAAAATGCATCTTTCTGTCTCGTTTTGGCAAACATTCTTTTGTTCCTTCTATTTTATTCATACTTATACCACACATTTAGTTATTCTTAGATTCATTTGCTCTTTGGGTCTTCCTTCGTTCCTATAGTAGGTCTCCAGATATCAATGATATGAGCGACGTTGCTACTGACTCAGAATCTCTTTTTAAGCAAGATATGTGTTTAGATGAACCTCGGGACTTTGAAGGTAATCAAGATTGTAACCTATCTCCTGATTTGTTAAGGATGGAAAAATAAGAGGAGAAACAGATCCTACCTCACAAAGAGTCAGTAGAAATTGTGAGCTTAGGAGACGAAAAAGAAAAGAAAGAGGTGAATATCAGAGCTTGTATCACTGCAGAGACAAAGCGAGACCTCATTGAGTTACTCCAAGAATTTAAGGATGTCTTTACATGGTCATATCAAGACATGCCCAGGTTAAGTACTGATATCGTGGTATATCGGCTCCCCATAAAGAAAGAGTGTAAGCTATTTCAACAGAAGCTCCGAAGGATGAGACCCGACGTTTTGCTAAAAATAAAATAGGAGGTCAAGAAGCAATTCGATACTGGTTTCTTACAAATGGTTAAATACTCAGAATGGGTAGCTAATATCGTCTCCATCCCTAAAAAAGATGGGAAAGTATGAATGTGCGTAGACTATAGGGATTTAAACAAAGCCAATCCGAAGGACAATTTCTCTTTGCCTCATATCGACACCTTAGTGGACAACATGGCAGGTTACTCACTGTTCTCCTTTATAGATGGTTTCTCGAGATATAACCAGATAAAGATGCATCTTAAAGACATGGAGAAGACCACATTTGTAACCATGTGGGGAACATTTTGCTATAAGGTAATGCCATTTGGACCGAAAAATGCGGGAGCAACTTATTAAAGAGCCATGGTAACCTTGTTTCATGACATGATTGAGGTTTATGTCGATGATATGATCGCAAAATCCCAAACAGAAAATAAGCATATACAAGTCTTGAAGGGATTGTTCTTGAGATTGAGAAAATTCCAACAAAAGCTCAATCCAGCAAAATGTACCTTCGGGGCTAGGTCGGGGAAACTGCTAGGATTTGTAGTCAGTGAAAAGGGGATCGAAATCGACCTAAAAAAAGTCAAGGTTATACAGGAGTTGTCTTCGCCACGCACTCAAAAGGAGGTCCGGGGTTTCTGAGGGAGATTAAATTATACCGCCCAGTTCTTTTCACAACTGACCGAGAAATATGACCTAATATTTCGTCTCCTTAAGAAACATAATCGTGGTGTATGGGATGAGAAATGCCAGAAAACTTTCGACTAGGTCAAACATTAATTGTCTAATACACTAATGCTGATGCCACCTAGCCTAGATAAGCTATTGATACTATACTTGGCAGTATTTGAGAATTCTATGGGATGCGTACTTGGCCAACATGATGAGTTAGGGAGAAAAGAAAGAGCAATATAATACCTTAGTAAGAAGTTTATTGAATGCGAGACAAGATATTCGCCAATCGAGAAGTTGCGTTATGCCTTAATTTGGACAACCTAGAGACTAAGACAGTACGTGTTGTACACACAACTTGGATCATCTCAAAACTGGACCCTCTAAAGTACATGATGGAGTCAACTGCTTTGAATGGAAGAATGACCCGACGACAAATTCTACTTTCCGAATTCGATATAGTCTATGTGAACTAGAAGGCGGTAAAAGGGAGTGCCATAATAGATTTTCTAGCTAGTAGAGCTCTAGAAGATTACGAGCCTTTGAATTTTGATTTCCCAAATGAAAATCTGATGTATGTTGCAACCACTGAAGAAGGTGATCAAGAAGAATATCCCTAGAAACTAAACTTCGATGGGCCCTCTAACGCTATGGGTAACGAAATCGGGGCAGTCCTAGTATCCCAAAAGAAGATCATTATCCTTTTACTAGTAATCTGGATTTTGATTGCACAAATAACATGGCAGAATATGAAGCATGCATCATGGGCATTCGTGCAGCCATAGAACGCAAGATCAAAGTACTAGAGGTATATGAGGATTCTGTACTAGTAATCTATCAACTCAAGGGAGAATGGGAGACAAGAGATCCCAAGTTAATCAATTATAGAAGGTTGATTCTTTAGTTAATTAAAGAGTTTGATGACATCACCTTCTATTACCTCCCACGAGATGAAAATCAGATGGCTGATGCCTTGGCTACTTTGGCTTTGATGGTCAAAGCGAACAAACAAGAGGATGTAAGTCTATCCAGATGAGTATTTATGAGACTCTGGCTCATTGTTACAACATCGAAGAAGAAGAAGAAGAGGACGGTCACTCTTGGTACAACGATATATTGCGATATGTGAAGAATCGTGAATACCCTGACTAAACAACTGAGAATGATAAAAGGATGTTGAGAAGACTGGCCAACGACTATGTCTTAGATAGAGAGATCCTATATAAAAAGAGAAAGGATCAGGTGCTACCAAGATGTGTAGAAGCTGTCGAGGCTAATAAAATCTTGGAAGAAGTCCACGAATGGGTCTGCAGAACACATGCCAATTGTTTTACAATGGCCAGACAAATCATGAGATACGGGTATTATTGGTCTACCATGGAAGGAGATTGCATCAATTACGCCAAGAAATGCCACAAGTGTCAAATTTATGGAGATAAAATTCATATACCTCCCTTATCTCTTCATGTTATGACTTATCCGTGGCCTTTCTCTATGTGGGGCATGGATGTCATTGGGCCAATTTCTCCCAAAGCTTCTAACGAGCATCGATTCATCTTCGTGGTCATCGATTACTTTACAAAGTGGGTAAAAGTCACTTCATACGTCAATTTGACGAAGTCGACAGTTAGCAAGTTCGTAAAGAAGGAGATCATATGTCGATGTGGAATGCTAGAAAGGATCATATCTAACAATGCACTAAATTTGAACAACAATGCGATATCAAAAGTCTACAATCAGTTCAAGATCAAACACCATAACTCATCACCATATTGCCCAAAAAAGAATGGTGCAATGGAGATAGCCAATAAGAACATTAAGAAAATCGTGGGGAAAATGACTGAGACTTATAAAGATTGGCATGAGAAGCTACCATTTGCCCTCTATGCTTATCGAACATTTGTCAAGACCTCAACTGGGGTGATGCCTTTCTCTTTGGTTTATAGAATTGAAGCGGTTTTACCCATTGAAGTCAAGATTCATTCTCTACGAGTTTTGACATAATTGAAGTTGGATGAAGCAGAATGGTCCAATCCCGATATGATCAGCTAAACTTGATTGAAGAGAAGAGATTGAAAAAAATCTGTCATGGTCAGATGTACCAAAAGCGAATGATGCAAAAAGGTTCGTCTTAGGGAATTCCATGAAGGGGGCCTAGTATTGAAAAAGATCTTACCCATACAAAAAGTTTCAAAGGAAAATGGATGCCAAACTAGGAAGGACCTTATGTGGTAAAGAAAACCTTTTCCAGAGGAGCACTGATTTTAATTGAGATGGATGGTAAGAACTTGCCCAATCCTATGAATTTTTATTCATTCAAGAAGTACTTCACCTAAAAAAAAGGAGAGGCCAAGGTGAAAACTCGCAAAAAGCGCCTTGAAACCAAAGGGGTTTTAAATTGAAAACCTAAGAAAAAGGGTAATTCAAATCTTGATCAAAGATGGGGCATATGGTAGTCTTGTTATCCCTGAATGAACAAGGAGGAGAGATGCTACGTCTTGGGGCATCAACAAAGTATTTTGGATCTCCGAAACACATATCAAGTTCAAAAGGGTCTTCGAGAAGTTAGTGCGAAGAAGTTCATATTATGATAACTAGGGCACCTATTTTTGTATTTTAGCAATGTTTGCTATCTTTGATTAATTTATCCATTTCAAGCTTTGTTCCCAATAAATTTCAACCTTGTCCATTGTTACAATCTTTTTCAAGCATTTTTCGTAGAAATAATAATTAATTGACTAATAATATTCAAGCAAAAGGATTTCTTACATATTGCTCTGAAAGTTTTCTAAATAGTACATTGACTTGAAATAAAACCACTAGTCAGAACTAACCAAACCTAAAGGTAGGAGACATTTGAGAAAGAATGGTCTAAATTTTGACTATTTCTTTGGATTTTCTGTCAAAGATACCAGCGGAACAAGAATGCATGGTAACACATCGATGATAAAACCTCGATGAGCAACGAGCAATGACAACCTAAGCATTAAAAAGGGGATCATTCTCAAAAAATGATATTCTGCATTCATGCAAATATCATTCATATGCATCTAGTTAGGAGCATTTGATTTATTCTGATCATAACAAGGCCCATGAAATGGATTCTATAGGTCATGTTCCCCAAAGAACGGTGTAATAGATCAATGAAATCACAAATCCTATACCCCTGAAGTTGCAGTGGGACAGATCAAAGTTATCATGGCGAATCTTATCTCCCTGAAGTTGCAGTGGAGCAGATTAAAGCCACAAATCCTATACCCTTGAAGTTGCAGTGAGACAGATCAAAGTTATCATGGAAAATCTTATCTCTCTAAAGTTACAGTGGAGTAGATTAAAGCCACAAATCATATCCTTGAAGTTGTAGTGGAGTAGATTAAAGCCACAAATCCTATACCCCTGAAGTTGCAGTGGGATGGATTGAAATCATTATAGCAAATCTTATCTCTCTAAAATTGTAGTAGAGTAGATTAAAGCTATGAATCTTATCTCCCTGAAGTTGCAGTGGAGCAAACTGAAGATAGCAAATCTTATCTCTCTGTAGTTGCAATAGAGTAGATTAAAGTTATAAATCTTATCTCCCTAAAGTTATAGTGGAGTAGATCGAAGATAGCAAATCTTATCTCTCTGAAATTGCAGTAGAGTAGATTAAAGCTATGAATCTTATCTCCCTAAAGTTGCAGTGGAGCAAACTGAAGATAGAAAATCTTATCTCCCTGTAGTTGCAGTAAAGTAGATTAAAGTTGTAAACCTTATCTCCTTGAAGTTGCGGTGGAGCAGGTTGAAGTTACAAGTCTTATCTCCCTGAAGTTGTAGTGGAGTAGAATGAAGATAGTGAATCTTATCTCCCTAAAGTTGCAGTGGAGCAGACTGAAGATAGCAAATCTCATCTCTCTGATATTGCAGTAGAGCAGATTAAAGCTATAAATCTTATCTCCCTGAAGTTACAGTGGAGTAGATCGAAGATAACAAATCTTACCTCTCTGAAGTTGCAGTAGAGCAGATTAAAGCTATAAACCTTATCTCCCTGAAATTGCAGTGGAGCAGATTGAAGTTACAAGTCTTATCTCCTCAAAGATACAGTGGAGCAGATTGAAGATAGCGAATCTTATTTCCCTAAAGTTGTAGTGGAATAGATTAAAGCTACAAGTCACAAATCCTATACCCCTGAAGTTGCAGTAGGTCGAATCAAATTTACCATGTCGAATCTTATCTCTTTGAAGTTGCAGTGGAGCAGATTGAAGACAACAAATCTTATCTCCCTGAAGTTGCAATGGAGCAGATTGAAGCGACAAGTCCTATACCTCTGAAGTTGCAATGGGTCAGATTAAATGTACCATAGCAATTTTTATCTCCCTGAAGTTGCAGTGGAATAGATTAAAGCTACAAGCTACAAATCTTATCTCCCTGAAGTTGCAGCAGAATAGATTGAAACTACAATTCCTATATCCCTGAAGTTGCGGTGGGATAGGATGAAGCCACTTGAAAAAGAGAAGCACCAAAAAGGTCGAGATTCTGCAAGACTAAACAAATTTGGCCATTTTTTAAAGTCTTTGCTTCATTCCCGTTACACGACAATGAGCAAAGAGGGGCAGCTGTAAATGCCAAAATTTGCCCGGGCCCATAAAAATAAACCAAGAAATAAAATAAAAAAATAATAATAAGACCAAAAATTTACAGCCCAAATTTCTAATGGCCCAAAATTAACCTAAATCCTAAAACCCAAAATTTTCAGAAAAAACAAAAAAACCCTAGTTCCTAATCTGCCGCTGTCAGCATAAACGTCGCCCTTGATGCCTCGAGATCGTCTCCCCTCTGATTGACCTTGTCAACGCCTACAAAAATGAAAAAAAAAAGAAAAGAAAACAGAAACAGCGCAAAAAACAGAAAAGAAGCGAAAACAAACAGTAACAAGAGCAGTAGCATAACAGAAAAAAAAGATAAGAAAAAGACATGTTGTAATCTAAAATGGCTATAAAAGCCGAGTTCTTGTAAGATTGAAAAGGGGTTCCCTTTTTTTAAAAAAAAATGGAGAAATACACAAAAAAATCGAAATAAAAAGTAGTTAAATTTTCAAAGGTTTTTTTTCTTCATTTTTCTTTTGAATATTATATATATATACATATAATATAGTAAAAATTACCTGATTTTATTCTCCGTCGTCGGGAGCTGAAGGGTCCTATCCCCTTTTGGCGATGTTTTGGCCACTTTTCTAAAACTTGCCCCAGATTTGGATTCTGGGGGTCGAAAGGATCAAAGGAGGGTTTTTTCCTGAAAATTTTGGCCACCGGAGACGGCGGTCCACGGCAGCGCCGATGGCCGGAGCCATGGCCGGATCTTGAGTAGTGCCTAGAGAGAAAAGAAGAGAAAGAAATTATTTTTTCTAAAAGGGAAGCAAATGATTTTTTTTCTTAAAAATTTCTACTTTTATAGCATTCCAAAACGGCATCGTTTTGGGTTTCATTTCCAGATGCCAAAACGGCGTCGTTTTGGCTTCTAACCCAGTTGCCGACCCGAGACCCGACCCAAACTGTGCAGGATCCGCGCGTTTTTGACATGGGGGTAATTGTTCCATGGGTCCTTCCGCTTTTGGACCTATTTTCAATTTGGTCCTGATTCCTTTTTTTCTTCCTTTTTAAAACACACCACTTAATTTTAAATTCTTTTCAATTTGGTCCTCAGACCGTTGACCCTTGGGGGAAGGACACGTTTATTTTTGGATTAATTTCTTCTAAGCCCTCGAAACTTTGCATCGTGTTTTAATTTATTCATTTATGTTTTTTAATTCAGACCTTAGATTTCAATGGACATTCAATTTAGTCCTTATTTTCCCTTTTCTTTTATTATTTTGCTATTTATAATTTGATTTTTGTTTAAAATTCAATTTAATTCCTTATCTATTTAATTTCAACTCTTCATTAAATATTATTATTATTTACTTATTTATTTATTTTCAACTTTTCATTTATTTATTTATTTATTCATTTATATGGAAAATTTAGCCTTTCAATATTCTTTTTATTTTCTTACTTATTTATTATTTTCTTTCTTTTTTATTATTTTGAATTTTGTATTGTTGATTTTTGTATATTTTATCATATTATCACTATTACTTCATTTTTTAATTTTTTATTTCTTTTATTTTTAGTACTTTCATGTCTTGTTATGCCTCTTCCGTTTATTTTTATTTTAAATAATCTTTTCTATTTTATTATTATGATTACATTATTATTATAGTACTCCTTTATTTACTTATTATTTATTTTTCTACTCACATAGCCATTTTAAATTATTTCTAAGCATTTATCCACAAGTATATTATACTCAAATAAGCTAAATACACATTATTTTAAATATTGCATTCGTCTTTGCACGATGCACAAAAAGAATTTTTTTTTTTAAATCAAAGTAATGTTCATTATTTTGGAATTAGAAAAGTCGTGTTCTTAACTTACGGAATATGGCTTCTTTCTAAAATCGAGATAGTCAAATATTCACTTTAAAATAAATAAAAACGAGATTTAAGTGTTGATTAAATGGCGTTCATTTTCGTTCTTGAGGATCTAAAGCATTGTGTCCTAACTTACGAGACATGATCCTTTCTTCTCAATTAACTTGAAATAAGCCCTTTTTCATGAAAATTAATTTAATTAAGCAATGTCTTAATAAATGATCGTATTTTAAAATCTCTTCAAATTTTTAATTTTCGACACTAAAGACATCAAGTAATCAACTAGGAACCAATTTTAGGCGTTGCGAGGGTGCTAATCCTTCCTCGTGCGAAACCGACTCTCGAACTCATTTCTCGAAGTTTATAGACAAAAAATTGTTGTTTTAGTAAATCAAACCGTTTATTAAAACTATCAAATTATGAGGTGATCCGATCCCACCTCATATAAAAATGATTGGTGGCGACTCCATTTTAATTTTTTTAACAAAAAGTTGATTTCAAAAAAAGGGGTTTCGACGGCTATATTTTTTAAAGTCATTTTAAAACACTAAATTAACTTTTTTTAATGTTCAATCTTCGGTAGACACCAAATTTTGTTTGGGGTCTAATTTTAAATAATTATGTTATTTATTGCTTAATTACATTTTTACTATAAATATAATTTTTATTTTGATCAAATTTGAAAATTGGTAAGTCTTCAACATATTAATTTAAAAATGAAATCTCTACTAACATATATAATTTTTCGATTGAGCTTTATGTTAGCAGGTTATTTCTATTGCAATAATCAGGAAGATGTCGGTTTGAACATGTTTAATTTTTCTTTAATTTAAGGGATTTGACAAATTATCGGTAGAAGTAGTCATTGTATAAAAAATTAACATATATAATTTATATGTAATAGATTATATCCAAATTAAAAAAAATTTAAAGGTGAAAAATGGGAGGGAAAAAATTACACACTAAAAGAAATGGAGTAAAAAAACATAATAAATTGTATTTATATAAAGGAGAAAATTTTTAAATAACAAAAATAAAATATAGAAGAAAATTTTAAAGAATAAATGAAGAAATTAATGAGAAAACATTCATCCAAGCATATCATATATTATGTTAACACTGAAAAAAGTAAAATGTAACAACTTTGACTTAAAGAAAAATTCTAATATTAAAATATTATTGAATGTGTCATCCCACATCTATTTAAAATTGGTATATTTGATCATTTACTATTAACTTTCTATTTGAAATTTTATAAAATATTTTGAAAAATTAATTTTTCAAGCAAAGTTTTTTTTTTATGTATTTCTGATAAATAATATTTTAAGAGAAAAATAATGTAAAAAGTGTTATTTTGTGAAAAAAAAATGTTAAGTTTTATGCGTAGTTTATATTTTATTTTTATAAAATATTTTTTAACACTTACATTACATTAAAATATTTTTGTATATAACTATCTTCCCGTGCAAGTGCCTTCCACTGGTTATAAGTAAAAGACATGCAAATTATTAATTAAATGCATATCAAGAGCATTCAAAGAGGTTGCAGAGCAATAAAAGGTCTAAATACAGCCGAAAATATTAATTACTACAAAGAAATAAGCAAGCGACGTGATCCGTGCATGCATGCAAGGCAATGTTGATTGTATATCAGTTCACGTTTGAATTGCACCAAAATATTGGGTATTACAAAATAAATAAATTACAACCATTTTTCGTACAATTTATGTGACAAAAGACACCGAAACCAATGCCACAATCTTCTTTTTTTTTTTTGGGGGGGGGGGGGAGAGGATAATTTAAATGGTTATAAATGAAATCAACATGAAAATTGAAGTTGTATCCTAAGGGTTTTACAATGTGTTAATATTGGATTGATTGCACAAATTTCTCCTCTTTGGGTGTGTCTCTACGAACCTGTTTCTTCAACTCTATCCATCATTTGGTGTCGTAAAGCCAGTTTTGAAACAAATATTGCTTCATTAAAAGTTCTCCTTGTGAAATTGGAACCTAGTTGATGTCTCTAAGCTAAATTCATGACATAGGTTCTTTAATACTTCGGTAAGTGTAGCACTTCCACAGTAGAAAACACCTGCAACAATAATCAAATTCAGGAAGACAAAAAGAAAACATTGGGCATGAGCTATAAAATTTGAAGGTTTCAGTTTGGATTTATACCTATTCTTGAAGCTGGGTGATTGTTAGCCATTGCAGTGAAAACTTTCCTCCAATTTGGTCTTGCGAAATGTGTTGTTATCTGTGTCAAAAGATGAAATTAAGAAAGAAATAAGCTTATCTTAAACATATTCAGGCCATGGTAACCAAGTGAATAAGATTACCCTGCTTTCTGAGACAATATCAACTCCATTCTTAGCCTGTTGCATTTTCTGCACCATGCCAATGAGTGCAGACCGTGCATCGCCTTCTTCATACACACTTGTTAAGTAGTTGTGCATCTCTATCATTTTCTGCATTAAGTTAAAGGGTTGATTGAGATCATATGTTGAGACAAATATAAAGTTTTTTTTTAAAAAAAACTTGGAAACCTACATTTTTGTCAAATTCTGCAATGTCATCCATAACTCCTTTAAACCATTCGAAGGAGTCTTGTTCCCTGGTCACCCAATAGAAATATGCCCTTTCAGGATACTTCCTACCAGTCTTCAAACAGCTGCAATTTTCTTCTTCTTTACCTTCCTGTGTCATTCAAATTATTTCCATTGTTAAAAACAAAACAAATGGGCATCTGTTTTTTTGTTCTCCTTCCAAATTAACTCACTGGTTTGATGTTGCTGAGCAGATCTTTTATGATGCTGATAAATGGAGTTGCTCCAATTCCCAGGCCAATAAGAAAGAGGATGTCGTACTTATTATAGTCTTGAGCTGGTGCTCCATATGGCCCTTTGATATAGATATCTGGAAAACTGTGCCAAGAAACCAAAGCTATATATGTTAGTATATACTGAAAACAATGTACCGAGAGGTCGTAAAATGACCTTGAACCAACAATTGACTTACTTTGGTTGTTCCTGTTGTGGGCCTTTATAATTACTTGAACCTGATGCATGATTTACCGTCTTAGTTTCCATTCTCAGTAACTCTCCTCTTTTTCCTCCCACAGTGGGGGGTTCACAAACCTGAATTCTTTTGGTTTAGAGTGCAGAAAGGAGAACAGCTAAAAAGGGGAAAAAAAAGGAATGCTGAGAAGGAAGACATTAATGCCAAAATACTTGTTTTATCACCTTTTTAAATATATTTCTTAGTTCAGAAGTCCAGTCCCCTAGGGCCCTAATGTGGACGCTCAAGTAGTCATCTTTAGGTGCCGAAGTGATGGAAAATGGATGCCTGTAAACATATGATAATTAGTTCTGAGGCTTGGATAACATTTTCTGACAAATCTAAGACAAGATTATATAATATATATATATATATATATATGTACCACTCAAATTTTGATACATCTGGACACTTGATAAACAGATACATTCCACTTCTGTACTCGAATCCAGGAGGCTTGGTCATGTATATGGCTAGAACATTTCCTGTATATATCACTGCCTGAAAATGTCCCAATAACATGACAGATATGATTACGATTCCGAGACTGAATGCAAAATAGATGAAAAGAGGGAGGGTTATTTATATGAACTACCTTAATGACATGGACCACATGCTTGTGATCCTGGAACCTGGTAAGGAATCTCTCTCTAGCATAGAGTAACATTGGGACAATGAGATACATCCAAGTCTGTAGAGGAAGAGAGGGTTAACCCCATTAACGTTTTGAGTAATGTTGTTCAAGAATGATTTGGAGTTCAGTTAATCCAACATATATACGTACCGTCTTCTGGTACCAGGGCTTTTCGAAGATGAGGATGTAACCATGGAGGATCATTTGGATATATACCAAGATCAGCAAATGATGTGCATACCAAAAGGAATTGAAGCCGGCCAAGGTGGTAAATGGCCAAGGTAAATGGACAACATTTCTTCTAAAATTATGTGTTGCCAGAACAAACGAAAACAACATTATAACCACCATAAGTATCCCAGTAATGCCGACAACATTGTCTACTAGATCTGCATAAGTTGGCTGCTTGTAATGAAGGACAGGTCCAAGAGTTGCCATGAATTTTGCTTTGGGGCAACTTGCTATTAACGGATAATTACAAGCGAGATGCATAAACGTATGGACTGTGGACCAAATGGCTATTGCCAAAGCAACCAACTTGTGGAAGTTTATATTGTCATCAAAAGGGACAAACTGGTTGAGAAATGAAGATCTAAGCCAAGTGAGAGTTCTTCTACACACTGGAAGGAGAACAAGAGCCATGTTGAACTTGAGAGCCTCAGCTGAACCTTTAGCAACGCAGACACAATAGCCTGTGATCTGATACGTAGGTGAACCAATGAACTCGATATACTTCCAGTAGAAGAGGACTAAGTTTACGGCCATGAAAAGGAAAATAACCCATATTCTTCTCCAGTGGTCATGTAAATATTCTATAGTTATGGTCTTGTATTTGCTGATTGGAGTTCTATAGTTTTTAGGGATCATAGCTTTTGCCAGGCTCTTCTCTCGCTTGCAGGCAGGCTTGGGGTCATTCGAGGCAACCATTCCCCTTAGTAGAATATCTAGCTGCCATAGCTGTTTTTTTCAAGAGAAATTTGACAATGATTATAATTCTAGTTAACTTTAATGAATCTGTTTAGCTGGTCAATAATTCCTAACCTCTATATATCCCAAGTGGTCAGGATCAAGCTCTTCCATGATTAAAGATGCATATGTTCCGGCTTGATCTTTAAGTCTCCCAAGCTTGTTAGCGGAGGCACTCAACATTATAATCTACTTACATACACCTCAGAGATTAAGCATAATATAAAGAAGAAATCACATTCACAAAGTGCTAGTTTCAGTTCTCACCTCCTTCACTTCGTCCTCTGACAGCTTACCATCTCCATTCTTGTCACACCTGGAAAAAAAGTAACAACAAGGTTCAAGCTCTTCCGTATTGCATTGTATTTAAATGAAAATAGGAACATGGGTAATTTATACATATCAAAGAAAATCTGAAGCCTTGAATCGAGATTTTGATTAGTAATTTCATCCCAGAATGAATGCAACTGTTCCTTGGTTATCCCTTCTTCTGGGTTCAAACCTTTACGCCTTGCTAAAGCATCATATAGTCCCTCTGCGAATTCCTTGGAATCTCCCATTCCTACGATATAAGACATTGCCAATTTCCCATCAAATTAAAAATATGTTAATATTAGTTGAGGGTGTATACATATGTGTGTGTATATATATAATAATATTACCAACGCAGGTGCCAAATTTATCCCTATGGAGCTTCCCTTCGACAGCAAACTGGTTGAAGCGCTTTTCTGTTGGTTTCCAAGCATCCGAATCTTTCCCCGTGACTTTTTTATCAAGGAAACGTAGACTCTCAAGCCCTTTTGCAGCAGAAGAAGCAGTTCTGTCCAATCTATGAATACCGGTTGGAGGAGGCCCATTTGTTCTCTTCCTAGCGGTACTCATAAGCCTCCTAAAGGATGACGCCTTCGAAACATTCCGTTGTAACCCTTGAGAACTACTCGGATTCCTTCCGGCTTTCCCCGACAAGTCTGCCTGTTGTTTTTCTTGGGAAATGGATTTCCGAGAACCTTCAACACCAGCCGGATTCTTATCGATCACAATGCTCTCCAGGGTCCATTGCTTTGGTTTCTCTTTTATTTCCTGCCCTGATTCACCCTTTTCCTTCATACTCGTTAAAATAAAATGGTGGTGATAAGAGTAATTGGGAGTTCTTTGTTACTCTTATCACCTAAAATCCGAGATCTTGATTTAGAGAAATTCCAGGGAGAATGATGAAAAAGAAACGTTCAAACATGAGTTGATAAAGAAGGAAGAGGTCTTGCACATTCAAATTTATGTTTTTTTTTTGTCTGAAAATAGGGAATTGTTAAGACAGAAAACCTAGGAGATAACGACAATATGTTACAAAGATTCAAGTTATTCTAACACCTTCTTAGTTGTTCCACAAATCATGAATTTGTTTTTTTTTTTTTTGAACTTTCTCTCTATTTTGATCACGTTTTATGGTTTTTTTTGTTAAGACAGCTATCGAGACCCACAATTTTAGCATTAATAAATTCGGAGATTGAAACCACCAATATCTCTCACTTAATAAAGCAAAACATTAACAGATGTTTGATGGCACTAACTGAAAATCACTTGCTACTTGTCTTTATCCTGGAAGATCCAAATTTTTGTTCACGTAAAAATGGAATCTTTGTTACGAATTAGTTAGATTGATGCATGATTTTCTAAAATACGAAAATATTTACTACAACATCCACCAAATTATTTCATCAACATCAAATCATACAGTACCATTCAATTTCAATAAAAAAATTCTTCACTTGAAGAAGATGGAGGACGTTTTTTATGCGATTGAGATTTGATTATAATCACATATTCTTAATTATTTAATTTTATAAAAATATTCAATTATGTCATGCATGCATGTTTGTTTCTTTTTTTAAAGCAAACTGTGTGTTTTTTTCGAAACAATTATAAAAAGTTACGTGTTAAATAATAAAGATTAGTTTTTATTATGTGATGCGGGACCAAAACAGAAAATCTTTTTAGGGATCTAAATTAATTCCAATTCTTATAATAGTAAAAGTACAATTTTATTATTTTAATAACCTATATTTTTATAATTTTTAAAGGATTAAATTAAATATTTATATATTTAGAGAGAAAAAATGTAATTTTATTTTTACTAATTTAAAATTTTAAAAAGCCTAAATGGAAAACTTTTCATTTTGGGGTGCCCTTACCAACTCCCTAATTTTGCCCTTGATGTTATGATTATTTTAAAAAATATTTAAATTAATTAAGAGATAAATAAAAAAATTATGTTATCACTGAATAATTTAAATAAATTATTGTATTAAATAATTATTTTATTTTTAATTAATTTAAATTAATACGAGATAAATGATAACTCCCATTGTTAAAATTATTTTAGTATAGTTTCGTAGTATTTTACAAGTAAATTCTAACTTCTAGGTTAATTATTATTTTTAAAAAGTTTTTCAGATTAATTATGTTTTATTCACATTTTTTTAATATTTCGTGGGTTTTAGATTTAATTTGAATTTGCTATTTTTCTTTTTCTTTTTCCATTGTAGGTTTGGAATGAAAAGTTAAAGCGTAAAGTAAGAAATGATGAAAAGAAGCCTTTCACTCCACCAAACTAAATTAACAGTGGAGCATGTTTTTCGGTTTAGAAAAATTAGCAGTTAACATTCCGTTCTACCACAATTCTTTGTTTGGGGAGTGTCGCGATAAAAACCCAAAATTTGAGGGTTTCGAGATTAAAAGCTTTTTGGGAAAAAGAAAGAGTAAGAATTGATAATACTCTAGAACGTTATATTTTTATGTGCTAATTGCATATTTATTTTGAGTATAATTCTACTAATTTGGGTTATTTATGGTCTTTTATCTTGTAGGAACTAAATTGGAGGCAAAAGCGAAATTAAGGGTCAAAAACGTAAAATTAAAGATAAAATGGATCAATGTGCGACACAAGAAAAAGTTGGTGTCAAAAGTGCAAGTATGGAGGACACAAAGGTTGAAATGCAAAAAGAAGAGTTTTTATTCTATTAGACTCTATTTTGATAATATTAGGATAATTAATATTAAAATAATTATTAAGGATTATTTAATTTAGGATTTATTTTATTTATCTTTGATTATTTGTAATTATCTTTAGGAATTTAAGTAGGACTAGTCTATCTATCTTAGCATAATAAATAGGGAATGAGATGACTAAAAATGGGGTATCATCTTTTTCTGTAAACTCTCTCCCCAAAAGTTTTTTGTTCTTTTCATATTTCCTTTTAATAAAATCTTTATTTTTATCATATATTTATTTTCTTTTCCACCACAACCATGAGCCACTAAACACATCTAGCCAAAGGTTGCTGAAAATCCCCAAAAAGAATTCTTTAAGTTTAGAATCCGCACTTAGCCTTCTCAAACAGGGTATTCATCATTTCTCCGCACTACGGGGCTGACGCTTCCGTCCATGTCCCTTAAGAAGTAAACTTTTCAACGTATGCAAAGGCAGCCGCTTTGTATGTTTTGGAAGGATTGCACAGTTGGTTCGTTAACTTACTGCGTCAGAGGTTGGTGAGCCCAAGAGACAAAATGGCGTGGGATTCACCATTGAGAAACGTTGATTTAGCATAAGATGATCCCAAAAGAGCGATTGTTGGCTAGTGTCAAGTTCCACTAAATCGAAGTCTAAATCCTTGGAGTTGGTGGTTGTAGGCGTCCTCTTCCACTATAACTGGCTTATCCTGCTCGAGAAGGGTTACTTAAAAGCCAATGATTGAACATAAAGCGGATCGAGGCAACCGGAGGCTGGAATCTCCCCATAAGAATTTCTTTATCTCAACTCTATTTCCTATTTTTAATTTTCACAATTCCAATTTGACTTCTCAATCCTGTTTTTATTTTATTTTCGTTTCCAGATCAAAACTTTTAATTCTGTTATTTTTATTTTTTTCAGGAACGAAGGTTTTCTTGGGCACAATTCTGTCCAGGATTTCGAGAAGCAAGCATTCGTATAATCCAGTCTCTGAGGATTCGACCCTACTTCCCCTTTATTGTTCTTTTTCATTATTTCGCAGGGAATAGGATATTTTTAGTGCTTTCAACGATGCATCAAGAACTCACTTAGAGGCAAAAAAAAAAAAAACAACTCTTTTAACACCAAAGGAACCTTCAAACTTATAAAAGACAAGAAAAAAATTGAGATCCAGAGAGTTCAGCGCAAACTTTTCATCAATTTTCTGCTTTAGATTCATTCTTTTACCTTTTATTAATGCAAGCTGGTTTTGAATAATTTTTTTATGGTGTTTTCTCAATTTAAGATGAACTAAACTTTATTTCCTAGAATGATGATGGATCATAATTGATTATTTTTCTCTTCGGTTATCTTTTTTTATCTATGTTAATTATTTATTCAGCCATTCACTTATTTAATCTACGTACCTAGCAGCCAAGTTGTACTAATTTGACATGCTTAATTTGTCTTGGAAGAGAAAGTTTGGGTTGAGATTTAAACTGAATAGATTAAGATTAATTTTAGTAAGTTAACAAATGAGTTAATTTATTGTTAGGATAGAAATAAACTTGATGCTCTAATCAACCCGATAGACTTGTTTTTAATGACTTAACTCAACTTACCTAATATAGAAATATAGATAATTGGAAAGGGATTAACCCAACCAATTAATGTTGACATAGCTTCAATTATGTTTCACAAAATTGAATTTTTGTCTTTTAATTTTGTCCACACATGACTCAAAAATAACATAGGTTAGTTATCCATCAACAACTCAATTTATGTTACTTACCCTTTGCATTGCATATTAAATAGATGTTATTGGTGGGTTGAAAAAATTATAAAAAAAATAATGAATCAGAAGATAATCGTATTAAGGAGGACAATACAAATTGAAGACACCAAGAATGTTTTACATATTTAATTTATTTATTATTAAAACTAAAACATCCATTCTATATTTCATTACTTTTCGACATTTGAATATCATCTGCTTATCAAATCAATGATGCCTTTTTAGAGAAGCAAAATAAAGTCGTAGTTATTGTTACTTCCGCCGTTGTATCAAAATTTCATGTTATAGAAACATAATTTATTTTACATTTTTTTACTGTTTTCGTTTCCTGAAATTAATCGTGTGGGGTGTGTTTTGTATTTTCGGTCAAACAAACGACGACATCACAACAAGAACATTTCCGACATTGCGACTATTGACAACGTCGTGACGACGCGAATGGGGACGTTGCGACGTGTTCCTCATATAAATTGAGTTTCTTTTCCCAGTTAAACTCTAATTACTTCAGGGATATTTTAGTATGATTAGACCTTTAGCCTATTTAAAGGGACATTGTATCCCTGTTTTGAGAGGCCAAAAGGCAATTAAAGATGAAGTACTACGTACATGGCTTTTCTTTTAGGGGTGACAAGATGTAGTCATAAATGAGTTTTTGTGATAACTATGGAGAGAATTTTGTTTTCGAGTTAGGGCTTTGTTTTTGGGGTTTGAGTTTGTACATTTAGTGCATTTGGGCTTATTTTCTCCATATTGTACTCTTGTTTGTTTACTTATTTAGTGAATAGTCGAAGCCTTCTTTGCCTATGATTTTTATCCTCTTCGGAAGAGTTTTCCACTTAAAATTTGTATTCGACCTTCTCTAAATTTTTTATTTCGTTATTTATATAGGTCAATCCCAACAAACTGCAATATTTATAAAGGTAATTACACACTATTCCCTACATTAGCGATGAAGGTTTACAAGAATCTAAACGTTCCTAAAAGACTTGTCCTATTAAAAAGGTATATTAATCTTATTCTCTCAATGAGAAATTAATAAAACTTTTAAGGTTAATATGTACAGAGGTACCTAAATTTGACAATTTGTATCTACTAGAGATCTAATTGGTACCTAAACTTGGAAATCATAAAAGTTAGTACTTTTTATTGCTACTTGACTAACATTGTTAATTTTTGGCTTGACAACAAATACAATGTTGACACATGGAATAATTTTAAATTAGAAAATTCAATTTTTTATATTTTATTTTACATGCGTAATGAATTTGGATAAACAGTTGTCCATGTCTATTCTAAATATTTGTGTAGTACCTTTTATATGTTTATAATTTTAAAAATAACAATAATTTTTTTAAAAAAAGTTAACTCTTGTATTCTATAAAATTTTCTACCTTCTTAGTTTCTTTTATATTTTTAGCATTTTCTTGAATTTTAGGATTTTATTTTTTTATTTCAAGTGCATACTAGACAAATGGTTGTTCAAATATAATTGAATTGGGACAACCATTTTTTCAGGTTCATTCTGAACATGTATTTCTCTAGTAATATTATATATTTTTATAATTTAAAAGATAAAAATATAAAAGTATTTTTAAAGTGAATTTAAAATTAAAATTAAAATTTATTTTATTTTAAAATTTAAAAAATAATAATGATTATAAATCATTTCTAATAAATTTTAATACTTAAGTAATAAAATTAAAATAAATTTCAATTTTTAAAATGACTATAAATTATTTAATCAATAAAATTCGAATTTATTTTAAAACATGAAATTTATTTAAAATATATTTTTATATTATTATTTTTTGAAATTATAAAATATATAAAACTACTAGGGAATTACATGTTCAGAATGACCCTAGACAAAAGGCTGACTAGATTCATTTGTATCTGGACAATTTATTTGTCTCGATTCATTGTGCAATTGTAAAATAATCCTAAAATTAAAAAAAATCTAAAAATGTAAACATTTAAAAAATATAAAATTTTATAAAATACATGAGTTTATTTTTGAAATTATAAGAATATAAAAATTACTAATATATATATATATATATATATATATATATATATAATTAACTTGAACAAATGGTTGTGTCAATTCAAATGAATCTGAGCAGGAAGCTGTCTAGATTCATTAGGTGTGTAAAATAAAAAAAGTTTTAAAAAAAATTCTATTTTTTAATTTTTGAAAAATATTTTTATTATTTTTATGCCATGTGTGAGCATTCTATTTACTATCAAGCAAAAAACTAATGGTGTTAGTTAGGTACCGATAAAAAAAAAACCAACTTAACTTATAATTTCCAAGTTTAAGTATAAATCAAGTACAAAATAAAATTAAGTACCAAATAGGTAAAAATTGTCAAATTCATATATTTTTATATGTATTAACCCAACGTTTAATGATAAATTTTTATCATCATAGTTTCCGGTAGACAAATGTTAATCACATGCGTTCTTCCATTGTTGATGCCACAGTAGAGTTCATAACACCATCTAAGAACACACCATCTCCTGTGGAAGCATTATTCATCACCAGAGTGTATATTTCACAATTAATGCATATCGTTAAAGAGGGTTTTTCGCAAGTATTTAATTATATTTGTATGTTTACGTGATGAAATTTACATTTCAATAAATATTATACACTTCATTATACCTTTAAGGTATTGTTTACTTTTATCTAAATATTTTTATTATAAATTAGTAACAGATAATAAATTACACATGTTGAGCAACTGTTACAAAAGTTTATACTTCATAGCATGTCCTATCCATAAAGGCTCATGCTGAGAATCTTCGATATGATCTACTTGCTAGGCGGAACCAGTAGCACTTGGCAATAATTTTTTATTAGAAAGGGGGAGATGAGATGATGATGGTGTTGGTGTTGGTTGGCAAGAATTTATCTCTCAATATACTAGTCTTTTCAATTTCTTCTAGTATCCAATTAGCTTTCCTACTAACCCTTATAGTTTTTATTTTATTTCCTATGAAAATTCTAACACATATCGGCTTGTATAAGCGCTATTCTCAGTTCAGGAGGATTTAGGGATGTTACAGTCTCATTATAATCTCTCCTAATAAGACAAGAAAATACATTCCCAATATCCATAGAAAGGGAATCAACATAAATTTGATGATATCCAAGGTCGAGTTTCGAATTTCTCAACACAACATTGTACCCAACCACATAGGAAACATATATATAAGCCAATTCTCTCAAGTGGGATCCAATTCGCTGAGGTCCATTTTATACCCGTAATAATCATATTAAAACAAGCCCAATGGCACAATCAATTGGGGTACTAGTCTAAAATAAGGAGTTGGAGAAGTCGACCCTAGACCTAGTTAATTTACTTATCTAGATCCCATAATTATTACTTTAGTATGATAAACTTGAATAGTTAATTTACTTATTTAGGCCCAAAATAATTATTTTAGAATTTTTTTTATTCTTTAGAATTTTTAATTTTTTTAGAATTTTTATATATATTTTTTAAATATAATATTTATAATTTTTATAATTTTTAGAAATTATTTTAATTATTTGTAATTTTTGTTGAAGAGAGACTAATTTACTCATTTTCAAAATTGATTGTGACTAGAATAGTATTTACATCAATTTGTTATTTGAGTTGTTCGAATTATTCAGCTATTCAAATTTTACAATTCAATTTAACTATAACTCAAAATTTGAATTAGAAAAAATTGAATAGTTCAATTCAATTAACTTAAAATTTGAATTTTTAAAATTTTTTTAATTGAATCCGCTATTCTCAATATTTCCTTTTAATCAAGTCTCGTCACTGTTAACTTGTTTTGTTGAAAGGGAAGCGCAAAATCGCAAAGTTAGCTTAAGCCCCCTTCCATAACACCTATTGTGAGATAACATCTCAGGAAAATATACCCTATTATGCTTTTTTTTTTTTTATTTGAATTTTACATCCCTTTGGAAGGCATCGTATCAGTGAGCTCGGGCCAATGCAACTCACTTTTTCAGCTGGTTGTTTAAGCTTCATTGAATGAAAACTCAAACCGAAGTAGGCGTGTTCGAGGGCCATATAGTTCGCCGCTTGATTCGGATCAAATTTGTATAAGAATTTTTATATATTAATTCAATTTAAATAATAAAAATTATTTTAAAAATTTAAAATTAATTATAAAATTTATAAAATATCAATTAATATATATTTTATTATTTATTGAATAGTAAAATGAGATTTTGGGCAGATTAGACCAACTCAAAAACGAACTTGAAGATGAATTTTTTTTAACTGAATCTCAAACATGACCTGACTCATTGATAGCTCTACTCCTAAGGTAATATTACAAATATGTCCCATTTATTTTTCCTTGTCAACCAATTCTCTATTTTAATGGAATGATGATATTTTTTATCAGAATGATGGTCATGGTTAAGGTTAAGAAATATTATAAACTAATCAAAAGAATTACAAATATAATTGTAATTATTATACAAAGTGAATACATTATAGATTTTGTTGTTATACAACAACTGCATAAAATTTACATTTTAGTAAATATATAAATTGTATTATTGTAAATATATTTTTAATTATTATATAATATAAAATGGTCTTAATAATTAAACTAAAAAAATGGCTTTACATGCTTCTGTATTATATTATAAACAAACTAATCATTTTTCTCGAAACCATTTTTTTGAAGGTCAACTTTTATTTTTAAAACCGAAAATTGGGAGTCGCCACCGATCTTTTTTATGAGGTGTGATCGGATCACCTCGTGATTTGATCGTTTTAATAAGAGGTTTAGTTTATTAAAACAATGTTATTCGGTCTACGGATATCCAGAAGATGGGTTCGGGAGTCGGTTACGCACGAGGAAGGGTTAGCACCCTCGTTACGCCCAAAATTGGTACCTAATTGATTATTTGATGTCTTTATGTCGAAAGTTGAAAACTTGGAAAGAATTTAAACTACGTACGATCCATCTTTGTATTATGTATTTTTACTTAAAAATTTGCTTGAATAAATCAAAAAATATATCGAAGACCTTCTTATCTCGAGGCAACTAAACATCACATCCCGTAAGTTAGGACGTGACACTTCGAATCTTTGAGAATAATTTGGCCTTTGTTTTTTGTTTGAAATCTCACGTGTTTTGATTTTTAAAAGGATATTCGATTATTCAAATTCAACGAGAAAAATCGGAACCCCGTAAGTTAGGGCACGATTTTATCGAATGTTTCAAATACGGAACATTGCCTATTTTTTTGTTTTTTGAAAATTTTCCCTTTTTACGAATTTGGGTGAAAACTAATATAATATTTAAAATGATATAAACATAATGTTTAAAATGATGTAAACGACAATAATAAAAATAATACAAGATAAGAAGTGCACAAATGAAGAAAAATATAAACATTATATACATATATATTAATAATAAGTAAATAAATAAATAAAATAATGTATTAATTTTAATGTCAATTATTCAAACATAAACTAATAATATTAATAATAATAACAATGATAATAATGACAATAATAATGATAATAAAAATAAAATGAAATAAAAATACAAATGCACAATGAAGGAAATGAACCAATTTTGAATATTAAAAAAATAATAAATACTCAAAAAAATATAAAAATAAAAACTTAAATGTGAAGGAAATAATAAATGAATAAATAAATAAAAGAATTTAAATAAATAAATGCTTAATTGAAAATTAAACAAAATAAAAGGGATAAATTAAATAAAGTAAATAATAAAAGGGTCAAAATGAAATGCGCGCGAAATAAGGGGGACTAATTGGGAAATTATTCCATGTTCCCAAAACGACGTCGTTCTCAAGAGGACCAAATTGAAATCACAATAGAATTAAGTGGCAAAATTAAAAAATAGAATAAGAGCCCATTGAAAACAGCTTTAAAAGTGGAAGGACCAGGGGCGTAAATATCCCCTAAAACGAAAGCACGCGGATCTTGCTGGCGGGTCGGGTCGACGCGCGGATCTTTGGGTGAAACAACACCGTTTTAGGGCTATTATGGCCAACCCAAAACGACGTCGTTTGATGGGCCTATAAAAGTAAAATTTTTTGAAAAAAAATCATTTTTCTTCCTTTCTTAAAAAAACAGAAAAATTTTCTCTTAACTCCCTCTCCTCTCTCCTGGTTTGACCTAGCTCCGGCCTAGGGTTCCGCCGCTGGACCACCATGGCGGCCGTCGGTCGCCAGCGACGGTGTCGCCGTCCACGGTGGCCGAAGAATGAGAAAAGACGCCCTTTTGAAGCCTGTCAGATGTAGGGCGTCGATCCGAGGCCAAAATCTCGAAAACCTGACCTAGCCCAACGGAGGAATAAAGAAACGCTTCGTTTCTCCTCCTTTTCCGGCGTAGTCTTTGACTGTGAGAAGACCAACCAATCTAGGTGAGTGTCCCTTTTCTTTTTTATTTCTATATCTTGTATTTAAAAAGTAAAAATAAAAAATAAACGATATCAGAAGGCTCACCTTTGGTTTCGAAAGTCTTTTCTTTTTGTATTCGATTTCTATTTTTTTTTTCTAATCGATCTTTTTGTAAAAAAAAAGGGGTTACATTTTAGGTTCGCTTTTTATAGTCGATTTACATTGTTTTTTATTATATCTCTACTATTTGTTTTTGTCCTTGTCACTGTTGTTGTTTGTGTTCTTTGTCATTTTTTTTTCTTTGTTTGCAGGTATTGACGAAGGCGGGTCTTGCTGTTTTGGTGAAACGGCGGCAGAGGGATGAGACAGTTGGGTAAGCCAGGCCTCGGGACGAGGCACGGGCGGTACGTCCAAAGAGGTAGCAGCGGCGCCAGGGACTAGAAGCCCTAGGGTTTCTGATGAAAATGTTTAAGCATGTGGGCCTATTGTTGTTTGGGCTTTTGTAAAAATGGACTGGACTATTATTATTTATTATTTATTATTTATTATTTTTTGTTTTGTTTTGTTTTTATTGGTTTTGGGCCCGAAAAAAAATGGCCCGTTACAGCTGCCCCTCTTTGCTCATTGACATGTAACGAGAATGGAGCAAAGACTTTAAGAAGGGTCAATTTTGTCTGGTCTTGCCGAATCCTAACTTATTGGTGTTCATCTTCTTCAAGTAGCCCCTTTCTAACCCACTGCAACTTCAGAGATATAGAATTTGCCGCTTTAATCTACTTCACTGCAACTTCAGGGAGACAAGATTAGTAGCTTCAATCTGTTCCATTGCAACTTCAGGGAAATAAGATTTACATTCTCAATCTGCTCCACTGCAACCTCAGGGAGATAAGATTTACAGCTCGTAGCTTTGATTTGTTCCACTGCAACTTCAAGGAAATAAGATCTGCTATCTTCAGTTTGTTCCACTGCAACTTCAAAGAGATGATTTGTAGCTTGTAGCTTTAGTCTATTCCACTACAACTTCAGGAGAATAAGACTTGCTATGGTAGATTTTGGTCCGACCTACTGCAACTTCAGAGGTATAGGATTTTACTTGTAGCTTTAATTTATTCCACTGCAACTTCAGGGAAATAAGATTCGCATCCTCAATCTGCTCCACTGCAACCTCAGGGAGATAAGATTTATAACTCGTAGCTTTGATCTGTTCCACTGCAACTTCAGGGAAATAAGATCTACTATCTTCTACTCCACTGCAACTTTAGGGAGATAAGACTTGCTATCTTCAGTCTGCTCTATTGCAACTTCAAGGAGATCAGACTTGCTATCTTCGATCTACTCCACTGCAACTTCAGGGAGATAAGATTTGCTATCTTCGATCTACTCCACTGCAACTTTAAGGGGATGATTTTCTATCTTCGATCTACTCCACTGCAACTTCAGGGAGATGATTTGCTATCTTTGATGTACTTCACTGCAACTTTAGGGAGATAAGATTTGTAACTTCGATCTACTCCACTGTAACTTCAGGGAGATAAGATTTGTAATTTTGATCTACTCCACTGCAACTTCAGGGAGATAAGATTTGTAACTTCGATCTACTCCACTGCAACTTCAGGGAGATGATTTGCTATCTTCGATCTACTCCACTGCAACTTCAGGGAGATAAGACTTGTTATGGTAGATTTAATCCAACCCACTGCAACTTCAGAGGTATAAGACTTGTCACTTCGATCTGCCCCACTACAACTTCAGGGAGATAAGATTCACCACGATGGCTATAAACCGTCCCACTACAACTTCGGGGGTATAGGATTTGTGGTTTCATTGATCTATTACACCATTCTCTATGGAACATGACATATAGAATCCATTTCATGGGCCTATTTATGCCTAGTGATTAGGATATCATGATCGGAATGAATCAAATGCTCTTAACTAGATGTGTATGAATGATATTTGCATGAATGCAGAATATCATTTTTTTAGAATGATCCCTTTTTAATGCTTAGGTTGTCATTGCTCGATATTTATCAAGGTTCTATTATTGATGTGTTACCATGCCTTCTTATTCAGCCGGTATCTTTGACGAGAAATTCGAAGAAATAGTCATAATTTAGACTATTCTTTCTCAAATGTTTTCAATCTTTAAGTTTGGTTAGTTCTGAATAGTGGTCATGTTTTCAGATCCTTCTACTATTTTAGAAAACCTTTCAGAGCAATATGCAAAACTCCCTTTGCTAAAATATTATTAGTCCATTAATCGTTATTTCAATGTAAAAATGCTTGAAAAAGATTGTAATAATAGACAAGATCGAAGTTTATTAGGAACAAGGCTCGAAATGAATAGATTAATCAAAATAGCAAATTTGCTTAAATATAAAATGAATAAGATGAAAATAGATGCCCCAGATATCATAGCCTGAACTGCTTCGTACTAACTTCTCGAGGACCCTCTTGAACTTGATATGTGTTTCAGAGATCCAAAATACTTTGTTGATGCCCCAAGATGTACCATATCTCCTCCTTGTTCCTTCAAGGATAACAAGACTACCATATGCCCCATCTTTGATTAAGATTTGAATTGCCCTTTTCCTGGGTTTTCAATTCAAAACCCCTTTGGTCTCAAGGCGCCCTTTGTGAGTTTTCACCTTGGCCTCTCCCCCCCCTTTTTTTAGGTGAAGTACTTCTTGACTGAGTTTGAATTCACAGGATTGGACAAGCTTTTGCTATCCATCTCAGTTAAAATTAACGCTCTTCCAGAAAAAGGCTTCTTTACCATATAAGGTCCTTCCCAATTTGACATCCATTTCCCTCTGAAATCCTTTTGTATGGGCAAGATCTTTTTCAATACCAGATCCTCCTCATGGAATTCTCTGGGACGAACCTTTTTGTTGTAAGCTTGCATCATTCGCTTTTGGTACATCTGACCATGACGGATGGCCTTCAACCTTTTCTCTTCAATCAAGTTTAGCTGATTATATTAGGATTGAATCCATTCTGCTTCATTCAACTTCAATATTTCCAAAACTCGGAGAGAAGGAATCTCGACTTCAATGGGTAAAACCGCCTCCATTCCATAAACCAAAGAGAGAGGCGTTGCCCCGGTTGAGGTCCTGACAGATGCCCGATAGGCATAGATGGCAAATGGTAACTTCTCATGCCAATCTTTATAAGTCTCAGTCATTTTCTTCACGATCTTCTTAATATTTTTATTGGCTACCTCTACTGCGCCATTCATTTTTGGGCGATATGGTGATGAGTTGTGGTGTTTGATCTTGAACTAACTACAGACTTCTAATATCGTGCTGTTGTTCAAATTTAGTGCATTGTCAGATATGATCCTTTTTGGCATTCCATATCGACATATGATCTCCTTCTTTAAGAACTTGCTGACTGTCGACTTCGTGACATTGGCATATGAAGCGGCTTCTACCCACTTTGTAAAGTAATCAATTGTCACGAAGATGAATCGATGCCCATTAGAAGCTTTGGGTGAAATTAGCCCAATGACATACATGCCTCACATAAAGAAAGGCCACGGAGAAGTCATAACATGAAGAGGTGAGGGAGGTACATGAATTTTATCTCCGTAAATTTGACACTTGTTGCATTTCTTGGCTTAATTGATGTAATCTCCTTCCATAGTGGACCAATAATACCCGAACCTCATAATTTTCCTGGCCATTGTAAAACCATTGGCATGTGTTCCGCAAACACCCTCGTGGACTTCTTCCAAGATTTGCTTAGCCTCGACAGCGTCTATACATCTTAATAACACCCGATCCTTTCTCCTTTTATATAGGATCTCCCTATCTAAGACATAGTCGTTGGCCAATCTTCTCAACATCCTTTTATCATTCTCAGTTGCTTGGTCAGGATATTCACGATTCTTCACATATCGCAATATCGTGGTACCAAGGGTGGTCGTCCTCTTCTTCGTCTTCTTCGATGTTGTAACAATAAGCTGAAGTTTAATAAATACGCATCTGGATAGGCTTTACATCCTCTTATTTTTTCGCTTTGACCATCGAAGCCAAGGTAGCCAAGGCATCAGCTATCTGATTTTCATCTCATGGGAGGTAATAGAAGGTGATGTCATCAAACTCTTCAATTAACTCAAGAACCAACTTTCGATACTTGATTAACTTGGGATCCCTTGTCTCCCATTCTCCCTTGAGTTGATAGATTACTAGTGGAGAATTCCCATATACCTCTAGCACTTTGATCTCACGTTCTATGGCTGCGCGGATACCCATGATGCATGCTTCGTATTCTGCCACATTGTTCGTGCAATCAAAATCCAATTTGCCAGTGAAGGGATAATGATATCTGTTTGGGGATACCAGGACTGCCCCAATTCCGTTACCCACAACGTTTGAGGCTTTGTCAAAGTTTAGCTTCCAAGGATGACATTCTTGAGTGTTTTCTTCAATGGTTGCAACATACATTAGATCTTCATTCGGGAAATCAAAGTTCAAAGGCTCATAATCCTCTAGAGCCCTACTGGCTAGAGAATCCGCTATTGCATTTCATTTGACTACCTTTTAGTTCACATAGATTATGTCAAATTCGAAAAACAGAATTTGCCATTGGGTCATTCTTCCATTTAAAGAAGTCGACTCTATCATGTATTTTAGAGGGTCCAACTTTGAGATGTGCCAAGTTGTGTGATACAGCATGTATTATCTCAATCTTCTGGTTGTCCAAATCAGGACGCAACATAACTTCTCGATTGCCGAATATCTTGTCTCACATTCAATGAATTTCTTATTGAGATAGTATATTGCTCTTTCTTTTCTTCCCGACTCATCATGTTGACCAAGCACGCATCCCATGGAATTTTTAAATACTGCCAAGTACAGTATTAGTGACCTATCTAGGTTAGATGGCATTAGTACTGGGGCATTGGACAAGTAATGTTTGACTTTATTGAAAGTCTTCTGGCACTCCTCATCCCCAAATATCTGGGTTGTGTTTTTTAAGGAGATGGAATATGTGGTCGCATTTCTCAGTTAGTTGTGAAATAAACCGGGCAATGTAATTTAGTCTTCCTAGGAAACCTCGAACCTCCTTTTGAGTGCGTGGTGGAAGCAATTGTTGTATAGCCTTTACTTTGTCTGGGTCGGTCTCAATCCTCTTTTCACTAACTACAAATCCTAGCAATTTTCCCGACCTAGCCCCGAAAATACATTTTGCTGGATTGAGCTTCAGTTGGAATTTCCTCAATCTCAAAAACAATTTCCTCAAGACTTGTACACGCTCCTTCTCTGTTTGGGACTTTGCAATCATATCGTCTACATAAACCTCGATTTCCTTGTGCATCATATCATGAAACAAAGTTACCATGGCTCTTTGGTGCGTTGCTCCTGCATTTTTCAGTCCAAATGACATCACCTTATAGAAAAATGTTCCCCACATGGTCACGAATGTGGTCTTCACCATGTCTTCAGAATGCATCTTTATTTGATTGTATCCCGAGAAACCATCCATGAAGGAGAACAGTGAATAACCTGCCGTAAGTGTCGATATGGGGTAATCGGAAATTGTCTTTCGGGCTGGCTTTGTTCAAGTCCTTGTAGTTCACACACATTCATAATTTCCCATCTTTTTTAGGGAGGGGCACGACATTGGCTACCCATTCTGTTTATTTAACACTCGTAAGAAACCAGTATCGAATTGTTTCTTGACTTTCTCTTTTATTTTCAGTAAATCGGAGCTTCTGTTGAACTGGCTTGCACTCTTCCTTTATGGGGAGCCGATGTACCACGATATCAGTACTTAACCCGGGCATGTCTTGATATGACCATACGAAGACATCCTTAAATTCTTGGAGTAATTCAATGAGGTCTTGCTTTGTCTCTGCGGTAATGCAAGCTCCTATCTTCACTTCTTTTTTCTCTTCTAGGCTCACAATTTCCACTGACTCTTTATAAGGCAAGATTTGTTTCTCATATCATTGTATCGTCTTCAACAAATTAGGAGATAGGTTACAATCTTGATCATCTTCAAAATCTTGAGAATTCTCCGTGCACATATATTGCTCAAAAGGAGATTCTGAGTTAGCAGCAGCGTCGCTCATATCATTGATATTTGGAGACCGATTATAGGGATGAAGAAAAAAATCCAAAGAAAAAAAATCTAAGAATAATTATTTGTATGGTATGATTATGAATGAAATGAAAAGAATAAAAGAATATTTGCTCAAGATGATACGCAAAAATGCACTTTATTGAAAAAAGGATTTTGGACATAAGCCTATTTCATAAAGGATTCTTATTGCTTCTAGGCTTAGAGCAATAAGTGTGTTTTGAACATTACTCTGTATTGGCTCTAAAAACTACAAGAATCTCTTCCACAGTCCAGTTGTTCAAAACACTTCTAGGTACATAGGGGCAGATGTCTAATAAATTTTCTCCCCCAGATTCCTTCTTCAAATATGGCATTGATGTTCAGGTTTCCCAACATTTCTTCCGCAGTCTCTTTTCTTGGCATGTTTCTTTCTGGATAAATAGTTCCTTCTGATATGAACGTATTAGATATATGGGGAAAGGTCATCGGTTTCCACTTGACCTCTTTCCCACTCAATCTCAATCTTCTTTTGCCTCGCATCTGGCTTAAATCCTAAACTGAAGCAGTCTCATTTGTCCTTCGGCATAGGTGCCTCGACCTTTCCTTATAGGCATTTTCCAAGTCTTCTCCCAAGCAAGGCTCCTTTACCGACTGTCAGTTGCAGGCCCATCCTTGTAGTTTTAGATATTTTAGGCATCAGGATCTTGTTCCCTTCGACAATGAAGGTTGCATTCACAAATTCCAACGATCGGAATGAACATTCTATTGCTTCATCATCCGTCCCTACTATATGGCGCGTTGCTGGTTATGGATGCAATAATGTCTTCTTCCGTGTTTATCGTTACCAACCGACCCTCAGTTACTAACTTTAGCTTCTGGTGCAGTGGTGACGGCATTGCCCCAGCCGTGTAAATCCAAGGCCTCCCCAACAAACAATTATAAGAAGGCTTAATGTCCATCACCAAGAAATCTACTTCGTATGTGTTTGGACCAATCAGGAGGGGTATCTCAATCCTTCCTATCACCCTTCTTTCGGTTCTATCGAATTCTCTCACTATGTTTTGACATGTCTTCATATGAGAGCTATCCACAGGTAACCTATTTAGCGTGGATAAAGGTAAGACATTTAGTGCATATCCGTTATCAATCAACACCCCTGGTAATGTATACCCTTTGCAGCAGGTGGTGATGTGCAAAGCCTTTGTAGATCCCATGCCCCCTAGTGGTATCTCATCATCGTTAAAGAAGATGAAGTTGTCGGCACTTATATTGTTAACTAGACGGTCTATCTTGTTCACAGAGATATCGTTAGCGACATAAGTTTCGTTTAGCACTTTCATTAACGCATCACGATGTGTCTCTGAACTTAAGAGTAAAGCTATCACTGAGGTGTGAGCCGGTTGCTTATGTAGTTGTTCTACAATGCTGTACTCACTATGCTTTAAGAATTTTAGGAATTCCCTAGCCTCGTTCTCAGTTACTAGCGATTTGAGCCTCACCGTATTTTCCTTCTTTTGTTCAGCCATTGGGGTTTTTTCTTTAACAGGCTCAGCTCCTGCATTTGATGGATCATAATGCCTTCCACTACATGTGTAGAAACCCATCTCTTGACCTTCTTCTGAAGTACTAATCAGGCTCTCTTCTCCCGGGATCGTCACGTTGCAGTCATAATTCCAGTAAACTTTCTTGCTATCCTTGTAAGGAAAAGCTATAGGTTTCTGCATTGTGACTCTTGGTGCAATTTGTACTCTGGCTTCATTACTTCTAGGTCGTGAAATGATAACCACTGGGTGGTTGACCTTATAGACATTCTCTATTGACCCCTCATCCGAGGCGCACACTTCTTCTCTTTCGGAGCCCATAGCATATTCAAAGATTCTAACTCCTTATTGTCCATCAAATTTTGTATTAAGGCCCTAAATTCAAAAAATTTCTGGATCTTATGACTCTCATTAGCATGGAACTCACAATAGTTCCTTATCCCTTCAGGTTTCTCTTATGAATTCCGTTTGATTAATCCTCCCTCTACTATTTACCCCTCCATTCTCGTTTACCGTATTTACCCCTTTATCAGAATGACTGGGTAACAGATTTGCTGCCACATTAGGTCCTGATGGGTCGTCGAACTTTACAATTCCCATTTTAATGAACCTTTTGATCAACTTTTTAAATGCGGTGTAGTTTTCAATTGAATGTCCTGTGATTCCCGCGTGTTACTCACATTGAGCATTTGCGTCATACCATTTGAGGAATGGAGGTTGCATGGGCTTAAGGTAGAAGGGGGATACCACATGTGCATCAAACAGGCTCTGATATAGTTCCCTATACATCACCGGGATAGATGTGAATTGGAGCCTTTCTGTATTTGGCCTTTGGTTGGATTCTTGTCTTGGGAGAGCCTGAAGACTAGTGGTTATTGTCCTTGGCGGGCCAACGGTAACTGGTTTTGAGTAACCCTTATTATATGTGCCTACATTATTCACCTCATTTTCCTTCTTCCTCGAGGCAGATCTTTTGGAGTTTTCCCCCGCGTCAATATTAGCACTTCTCATCGCGTTTTCAATCATCACCGGATATCACTATATACGAGAAACTCTTAGCAGCGCTCCCTAACATATGGTTGATGAATGGGGCTTTCAAAGTGTTGATGAAGAGCATCGTGGTTTCTTTTTCCAGAAGGGGTGGCTGGACCTGCGTTGCCACCTCTCTCCATCTTTGGGCATATTATCTGAAGCTCTCATTCTGCTTCTTCTCCATATTCTGCAGCGTGATTCTGTCGGGGTGTCATGTCCGTCACATGACTATATTGCTTCATAAAAGCTTGTGCTAAGTCTTTTCATGAATTGACTTTGGCACGACTCAGTTGGCTGTACCACTTAGCTGCTGACCTGATCAGACTGTTTTGGAAGCAGTGGATCAACAGTTGATCATTATTGATATATCTTGTCATCCTTCGATAGAGCATGGTGATGTGAGCTTCAGGACAACTAGTCCCGTTGTACTTTTCAAACTCTAGAGTTTTGAACTTGAGAGGGAGTACTAAATCTGGGACCAAACTCAAGTCCTTGGCATCGATTCCGTAATGGTAATCAGTGTTTTCTATTGCTCTAAATTTTTCTTCTAGCCATCTGCATCGATCCTCAAGTTGCTTTGGCAGTTCCACACTTGTTTTTTCTATTTCTACCATATCATCTAGATCAGAAATGACGGGATTGGTTGGGTTATCCCCCGGATTGGAACCTGAGCCTGTTTGAAAGTTCATCGGTGCCGAGATATCGATTTGATACTGTTGGAGTCCACTTGTGATGGATACCCTTCTTGGGTACGCCTCTGGTTGTGCCTAGGCATTTATCGGGGTAAAACTCGAGGGATAAATAGGATCCTCATTATTATCACCTGAGTTGATTGCAGTGCCTTTCCCTTTTTCGCGTTCTCCAGCCAGCAACTGCACCAATTTATTTATCATGCTTCTTTGGGATTCCAATATCTGATCCCTCATCTACTGTTGCACTTTCGCTAACTGCTCTTGTAGTTACGCTTGCAACTGGTCTTGCATCTCTTTTTGAACTTTCTCTATCCTTTCCAATCTTTGGTCCGTTTCTTTGGTTTTGGCATGAGTACTATAATGATGTTGAGTTGGTTGATTCTTATTGGTTTCCAGATTAACTGAAATAATTTTGTTTAATTAGGGTCTTTTTGTGAAATTTAATGCATATGATGCAATGTAATGTAAATGCATGAATACAAAAAGAGGCATTGACTCTGATTCAATTCTGTTAGAACAACTATACTAGAAAACAAATTTCTTTACATAAAATGGATTACAGATACGGCTTTGCCCTAATGCTCAAAGCCTTAACCTTCCTAAGAAGCCAAGCTAACTCTTGACCCGATCCGATTCTGATTCGTATTTCAAGTTTAGTACGTCAGCCTGAACTGCTAGAGTTTGCAAATGATCGGCCACCTCTCCGATTTAAGCCACAGTTTTACCCATGATATAGTCTCTATCCTTGACTTGACCTTGAGAACGGTGAAGTTACTTTTTCCACTGCTCGTTGCTTGCTTTAAGGAGTTCAACTCGAAGTTCACAATTTTGTAATGCGATCTCGAGCTCTTCTATTTTCCTTTTTAGCTTTCAATCTTTTTTAAGCTCGCTTGCAGCTCAATTGTGGAGTTGCAATTACGATACTGATGAAGTGACTGTTCTAGTTCTGCTACCCTGCCTTTTAATTTGACATTTTCATTTTGGCATTCCAATAGGTCTTTTTCTAAGGCATTTCCTTGAACCTAGGCATCTTGACATTTCTTTTCCCATAAATCGGCTCTGTTCTTTTCTTCGTTGATCTCTTGCCACCATTGTTCTGATGTCTTTCCCAGCCCGTCAGTCCTCATTGATAAGCGCAACTTCTTGTAATCCGTTTTTAAACTGTCCAGATCTTCTTCAGCCTTGTTTTTTTCTTTCCTCAGTTTATCGGACTCTAGCTTCTGGACATCAACATCTAGTCCTAATTGCATCTTTTCTTCTTCCAATTGCTCTATCTTCTTTCCTAACTCTGAATTCCTTCTTTCAAAATCTTACTTTATGATCTCTAGCTCAAATGGGACCACTCGCAGGTATTCCTCCATTGGTCGAGTGCCTTCTTAACTTGGCCCAAAGATGCTATCATTGACTCTTTTACCCCACCATCCATTATATTCTGGGGTCGTCGTTAGACCTGCAACAAATCTCTTTATTCGGTGGGTTTGGTTCCAGGCGTTAAACATTTCTCAGATCTTTTTCTTGTAGTCATCGCCCTTATACGAAAAATCGCATTGAGCCAGCCGTTGTGTTGCTGGTATGAACGGCCTAGATCTATACTGCCTTAACATAGGTAGAGGAGCATATCCAACAGCTCCTCAAATCCCAAGTAGAGGGACCCAGTCGAGATCTCCACACCGGTATAAAATCTCATCGGGGATCATCCAAGGGGCTCTCTATTCGACGTCTTCATCTTGGAGATTCTAAAGTATCGTCATCCATTTTTCTTTTAAAATATCATCTCGCCTTGGTGTAGCCATTAATTCTTTTAATAGAAAGTAGTTCTCGGAGAATACTCGATAAGAAAATTTTTCTACCCTCTAAAAGTGGCTATGAAACTATGCCAACAAGAGTTGCGCGTATCCAATGAACCTTCTTTCACCCACTCTTCGGCATGCATTCAAAGAGCAGAATGTTTCGGCTAAAATTGTAGGGACGGGCATGACCCTCTTATCAAGTCTGTTGAACAAATCCAAAACTGTCTCGTCCACGTGCCCTAGTGCTTTAGGGAAAACAACCAGCCCATAAATGCTCAAAACGAAGACATCGACCCTTTTCTTCATATCTGGGTGTACTAAGATCAAATCTCGCAAACTATTCCAAGGGATACACTTTCCATCTCCCTTTTGGTTGATCCGGGTTACAACCCATTGCTCACTCATTCCCGTAATGTTCATTAGTTTCTTTAGGAAAGTCGGGACATTAGCGGCTCTGGAATAAACCTTGTTGGGCCAAATTTTCGGGGAACGAAGTAAGGTCGTGTATTCTTCCACAGTAGGTACTAAGTCCATTTTTCCAAAAGTAAAGCAACTGTAGGCGGGATTCCAAAATTGAGCCAGAGCTCGAAACAAGTGGTTGTCCACTTTGATATCGAGTAGATAGGGAAAATCACCATAATTACAGTAAAATAACTATTTGATTTCTTCATCCCATTGGACCCATATCTCTTTCAATTCCTGGACATTGTTCTGGGTCACGTTGATACGAGTGAAGTCCTACAATTCTGATACGTACCCTTCCATCAAACTATCACCTTTCTCTAGTTGCATTTTCTCGGACCATATTCGGACAGCCGCATTATCTTCCACTTTATCAAGAAACCCGTTCTCCATAGAAAGTTCTTTATTTAGTAATCGAACGTGAATCAACACCTTTTTTATGACAAAAATGTCATGCAATCACAGTCAAAACAAAACAAACAAGTCAGTATACAAAGCTAGAATTAAGTAAGTGAGAAATAGTAAATAAAGTGCCTGTTCGAGTAACCACTAGGGTTTGGTGCGATTCTACCTATGATAAGCTCTTAAGGCTCATTATATGTGGTTCGGTTCTAAAGTAAGGGTACCTGAACCGGCAAATTCCTCGATCCTCACCCATTATAGACTCATACGGACCGAATTCAGTTCAGGGGAATACATTTCCCTATGGCTATACGGAGATGAAAATCTCACGAAGACATAGGTACGGATGTATCTCGAAAGCGATCCGCTATCCTCTACGGAGGTGAATACCTCACGAAGAAATAGTTTCTCACTCCCACTTAAAAGGGTAAAATCGACCGATTATGCAATGCAATATGCAGAGATACATTTAAAAGACTCGGACCAATAAAGCAACCATATTGAAATGATGCAGATCACAAAAATGAAACACAACAAAAGGATCGTAAATTTAAACCAAATTATCCATTTTTGACAAAAAGACAAGAAATAATCAAATCGTGGTTTGACTCTCTTATTTTGCCCCCAGTGGAGTCGCCAAGCTGTCGAAACCACTTTTTTGAAGGTTGACTTTTATTTTTAAAAACGAAAATTAGGAGTCACCACTGATCTTTTTTATGAGGTGTGATCGGATCACCTCGTGATTTGATCGTTTTAATAAGAGGTTTAATTTATTAAAACAATGTTTTTCGGTCTACGAAAATCTAAAAGATAGGTTTGGGAGTCGGTTACGCACGAGGAAGGGTTAGCACCCTCGTTATGCCCAAAATTGGTACCTAATTGATTATTTGATGTCTTTATGTCGAAAGTTGAAAACTCGGAAAGAATTTAAACTACGATCCATATTTGTATTATGTTATTTTTACTTTTAAATTTGCTTGAATAAGTCAAAAAATATATCGAAGACCTTATCTCGAGGCAACTAAACGTCACGTCCCGTAAGTTAGGACGTGACACTTCGAATCTTTGAGAATAATTTGGCCTTTGTTTTTTGTTTGAAATCTCACGTGTTTTGATTTTTAAAAGGATATTCAATTATTCAAATTCAACGAGAAAAATCGGAACCCTGTAAGTTAGGGCACGATTTTATCGAATGTTTCAAATACGGAACATTGCCTATTTTTTTTTTTTAAAATTTCCCCTTTTTTATGAATTTGGGTGAAAACTAATATAATATTTAAAATGATATAAACATAATTTTTAAAATGATGTAAACGATAATAGTAAAAATAATACAGATAATAAGTGCACAAATAAAGAAAAATATAAACACTATATACATATATATATATATTATACATATAAAAAGGATAATAAGTAAATAAATAAATGAAATAATGTATTAATTTTAATGTCAATTATTCAAACATAAACTAATAATATTAATAATAATAACAATGATAATAATGATAATAATAATGATAATAAAAATAAAATGAAATAAAATACAAATGCACAATGAAGGAAATGAACCAATTTTGAATATTAAAAAAATAAATACTCAAAAAAATATAAAAATAAAAAACTTAAATGTGAAGGAAATAATAAATGAATAAATAAATAAATAAAAGAATTTAAATAAATAAAGGCTTAATTGAAAATTAAACAAAATAAAAGGGATAAATTAAAAAAATAAATAATAAAAGGGCCAATATGAAACGCAGGCGAAATAAGGGGGACTAATTGGGAAATTATTCCCTGTTCTCAAAACGAGTCGTTCTCAAGAGGACCAAATTGAAATCACAATAGAATTAAGTGGCAAAATTAAAAAATAGAATGGGACCCCATTGAAAACAACTTTAAAAACGGAAGGACCAATGGCGTAAATATCCCCTAAAACAAAAACACGCGGATCTTGCTGGCAGGTTGGGTCGACGCACGGATCTTTGGGCGAAACAACACTGTTTTAGGGCTATTATGGCCAGCCCAAAACGGCGTCGTTTGATGGGCCTATAAAAGTAAATTTTTATTGAAAAAAATTTCATATTTCTTCCTTTCTTAAAAAAAACAGAAAAATTTTCTCTCAACTCCCTCTCCTCTCTCATGGTCTGGCCTAGGGTTCTGGTGCCGGACCACCGTGGCGGCCGTCGGTCGCTGGCAACGGTGCCGCTGTCCACGGTGGCGGGAGAAGGCGAAAAGATGCCCTTTTGAAGCCCGTTAGACTTAGGGCGTCGATCTGAGGCTAAAATCTCGAAAACCTGACCTAGCCTGGCGGAGGAATAAAGAAACGCTTCATTTCTCCTCTTTTTCTAGCGTGGTCTTCGACGGCGAGAAGGCTAACCGATCTAGGTGAGTGTCCTTTTTCTTTTTTATTTCTATATCTTATATTTAAAAAGTAAAAATAAAAAATAAACGATATCAGAAGGTTCACCTTCGGTTTCGAAAGTCTTTTCTTTTTGTATTCGATTTCTATTTTTTTTCTAATCGACCTTTTTGTAAAAAAAAAGGTTACATTTTGGGTTCGACTTTTATAGCCAATTTACATTTTTTTTTTATTATATCTCTAATGTTTGTTTTTGTCCTTGTCACTGTTGCTGTTTGTGTTCTTTGTCTTTTTTTTCTCTGTTTGCAGGCGTTGACGGAGGCGGGTCTTGCTATTTTGGTGAAACGACGGCAGAGGGGTGAGCCAGGTGGGTGAGCCAGGCCTCGGGACGAGGCCCGGGCCATACGCCCGAGAAGGTAGCAGCGCTGCCAGGGACTAGAAACCCTAGGGTTTGTAATGAAAATGTTTAAGCATGTGGGCCTATTGTTGTTTGGGCTTTTATAAAAATGGACTGGACTATTATTATTTTTTATTTTTTTGTTTTGTTTGGTTTTTATTGGTTTTGGCCCCGAGCAAAAATGGCCCGTTACAATTTTTATAGTCAGTTTTCATGCTTACTTCATTAGTACAATTATGATTAAATCCAATCATATATTTCATCACTAATTTTAATTTCATTGTTATAATATTCAATCTCATTATTACAATAACTAATTTTACAGTTATTATTATTTTTGGTTGTACCGAAACTAACCTCATCACCCATTCAAACAAACCCTTAAGTAGGTTAGAATTTTAGTACCTACGACTCTTCTCTTATCTCAGGATTATCATATCCTTTGTTTAAGATAAAAAACAAATTGAATAAAGTCTCTAAGCTTTTCCAGTGAGTTTTCTGTTGTTTTCAACAATGCAAAGAAGATAACAAATAATACAGAATGCATAAAAAGGATGTTGATGGTGACCAAAAGTATACAATGGATAAACACGAAAATGAGGAATATTGATGACTATTCTTTCTTCTTTATTCTTATTAGGAAAAGTTATGCCAATGATGCAACTCCTAATTCGATTAATCAAAACTTAAATCACTACCCAAATTTCTATATCTCTCTGTCAGAAAAGCACTATGAACACAGAAAAAAAGTAACAGCACGAATCAAAGAACACACAAAAATGAAATAAAGATAAAAACAGAGAAAAAAGATAGAAAAATGGAGATAATACTCAATTTTCAATCATCATGAATACAAGGGAGACCTTATCAGTTTATATACACTGATCAATGAACCTACTTTTAGTAACTGATAGTCAACAACAACAATAACAACTGAGTAATTGTCAGTTAAGCAAAATTAACTATCAATACATTTATCACATTAAACATGTGCTTAATAGTCTAATGTAAGGCCCAGTTTTGGCCCGGGCTAAAACAGTCTCAAACACAAACAATTTACAATCCAAGTTTTTACATATCAGGCCCAAAATCCCGAATGGCCCAAATTTCAAACCTTAAACCCAATCAATATCAGCCCAAATAATAAACCTAAGCCCAACTACCCTAGCCACTAGCCTAAAACTAAAAGCCAAACAAAAACCCTAGGAAGACCTCCAGCGCCGCACGCCTCCGTACACCGCCACGTCGCTCCGTACCTGCAAAAAGGGGACAAATAGACAGCAAACAAAGAACAAAAAAACGTTGTATTTTTTATTTTCGATTTTGGCTATAAAAAACAGAGGAAAGCATTTGTATTTTTTTCTACACACATAGAATCAATACGAAGCAAAAAAAAAAGTAGATTAGAGGTTGATTTTATCTTCTTTTTCTTTATATTTTTTCGTTATTTTTTCTCCTCGAAACTATGTATATATACATGTAAAGATTTTTGTTTTTATTTTTTTTGAAAACTATCCACATACATTAAAAGATAGTATACAAAAAAAAAGAAAAAAATGTACCTGGGGGGTCCGGCCACAGCACACGGCGGCACTGACAGCGGCGGACGGTGTCGATCGGTGCCGGAACTCTCGCCGGACCCAGGTCAGATGCGGAGGTCTAGAGAGCAAAGGAAGGCTCTCAAAAATTTTTTTTAAAGGGGTGCTGCAAAATGAAAATTTTTTAGAAAAAATTAGCTTTTATAAACGATTAAAACAGCGCCGTTTTAGGCCTTAGTCCCTTATGCCAAAAAGACGCCGTTTAGGCCATGACCCTTATTTGAGCGACGTCGTTTTGGAGGAGAAGGGAAAATTCCCCTTTTAATCCCTCCTTGTTATTCGCGCGTTCAATGGGGTCCTTTTCCTTTTTATTCATTTCAGATTTGCCCCAAACTTTTGTTCTGAGTTCAATTTAGCCCTTTTAGTTATTTTTGCATTATTATTATTATTATTATTATTATTATTATTATTATTATTAGCATTACTATTTTTATTTTATTACTATTATCATTATTATTATTATTATTATTAGTATTATTTATTTAGTTATTTACTATTATTAGTCGTTTATTATTATTATTACTAATATTATTATTATTATTATTATTAAACTGTTTTACCTAATTTTCATTCATTTATTTATTTATTTGTTCATTATTATATTTTTAATTAAGTTTTTTAAAATTTTCATTTATTTACTTACTCGATATTTTTAATATAATTAGTTTTTTATTTTATTTATTTATTTTTGTTTTTTATTGTTCATCTTATTTTTATTTTTGCTCTTATTATTGTCATTTACATTAATGCATTTATTATTAACTTGTTATGTATATTAGTACCGTAATTCATTTTTTTACATTTTACTATAAAATCGTGTTACCTTAATCTTTGTCTGATACATAAATTTTTTTATTTAAGCAATTTTTGAAATTTGAGATTCGAGAAATCATAGCCTGACTTATTGGGTTTCGATTTTTCTCGTCGAGCCTAAAGAACTAATTATTATTTTTAATCAAAGCATATAAGTTCAATAAAGCTTATTCTCGGGAATTCAAAAATGTTGTGTCCTAACTCACTGGATGTGACATTTTGTTATCTCGAGGTAAGGATTTCTAAAAAATAAAGGCGATATTCTGTATTTGGAATTTTGAGAAATTGTGCCCTAACTTACTGGGTTCTGATTCTTCATTTGACCCAAATAAGCGAATATCCTTCTTAAACTTAAATGCATGAGTTTTAAAAGTCAAAAGACAAGCTCAGTTTCGAGGATTTGAAATGTCGTATCCTAACTCATTGGGCGTGACATTTTACTTCTTCGAAATAAACGGGTCTTAGCATCCAATTTAATTTATTCAAGTTTTCTTTAAAATAAAAAGGATCGTATTTTAAAATCTTTTCAAGTTTTCAACATTAAGACATAAATTAATCAATTAAGTACCGATTTTGGGCGTTACGAGGGTGCTAATCCTTCCTCATGCGTAACTGACTCCCGAACCCTTTTTTTGAATTTTGTAGGTTAAAATAATTGTTTTAATAAATAAAAAATATTTTAATGATTAATCTCAAAGTGATTCGATCACACCTCAAAAAAAAATTAGGGACAACTCCATTTTTATTTTTAAAGTCAAACCTATTTTTTTCAAAAAAAATGGTTTCGACATCTAACATATGCTTAATATTCTAATATTTTCCCGTATTCTGCTCTTTGAACACTTTTTCAATGTCCATATTGCACAGACCTAATTTTGATCTGAGTTTAATAAAATAAGTTTCGGACAGTGGCTTTGTGAATACATCAGCAACCTGTTTTTGTGCAGGTACATGATTGATTTGCAGTTGTCCACGCATAACCTTTTCGCAAACAAAATTTACGTCTAACTCCACATGCTTCATTCGTGCATGGAGTACAGGATTTGCAGCTATCTGAACAGAACCCATATTGTCATACTAGATAGTTGGAGTGCCTACAACATTTTCACCAAGTTCAGTCAGCAGATGAACAAACTAAGCAAGATCAGCTGCAGTGTTAGCCAAACTACGATACTCGGCTTCTGAGGTTGACCGAGACACAACAGCTTGCTTTTTGGAGGACCAACCAACAAGATTCCCTCCGAGATAAATGCAAAATCCTGAAGTTGAACGGCGATCCTCAAGTGAACTACCCCAATCGGAATCAGAAAATGTTGTTAACGTGAGATGATCAGCAGGTGTATAGAGTACTCCATATGATGTATAATTCCTTGTAAATATCTCAACACCCTTTTGACAGCTTGCCAGTGTTTAACTTTGAAACTCCATCGACGACCAGTTGCTTTTCTATTTTCAGGAAGAGAAACTAGAGTCGAAGTGTCATTCTTTTGTAACGCACTAAGTTCATCATGGACAGTTTGTTGCCGCTGAGGATACTTCACGGCCATGTGAATATATGTAGGATTAAAAATAGTATCAACAGTGTACAAATGTATTTTTGGCTTAATAATATCTGCTTCTCCTCGTGTGAGCATTGGATGTGTATTAGCAAGAGGCACATCACTAGTTGATGAAGAAGATGCAATAGACCGCTCTAAATAAGAAGAAACTGTTGGTGAAGGAGAAGAAGGATTAGGGAGGGAGGATTGTATAGAATTAAGTTTTATAACCACGCTGCAACTGAGCGGGGTGGAAATATAAGTCTTTTTTTTTTTCCTTGACCTGGTTTCAACCCAAATTTTATTTATACAAACTCGAATCCATCCGAACTCCATTTTAACCTCGACCCAAAATGAAATAGCCCATCCCAAAATTTTATATTCTATTCTGTTGCTTTTTTAAAAAATAAATTAGATATATGTGATAAAATAGAAACATATAAAATATAATTATACTGGCATGGTTAGTAAAAGTTTGAAGTTTTAAGAATCTAAACATCCAAGTTGATTGTGTTTTGTATTAAATTAATTTTAATTCTGATTATCAGATATGTATTATTTACAATTTATATATGTATCTGTAATTATATTAGAAACTCTTTAAAAATAACTTTTTTAGTAAATATGGTACTTAATTTGTGTTTTTATATTGTATTTATAGTATTTTCTTATATTATAATCATGTTTAAAATACTTTATATATTTTATTTTTGTTTAAAATATATTTATATCATGTCGAGCATAATTTAGTGTGCTAGAAGGTCTCAATATATATATATATATATATATATATATATATATATATATATATATATATTATATATTAAAGATTTTAAAAATTCTGAGTAAATTTAGTAGTGTAATGTCTTTGGAATTTGAAATTTAAGGCTATATTAGAAATTAATTTTAAAAAACAAGTGTTGTAAGGCTAGTTAGGATTAAAATCCGACTGATTTGGATTATTTTATTGACACTAAAAGTGTGGCTGCCACAGTTAGTCATAGTTGCGTTGCAACCACGACCGGCCAGCCTGGTTTCGGGGTAAAGAAAATCATTCATTTTCAATGAAGTTCCAACGATTAGAAACTTAACAAACTAAGACAAGAGTAAGCTGAAGTTGACTTTTTATCAATGATATAATTCACATCTGCTAGCTAGGGACAAATAAAGTTGTACTAATATTTTTATTTTCAATTTCTTTTTGGTAATTTGCATGAAAAATAAATACCCACATGACAAGGACTATAATGCTTATGGGGGCATTTGCCACTTCTTTCTCCACCACCACTACTCTTCAATTCAATCTCCCACCAAAGAATTCTTTCTTTTTCGAAAGATAGATGCAATGGAATTTGATAAAGTTTGATTGTTGATGTTATTGGGAAATGACCCTTCAATTCGACGAGGGAAAGTATCTCCACAGGGTAAAATTAATGCCACCCTTTGATGGGTAGGGTTGTGAGAATTTCTCCAACTACTGTCCATCTTTTCCTATGATTAGTTGTAGTTCTAGGCATAAACTTGATTGTTTTTTAGTATACTCAACACCTACATCTTAGTGGACACCCGCTTATCTTATTTTCTTTGCAAAACTTTTGCTCATTATCAAAGATGAGATTCCAAGTTTGTTTCCCTCCTTTTCACCATGCGGATTGATGTAAATCAAAACCAAGCAATGATACATAATGAAGCTTTTGATTAATGGTCAGATATTATTCACTTTTGCACTACTAGAATGAAGTTGACTAAATTTAGTTTTAATTTTTTTTTTATGAAATGTAATAATTTTATTTACTCAACTACATAATATTATATATCTTTACAGCAAAGATGACTTATTTTTCCTTTATGAAAATGCAACCATACTAGCTAGTAAATATTATATATGAACGATAATTCTATTATTTTAGAGTTATTTGTCTTTTATTCTAGGTAGGATTTTAGTTAATTTTTTTAGGTTAATTTTTAGTAGATTTTTTAAGAATTTTATTTTATTTATATTTAAATTATACTTTAAGTTCATTATATATTATTAATATTAATTTAGATTCATTTTTAAGTGTTTTTTACCCATTGTAAGTCCAACAAAATATGAAGAAAGGATAACTTAATTTATGAAAAAAAACAGAGATATTCGCTTTAGCGAAAAATTCGTTCACTGAAGCGATGCGATAACCTAATCATTTTTAAGGGTTTTGATAGTATATAAAAGGGAAAAAGAGAGTAAACCTCAAAGGAGGAATTTTTTTTTTTTTGGGGGGGGGGGGGGGGGAATAGTAGCTGCCAAAGCCTCCAAGTATTAAGGTTCGATGAAAATCATCAAGCAACCTCAATTTCTCTATTTTTTTTTCTTGTTTCCTTTTTCACTATTTTTTTTTCTTGTTTCCTTTTTCATGACTAATTCTTGTACGCTATTTTCAGATGATTTTCGAATTTTCCATTAAGTAAATTTATTTTCTAGGTGTAATGAATTCCATGCAATTTTTTTCTTCCATATCTTTTTAATTTTTTTATAGAGATTTAATTATTTATTCATTTTTGTTCTTTATTAATAATAGTCTAGCCAACTATTCATTCGACAAAATTTAAAGAAATTAAAATGAATAACCCTTGGTCTAAATTAGATTGGTCAATATTGATTTGTAATTAAGATATGAATATATTCAATTACCTTGAGTAGCAAAAATTGAGATTTGTTCTTAATTAATTTGGTCTATATTATTGGCATGAGATTATAGCTTAGTAATTAGATTAAGATAGTTCTTTAATTGCTTAAAGATAATTAAGGGAATTTAGTATCTTATGTTAGCAATAAATTCTATTAGATAAATCAGGTACAGATAGAACAATTAGCTAATACATTAGTTGAAATTCTAATTCTAAGCTTTGATTGATTGTTTCATTTTATTTTGCTTTGCTAATTTTTATTTACTAGATTTAGTTTGAAAAAATCTATTATCAAATTATTTGGATAGCTTAAAAAGTAATAATTGGTGATTAGGATTATAATTAGTAAAAGCTCTCCACGAGAACGATCTTTTTATACTACTTGTCATGATACGTATGCTTGAGTGTGTAATATTTGTTCAACACGTTTTTTGGTGTCATTGTAGGAGAATCAATTGCTAATTTAGTTAACAGTTTTAAATACTTTTCGCCTAGCTCAAATTTTTTTTTTTATTTTTAGGTTCTTTTGGCTTTTCTATGCTCAGAAGTCAAAATCTAGAGTTTTTATCATTTGATTTAGAAAGTGAAAGGAGTCTACGAAGGCTCAAACGATTAAATATCAATTTCGATGTTGAGTTTGAAGAGTCAACCATGGCTAACCCCAATGTGAATGATAAAGTTAATGGAAAAATAAATGTATGAGTTCCTCACATTGCTCTAGTTGCTTCTAGATCTATCAGAGACTATGCTATACCTCATGTCGAAAGACTCAGACCTAATATTCACTTTCCAACTGTGAACGCAAACGACATTGAGATTAAGCCAGTGGTTATTCAGACAGTCTATGCTATTTAATATTTTTGGTTTTTCCCATGAATATCCCAACCAACATTTGCGGAAGTGCATCTAAACAAGTTGTGGAACGACATCACTATTTTCCAACAATATGAAGAGGAAACTCTACGTGGGGAGTGGGAACGGTTTAAGGACATGCATAAGAAGTGTCTTCACCACCAAGTGCTAGATTGGTTATTGATCCAGACTTCCTACATTGGGCTAAGAGAGTCAATCAGAGGTAATCTCAATGTAGCAACTAATAGAACACTATTGAGTAAGTCAGTTGAAGAGGCTGTCAGGATAATTGAAGACATGGCAAAAAAATAATCCACAATGGATTTCAAGTAAAACTAGTGTGAGCGAAAAGAAAATAGTTGGAATAGTAGAGGTTGATGTGATGACAACCCTCATTGTCGAAATAGATGTGTTGAGCAATTTTTTGAAGTGACTGTAATGTGCCAATGGAAGTGCCCACTTTCATCACCACTACAACAAAGATAAAGTTGCCTTATTTGGAAGATTTACATTATCAGTTCACTTGGAGAAACATATCAGATCTGATCGAATAGATTGTACCAATCCCTTGGATCAAGGATATTGGATCGAGACAAAACTTAAAGACTTATCTTCCAACAATTCACCTTACTTGGTTCATTATTATTTTATTGTATTTAGCTATTTTAGTTGTGTATTATGATTGATCTTTAGTATGTTAGCAAGTCTCGAGAACTTCTATATATTTGAGAGACTTGTATAGGTTTATGTACAAAATATTGAGAGCACTTTTTAGTTCATTAAGGAATGTTATTTATGAATGTGCATTTTAGATAGTAAAACCTTATAATATAATAATAAGGATTCTTCAATAGATGTGTCAGAATTAGGTTATTCGTTGTACCAGGTTCAAAGATATGAATTCATCTCATTAAGCTAGGCTTCGTAGACATAAGGAAACTAAACTATGTAAACAATTTTGATTTCCCTTATTTTTCTTTTGCTATCGCTTCTACTCATATTATGTTTCTTTTAGTTTACCAATTGATTCGAGTCAACAATTGGCATCAAAGCTACCCACTTAACATAGCCAGTGGAGATTCTTGGTGTTGCTAATTGCAAGATATGGAAGGATCATTAACCACCAATCTATCGATGCTAGATTGTGGTAATTATGCCTATTGAAAGGCACGAATGAAGGCATATATCAAGCCTATTGATGAAAAGGTTTGGCACTCTATTCTTGTTGGATGGAAACCTCCCATGTTTGAAACAAATGCTGAAAGAATTCCAAAACCTAAGTTGCAGTGGACAACTGTTGAGGAACATCTTGATAATGCCAACTCCAAAGCATTATATGTCATTTTTTTGTGGAGTTAACTAGAAAGAATACAAAAGGATCTCATATTGAACTATTGAAAAAGAGGATTGGGATATTCTATATAACTAACATGATGGAATTATTACTATTAAGAAATCCAATATGCAAATGCTAACCATTAGATCTGAGAATATGAGAACGCAAGATTTAGAGACCATAGGTGAATTTTATGCTAATTATGTGATCTATCGAATCGAGAACTTTCCTTGGGAGAAGGATATTCCAACACTAAGTTGGTTAGAAAATTGTTGACATATTTACCTTAAAGATTCTTTATCAAAGTCAAGACCTTGAGAGCTTGTTGATAAATGAACTCATAGGGTCCCTCTGAACCTTTGAAATGAATCTAGATAAAGCCAAACGTAGCAGAACCAAAGGTGAGAGAAATATTTCTCTTCAAGTGAGAGAATAAGTGACAAATTCTAACTCCACTGTGATTGAGGAACTTTAAGATAAGATTGCATTGCTCACTCAAACTTCAACAAGGCGTTTAAAAAGCAGTCAATGTGACTAATGAAGTTTGGGGCTAGCAAGAGCGTTCCCAAGAACAAATTCAAGGGGCTGGTCAACATAGAAGAATAAAAAAAAAAGATAGGAAAAAAGGGACTCAATGTTGTCAGTGTCAATGATATGGTCACATTCAAACTAAATGTGCCAACATAGTGAAGAAGAGGAAGAAGAAGAAGAAGAAAACATTGCTAAAGGGGCTATTTGTATCAGCCTATAAATAGGTTATTTGTATCTCACTTGGTGAGTGTTTTTTAGTGTCTTATTGAGTAATTGTTTCATTATTCTAGCTTAGCATTTTTTTACACTCTTATTAAGTTTTATTGGAGAGATTTGCTTGATTGTAATTGAGGTATTTTTAGGAGAGTGGTTTGTAACAAATTGGATTCAATATTGGGGCTGCAAATATTCATCGGTGTAAGGGTAGTTGGGTTGTAGCCAATAGTTGATCCGGACAAATTTTGGAATAAAAGCGTTCTTTGAGCATGGCTCCGCAGAATAGGATTGGTGAATCCGAACTGCTTTAACCAATATCGTATTTTAATTATCTCCTTACTTTGCTATTTGTTTTACTATTCTTTTATATGTTATGTTCGATTTTGATCCAACCTCTATTCTAACAGAATTTAGAATGAAACTAGTTTTCAACTGCAAACCAAGTTATTTGTTCCAACACTTGTTAGGACATCAAAGTTGGAACGAAGAAAACTGAAGTTTTTTCAATTAGTATCAAAGGAGGTTTTTTCAATTGGTATCAGAATAGGTTTCAAACACAATTAAAGGTGACCTTGTGTTTAGTTTGAAATTATGGAAACTATTGATGAGATCAAGGAGCAATTGCCTTTACTTACCATGTCGTTTAAAATTTTTTTCTAAGAAAAGAATGGATAAAAATGCTAAAAAGAGCAATAAGAATGTAAAAAAGGTCCATATGAATGATGATAATTTTGAGCCCAAGAAAATGCCAATTACATGCTATGGATGCAAGGGTTTTGGTTACATTTAATCTAAATGTGCTAACACCATCAAGAAGAAGCAAAAGTCACTTTTTAGGAGTGATAAAGAGTTTAGTGATTTTACTAATTTAGATGAAGATTTGAGCAGCTATGTTGCTTTTACTGCCTCTGTTCCAACAAATTGTAGAACAAACAAGGATTCAGATCATGATGTTGAGCCATATGATTCAATTGAATATTCTTATTACCAAATGATAAAGAATATGGAATTATTGTTCCAGTTGAATGACTTCTTGAGGAAAGAAGTCATCATCTTTAATAGAGAAAATAAAAGGCTCAAAATTGTAGCTTAAGAATAAGATGACGCTTTAAAACCATTGAGAACGAGCTAGCTAATTCGAACATGGCCAAAGTGAGAAGCTTGATGAAATTTTAACTTCAAGAAGATTTGAACCAATCCATAAAAGACTTGGCTACATCAATTCAGGTAAAGAGGTGGGTTTTTCTTCTCTTAAGACAAGTAAAAAGATTAGTCAAGCACTTCTTTGTTATCATTGTGGAAAGATTAGGTATATTAGATCTCTTTGTTATAAGTTGATGAATAATTGGAGTAGAAATGCAAAGCATGTTGCATCATTTAATATAACATTACCTAGACAACAACACAAAGGTAACAGGATGAAAGGAAAAACCATATGCTTTTATTGTGGGAATGAAGGACATGTCAAACCCCATTGTTTTAAAATGATGCAAGATTGGAAAAAGTTTAAATTTGATGTACAACTTGTTACAACAGTAAATGGAATAAGGAGACCACAACATAGGAAGATTTGGGTGAGGAAGAATCAAACATATTTAAGTTACAAAGACTAGCATTTGATTAATGCTCGTATAAAGCATGAGGTTGTAACTCATGTTGATTTTCTTGAAGATTAGACATACTCCATCTAGTTCGTAGAAAAAGTCTCTATTATTCTACGAGTTACAACCCTTATTACGATGAAATAGTTTTTAATTTCATCCCCCTAAAATGCATGAAGCAATCTGATTTGAGATTAATAAAGTAAGGGAGAATAATGATGTTGATTAAGTGATATTATCTACTTTGTTTTATAGTTATAGTTGATTTAATTGTGCTTGTAAAATGATTTTTGATATGGTGGCTGAATTGGTTTGTAGCAAAATCTAATGGTTAATACAAGTACTATTTTAATCCTGACATTAAAGAGGTTGGTGGTTAATAAAGAAAATTTTGACGAGCTAATTTGCAATTGTTCTATCTTCTGTTCCAATTGAAAATGCAACAGGTTCCTCTATTTTGGATGCCCAAAAGGCTCAAGTGTAGGAGTTGTTGATGAGGGGAAGCACTTTTTGCATCTTTGTCAAAAAAAAAGGGAAAGAAAAGTAGTAGCAAATATATCGAACTGAGATGGCTAATATTGATAATGTTGCTTTATAACTTTGCCAAATAAGTCAGAATGATGCAACAAATGGTAGATGATGATTTGTTAATTTGGTGATGATTTATGGTGTTGGCAATGGTAGTTGTTTTTTACATCTTATTTTCATGCTCTATATCATTTGAAATTACTTTAGATATTGTGTGTATGCTTGGAGGACAATGTAATGAAAAAGAATATTAATAAGGGGAGAGTATCATCGAACACGGTTTTACCTCTTAGGAGGTGACATATTCTAGTTTCCTTTAACTTGTTTGGAACATGTGCTAATCATTTGTTGCTAGTTTTGTCAAAATATCAAATGAGGAGATTGTCGGAATTTTGATTGCTTCTCTTACCCCACTTCATGTTCGAACAACATATAGAACAATAACTTTGGTGTAGTCAAAGTTTTTGAGTTGGCATGTTTTACTTTTTAATGACTTAGCTTATGATATAATCTTGTTGAGCAACAAATGAAGAAGGAATTTCTTACTACAATTTGTGGTGGTCATTATCTTTCAATCGACAGACTTGGAGAGGAATGAGAGGAGTTTGAAATTGTGTGGATATTCATCCTTATCCTTATTGTAGTGGGCCAATTTAGCTCAGGCCCAAATAATAAACAAAACCAAATAGAAACCAAATAAAAAGTCCAAACAGTTCATTACAAAAAAAAAAACCTAGCCCAATTCTAACCCTAGCCCAAATCAGCCAATAACCTAAACTAAGAAAGAAAACCCTAGCCTCCCTAACCCTCTTCAGCCGCAGCCGCCGCTCTCGCCGTACCTCCACGTCAGCCACCAGCTGGCTTCTGTACCTGCAAAAAAGAAGGACAAACAAACACAGAAGAAAACAAAAAAAAAACAGAGGCAAAAACACAAAAAAATTGTAGCAAAAACGTTGTATTTTCAGCTATAAAAGCCATGAATCATCAGTGTAATTTTTTTTGGAGACTTATACACAAAATAAAATACAAACAAAACAGCAAAACATATAAATTCAAACAAATCTACTAAGGTGTTTTATTTTTTCTTTCTCTTTTTTTTTCTTCTCGAAGCATTTTTTTTACATATTTTTAATAAAAAAATATAAAAGAAAATGAGGGGGTTTACCTTTTTTGTTTGCCGGAGAAGGAGAAACCGAAAGGTTTTCTCTCTTTTGCTCGATTTTAATTGAGATCTCGGTGTTTATAACCTCATAACGAGGTTCCACGTGAAAAAGAGCTTTAAAGGGGTGGTTTTGGCTTTTTTCAGCCACCGCGAACGACGGCGCTGTCGCCGGCGACCGGTGGCCGGTGCGGTGGCTGGACCCCCAGCCGAATTTGGGGGAGAGGGAGAGAGCTTGAGAGCTCTTTTTGAGTTTTTTTTAAGCAAAGGGAAAAATGAATTTTTGTCAAAAAAATCAATTATATAGTACATCAAAACGACGCCGTTTTGGGTTGAGAACTCAGGCGCCAAAACGACGCCGTTTAAGGCGACCCGTGAGCTACCCGACCCAATACCTGAAGGATCCGCGTGTTTTTATTTAACGGGCTATTTGTGCGAATAGCCCTTCCGTATTTTTTTACTTTTTTAATTCAATTTTTTTATATTTTAATTTGCCCTTGTGATTTTTTTCTGTTTCACTTTAGTCCCTCTTTAAGCTGCGCGTTTAAGATGGGGGAATAATTTCCCAAATTGTCCCTACCCTTTGGTGGCGCATCACAATTCAGTCCTTTTGTTTTATTTTATTTCTATTTTTACCCTAAAACCCTGTTTAGCTTTCAATTTAATCCTTTTATCCTTATTATTATTAATATTATTACTATTATTATTATTACTATTACTTTTATTATTACTAGTATTATTGTTTTTATTTTTATCACTGTCATATCATCATCATCATCATCATCATCATCATCATCATCATCATCATCATCATCATCATCATCATTATTATTATTATTATTTAAACTGTTTTACCTAATATTTATTCATTTATTTATTTATTTGTTCACTATTAAATTTATAATTATTTTTTTTGTTTTCATTTATTTAATTACTCATTATGTTTTTATATAATTGGTTTGTACTTTATTTATTTATTTTTATTTTTATCATTTATCTTATTTTTATTTTTGCTCTTATTATTGTCATTTACATTAATACATTTATTATTAGTTCGTTATGCATATTAGTCTCATAATTCATTTTTTTACATTTTACTATAAAATCGTGTTACATTAATCTTTGTCTGATACATAATTTTTTTTATTAAGCAATTTTTTGTAATTCGAGATTCGAGAAATCGTACCCTAACTTACTGGGTTTCGATATTTCTCGTCGAGCCTAAAGAACCAATTATCTTTTTTAAATCAAAGCGTATAAGTTAAATAAAAGCTTATTCTCGGGAATTCAAAATATTGTATCCACTCACTGGATGTGACATTTTGTTATCTCGAGGTAAGGATTTCTAGAAATAAAGGAATATTCTGTATTTGAAATTTTGAGAAATTGTGCCCTAACTTACTAGGTTCCGATTTTTCATTTGACCCAAATAACTGAATATCCTTTTTAAACTTAAATGCATGAGTTTAAAAAGTCAAAAGACAAGCTTAGTTTCGAGGATTTGAAATGTTGTATCCTAACTCACTGAGCGTGACATTTTACTTCTTCGAAATAGGAGGGTCTTAGCATTCGATTTAATTTATTCAAGTTTTCTTTTAAAGAGGATCGTATTTTAAAATCTTTTCAAATTTTCAACATCAAGTTGTTAATTAATCAATTAGGTACCAATTTTGGGCGTTACGATGGTGTTAATCCTTCTTCGTGCGTAACCGACTCCCGAACCCGTTTTCTCGAATTTTGTAGGCCAAAATCATTGTTTTAATAAATCAAAATGTTTTAATGATCAATCTTAAGGTGATCCGATCACACCTCGAAAAAAGGATTGGTGGCGACTCCATTTTCGTTTTATAAAGTCGACCCAATATTTTTTTCAAAAAAAATGGTTTCGACAGCTTGGCGACTCTACTGGGGACAATAAGAGAGTCAAGCCGTAAAATTAATTATTTTCTGTCTTGTTGTAGAAAATTGAAAATCTGATTTGAAAATTACAATCATTTTATTGCATTTGTTTGTGTTATATGATCGCTGTGGGTTGAGTCTCGTAGAATATTTTAGCATCATATTGCATAAGGACCGTTTGGTCTTACCTCTTTTAAGTGGGAGTGAGAAGCTACTCCTTCGTGAGCTTTTCACCTCCGTGCAGGATAGTGGATCGCTTTTGGGATACATCCGTACCTATGTCTTCGTGAGATTTTCATCTCCGTGTAGCCATAGGGAAATGTATTCCCCTGAACTAAACTCAATCTGTATAAGCCTATAACGGGTGAGGATCGAGGAATCTGCAGGCTCGAGTACCTTAACTTTAGAATCAAACTGCATGTAGAAGACCCTAGGAGCCCACCCTAGATAGTATTGCGCCAAACCCTAGCAGTTACCCAAATAGGTGCTTGATTCTCTTTCATTTGCTTTGAGTTTTGTTTTTGTATATTGTACCGACTTATTGTGTTTTTTCTATGTCTGCATGTCATTTCACATTTGAAAGAGTGTGGATTCACGTTTGATTACTAAATTAGAGAGCTTGTCATGGAGAATAAATTTCTTGATAAAGTGGAAGATAATATGATCGTCTGAATATGGTCCAAGAAAACAAGAGAGAAGGGCGATAATCTAACGGAGGAGTATGCAACTTTGCTTCGTTGCCAAAAAATTCAAGCTGAAAAATATTATTCGAGAGCCGTTAACGTCCCGATTCCCTTAAAGAAGCTAACAAGCATCAGTGGGTGAGTGAGCAATGGGTCGCAACTCGGATCAAGCAAAAAGGAGCTAGTAGAGACATCCATTGGAAAATTCACGAGATTTGATCTTAACATCCGAATATGAAGAAAAGGACCGATGTCTTCGCCTGGAGTATAAGGGCAAGGCCATATTTGTAATTCGTTTTATGTAAATAATTTTGTTTTCTAGTAAAGTTTTCTAAATGGAATTGAATAAGAATCGACGCATTTTCGTATTCATTTCATGCATTCGCATTACATCAAATCACGTGCATTAAACTTCATGGAAAGACCCTAATTGGTTAAAATCATTTCAGAGTTAAACTGGAAACCAACAAAAACTTACCAACCAAACATCATTACGGTACCCGAGCAAAGACAAAAGACGTGGATCAAAGATTGGAAAGACTTGAACAACTCCAACAAGAGATACAAGATCAACTACAATTACAAATGCAAGAGATGGCTAAAATCCAGCAAGACATGATGGACCGAATGTTAGAGTCCCAAAGAAATATGATGACTCAGTTGACCCAACTGCTGACTGGAGGAATAGATAAAGGAAAGGGCCCCTTGGTTAATGCTGGAGAAGATAATGAGGACCCCACTTACCCCCCGAGTTTTACCCCAATAAGCGTTCAAACCCAACTAGACGCGTATCCGCAAGGGGTACCTGTCACTATCAGACCCCAACAATATCAGGCTGGTATCTTGGCACCAATGAACTACCCGATAGGTTCAGGTTCCAATCCGGGGGACAATCCAACCAATCATGTAGTTACTGATTTAAACGAAATGGAAAAAATAGAAAAAGCAAGGTGGAACTGCCAAAACAACTCGAAGATCGGTACAGGTGGTTAGAGGAAAAACTCAGGGCAATAGAGAATGCTGATTACCATTACGGGGTTGACGCAAAGGATCTGAGTTTAGTCCCAGATCTAGTACTCCCGCTGAAATTCAAGACTCCAGAATTTGAAAAGTATAATGGGACTTTGTCCTGAAGCTCACCTCACGATGTTCTTTCGAATGATGACAGGATATGTTAATAATGACCAACTATTAATCCATTGCTTCTAAGACAGCCTGATTGGGTCGGCTGCCAAATGGTACAACCAGCTGAGCCGTGCCAAAATCCACTCGTGGAAGGACTTGGCACAGGCTTTCATGAAGCAATATAGCCATGTAACAGACATGTCACCTGACAGAATTACACTGCAGAATATGGAAAAGAAGCAGAATGAGAGCTTCAGACAATATGCCCAGAGATGGAGAGAGGTGGCAACGCAAGTCCAACCACCTCTTCTGGAAAAAGAAACGACGATACTTTTCATCAATACTCTGAAAGCCCCGTTCATTAACCATATGTTGAGAAGCGCTACCATGAGCTTCTCAAATATAGTAATGTCCGACGAGATGATTGAAAACGCCGTAAGGAGTGGGAAGATAAACACAAGGGAAAGTACCAAAAGGTTAACCCCGAGGAAAAATGAAAATGAAGTGGATAACGTGAGTGTGTTTAGTAAAGGGTATCCCAAGCCAATCACTATGGGCCAGCCGAGGGCCGTAACTACCAGCCATCAAGGCTCTTCAAGGTAAGAATCCAACTCAAGGCCGAACTCAGAAAAACTCTAGTTCACTCCCATCCCCATGACGTATAGGGAGTTATACCAAAATCTATTTGATGCCCATATGGTATCTCCGTTCTACTCTAAACCTATGTAGCCTCCGTTTCCCAAATGGTATGACGCGAACGCCCAATGCGAGTACCACGCAGGAATCACGGGACACTCGATAGAAAACTGCACCACTTCTAAAAAATTAATTGAAAGGCTCATCCGAATGGGCATTGTGAAATTTGACAATCCGTCTGGTGTAGAAAATCCGTTACCCAACCATGCTGATAATAGGGTAAACGCGATAATCGAGAATACGAGGAAGAGAATCGAGAAGAATATTGCAGAAGAAAAAACCCCATTGAAATGGGTTTTGAAACAAATGATAGACATGGGATTAATCATTCAGAATTTGGAGGAGACACCCAAAGGGATGAGGAGCTACTGTGAATTCCACGCTGAAGAAGGTCATGAAATTCAAGAGTGCACTGAATCCAAAGCTTTGGTGCAGAGCCTAATGGATAATAAAGAGTTGGAATTCCTTGAAGAAGTCAAAGGCCGGAAGGAATGTTGGGAAATCTGAACAATAACACCGTATCCGAAGAGGGAGCCAGAAAAGAGAATTCATCAGGCATTTTCCATTGTGTACCTAGGAATGTTTTGAGCGATGGGATTGCGGAAGAAATCCTTATATTTTTTAAAGCCAATTCGGAGTAATGTTCTAAACATGCTTATTGCTTTAAGCCTAGGAGCAATAAGAATCCTTTTGTGAAATAGGCTTATGTCTAGTATCTTTATTTCAATAAAATGCATCTTTATTTCACTTCAAGGAAATATCCTTTTATTTTTTCCATTTCATTCATAATCATACCACACAAGTAGATATTCTTAGATTCTTTTGTTCTTCGAATCTTTCTTCGTCCCTATAACAGGTCTCCAGATATCAATAATATGAGGGACACTGCTATTGACTCAGAACCTCCTTTTGAGCAAGATATGTATCTAGAAGAACCTCAGGACTTTGAAGATGACCGAGACTGTAGCTCATTTCCTGATTTGTTAAGGATAGCAGAACAAGATGAGAAACAGATCCCACCTTACAAAGAATCAGTGGAATCTATGGCCTTTTTATATGTGGGGCATGGATGACAGTAGGCCGATCATGCAAAAAAAGAAAGAAAGCTTTTAACGAGTATCTACTCATCTTTGTGATCGTCGATTACTTCACCAAGTGTGCAGAAGCTGTTTCATATGTCGGTGTCACAAAGTCGACAGTCAACAAATTCTTGAAAAAAGAGATCATGTGTCAGTATAGAATGTCAAAAAGGATCATATCTGGTAACGCAGTAAATTTGAACAACAGCACGATATCAGAAGTTTGTAGTCTGTTCAAGATTAAACACCGTATCGCCCCAAAACGAACGAAAAAAGGGATCATGGGGAAAATGTAAGACTCGTGAAAATTGGCATCTATGCTTGTCGAACGTCTATTAAGACCCCCACCGGGACAACTCTCTTCTCATTGATTTATGGAATGGAGGCGGCTTTGCCCATTGAAGTCGAGATTTATTCCCTCCGAGTTTTGCCAGAGTTGAAGTTGGATAAAACAGAATAGATCTAATTTTGATATGATCAAGTAAACCTGATTGAAGAAAAGAGGTTGAAAACTATCCGAAATTATGACGAAAATATTCGTCCCAGAGAATTCCATGAGAGGGACCTAGTTTTGGAAAGGATCCTTCCTATACAAAAGGATTCAGAGGAAAATGAATACCAAATTGGGAATGACCTTATGTGGTGAAGAAGACCTTCTCTGGAGGAGCATTGATGGATGGCAAGACTCTGCCCAATCCAGTGATTCTGATCCAATCAAGAACTACTAGACTAAAAAAAAAAGAAGAGGCTAGGGCGAAAACCCGCAAAGGGCGCCTTGAGACCAAAGGGGGTTTTGAATTGAAAACCCAAAAAAGGGCAATTCAAATTTTGACCGAAGGTGGGGCATGCAGTTGTCTTGCCTTTTCCGAATTAACAAGAAGGAAGGATGTTACATCTTGGGGCATCAACAAAGTACTCTAGTTCTTCTAAACACATATCAAGTTCAAGGGATCCCCAAGAAGTTTTGTACGGAGAAGCTCATGCTAAAATATCTGGGGCACCTATTTTCACCTTATTCATTTTGAATCTTAGCAAAATTTGCTATCTTGATTAATTCATTTTCGAGCTTTGCTCCCAATAAAATTTCATCTTGTCCATTGTGATAATCTTTTTCAAGCATTTTTCATTGAAATAATGATTATTGGACCAATAATACTCAAGCAAAAGGAGTTTTGCATATTACTCTGGAAGCTTCTAAATAGTATGAGGACCTGAAACAGGACCATTAGTCAAAACTGACCAAATTCATGATTTAAAAACATTTAAGAAATAATAGTCCAAATTATTACTATTTATTCAGATCTTCTGTCAAAGATACCGGCTAAACAAGAAGGCACTGCAGCATATCGGTGATAGAACCTTGATGAATGATGAGTAATGGCAACCTAAGCATTAAAAGGGGATCATTCTCGAAAAATGACATTCTGCATTCATGCAAACGTCATTCGAATAGGAGCATTTGATTCATTCCGATCATGACTTCCTAATCATTTGCCACAAAGATAGACCCATGAAATGAATTTTTACAGGTCGTGTTACCTAGAGAATGGTGCAATAGACCAATGAAGTTACAAACCCTATCCCCCTGAAGTTGCAGTGGAGCATGTTGAAGTTACAAATCTTATCTCCCTGAAGTTGCAGTGGAGCAGACTGAAGATAGCGAATCTTATTTCACTGAAGTTGCAGTAGAACAAATTGAAGCTATAAATTACAGATCTTACCTCTCTGAAGTTGCAGTAGAGCAGATCATTACAAATCTTATCTCCCTGAAGTTGCAGTGGAGCAGACTGAAGATAGCGAATCTTATTTCCTTAAAGTTGCAATGGAACAGATTGAAGCTATAAATTACAGATCTTACCTCTCTGAAGTTGTAGTAGAGCAGATCATGGCAAACCTTATCTCTCTGAAGTTGCAGTGGGGCACGTTGAAGTTACAAGTCTTATTTCCCTGAAGTTGCAGTGGAGCAGATTGAAGATAGCGAATCTTATTTCCCTGAAGTTGCAATGGAACAGATTAAAGCTACGAGTCACAAGCCTTATACCTCTGAAGTTGTAGTAGGTCGGATCAAATCTACCATGGCGAATCTTATCTCCCTAAAGTTGCAGTGGAGCAGATTGAAGCCATTAACCTTATCTCCCTGAAGTTGCAGTGGAGCAAGTTGAAGATAGCGAATTTTATTCCCCTGAAGTTGCAGTGGAAATTAAAGCTACAAGTTACAAGTCATATACCTCTAAAGTTGCAATAGGTCGGATAAAACCTTTCGCGGTGAATCTTATCTCCTTGAAGTTGCAGTGGAGCAGGTTGAAATTACCAATTCTTATCTCCTTGAAGTTCCAGCGGAGTAGATCGAAGTTACAATTCACTTCTCCCTGAAATTACATTGAAGCGGATTGAAGCACCAATTCCTATGCCCCTGAAGATGCAGTGGATGGAATGAGGCTATTTGAGGAAGAGAAGCACCAAAAGAAGTCAAGATTCGGCAAGACCAGGCAAAATTGGCCTTTTTAAGGTCTTTGCTCCGTTCCCATTACACGACAACGAGCAAAGAAGGGCAGCTGCAGTGGGCCAATTTAGCTCGGGCCCAAATAATAAATAAAACCAAATAGAAACCAAATAAAAAGTCCAAATAGTCCATTACAAAAAAAAAACCTAGCCCAATTCTAACCCTAGCCCAAAACAGCCCATAACCTAAACTAAGAAAGAAAACCCTAGCCTTCCTAACCCTCTTCAACCGTCGCCGCCGCTCCTACCGTACCTTCATGCCAACCACCAGCTGGCCTCCGTACCTGCAAAAAAAGAAGGACAAACAAACACAGAAGAAAACAAAAAAAAACAGAGGCAAAAACACACAAAAAATAATAGCAAAAACGTTGTATTTTAGGCTATAAAAGCCATGAATCATCAGTGTAATTTTTTTTGGAGACCTACACACGAAATAAAATACAAACAAAATAGCAAAAAATAGAAATTCAAACAGATCTACTAAGGTGTTTTATTTTTTCTTTCTCTTTTTTTTTCTTCTCGAAGCATTTTTTTACATATTTTTAATAAAAAATATAAAAGAAAAGGAGGGGATTTACCTTTTTTATTTGCCAGAGAAGGAGAAACGAAAGGTTTTCTCTCTTTTGCTCGATTTTAATCAAGATCTCGGTGTTTATAACCTCATAACGAGGTTTCACGTGAAAAGGGGCTTCAAAAGGGTTGGTTTTGGCTTTTTCCAGCCATCGCGAAAGGCGACGCTGTCGTCGGCAACCGGCGACGGGCGCGGTGGCTGGTGGCTGAACCTCGGGCCGAATTTTGGGGTGAGGGAGAGAGCTTGAGAGCTTTTTGAGTTTTTTTTAAGCAAATGGAAAAATGAATTTTTGTAAAAAAAAAAATCAATTATATAGTACATCAAAACAGCGCCGTTTTGGGTTGAGAACTCAGGCGCCAAAACGACGCCGTTTAAGGCAACCCGCGAGCGTCCCGACCCAATACTCGAAGGATCCGCGTGTTTTTATTAAACGGGCTATTTGCGCGAATAGGCCTTCCGCATTTTTTTACTTTTTTAATTCAGTTTTTTTATATTTTAATTTGCCCCTGTGATTTTCTTTCTGTTTCACTTTAGTCCCCCTTTAAGCTGCGCATTTCGGATGGGGGGAATAATTTCCCAAATGGTCCCTACCCTTTGGTGGCACATCACAATTTAGTCCTTTTGTTTTATTTTATTTATATTTTTACCCTAAAACCCTGTTTAGCTTTCAATTTAATCCTTTTATCCTTACTATTATTAATATTATAATAATTATTATTAATATTATTACTATTATTATATTACTATTACTATTACTTTTATTATTACTTTTATTATTACTAGTATTATTGTTTTTATTTTTATCACTGTTGTTGTTATTATTATTATTATTATTATTATTATTATTATTATTATTATTATTATTATTATTACTAGTATTATTGTTTTTATTTTTATCACTTTTATATTGTTATTATTATTATTATTATTATTTAAACTGTTTTACCTAATATTTATTCATTTATTTATTTATTTATTTATTTGTTCACTATTAAATTTATAATTAAATTTTTTTAGTTTTCATTTATTTAATTACTCATTACGTTTTTATATAATTGGTTTGTTTTTTATTTATTTATTTATTTATTTTTATTTTTATCATTTATCTTATTTTTATTTTTGCTCTTATTATTGACATTTACATTAATACATTTATTATTAGTCTGTTATGCATATTAGTCTCGTAATTCATTTTTTTACATTTTACTATAAAATCATATTACATTAATCTTTGTCCGATACATAAATTTTTTTTATTAAGCAATTTTTTGTAATTCGAGATTCGAGAAATCGTACCCTAACTTACTGGGTTTCGATTTTTCTCGTCGAGCCTAAAGAAACAATTATTTTTTTTTAAATCAAAGCGTATAAGTTAAATAAAATCTTATTCTCGGGAATTCAAAATGTTCTGTTCTAACTCAATGGATGTGACATTTTGTTATCTCGAGGTAAGGATTTCTAAAGATAAAGGCAATATTCTGTGTTTGGAATTTTGAGAAATTGTGCCCTAACTTACTAGGTTCGGATTTTTCATTTGACCCAAATAACCGAATATCCTTCTTAAACTTAAATGCATGAGTTTTAAAAGTCAAAAGACAAGCTTAGTTTCGAGGATTTGAAATGTCGTATCCTAACTCACTGGGCGTGACATTTTACTTCTTCGAAATAGGAGAGTATTAGCATCCGATTTAATTTATTCAAGTTTTCTTTTAAAGAGGATCGTATTTTAAAATCTTTTCAAATTTTCAACATTAAGTCGTTAATTAATCAATTAGGTACCAATTTTGGGCGTTACGAGGGTGCTAGTCCTTCCTCGTGCGTAACCGACTCCCGAACCTGTTTTCTCGAATTTTGTAGGCCAAAATCATTGTTTTAATAAATCAAAATGTTTTAATGATCAATCTCAAGGTGATCCAATTACACCTCAAAAAAAGGATTGGTGGCGACTCCATTTTCGTTTTTAAAGTCGACCCAGTATTTTTTTCAAAAAAAAATGTTTTCGACACTTATCTTTCAAAGTATTTGAAGCTATTAAAGAGCTTGTTTATGAAGGTTGTTATGAGATAATTACTTAAGATATTTCAAGTGATAAATTCATTTTTTGAATGAGAGATTAAATTTTATCAAAGCACTGTTAAAGGGGTTATTTGTACCATCTTATAAATAGGCTATTTTGTGTTGCACTTGGTGAACGGTTTTTTGAGTGTCTTATTGAGTTATTGTTTTTTTTTTTATTCTAGCTTAGTATTTTTAACATTCGTCTTAAGTTTTTTTGGAAAAATTTTCTTGATTGTAAGGGAGGTATTTTAGGAAGAGTGGTTTGTAACAATTTGGGTTCAACACTGGGGCTGCAAATATCCGTTATTGTAAGGATAGTTTGGGCTTTAGCCAATATTTGATATGGACAAATTGTGGAATAAAATCATTCTCTGAGTGAGGCTCTACGAAGTAGGATTGGTGAATTCGAACTGTTAACAAATATCATGGGTTAAATTTCTTCTTAGTTTGCTCTTTGCTTTTCTTTGTCTTTAATTTGTTCTATTCGATTTCGTTCCTACCTCTATTCTAATAGAAGTTAAAACGAAAGTGTTTTTGAATTGCAAATCAGGTTATTTGTTTCAACAGTAGTTTCAACATCAAGTTGGAACAAAATGCAAACGAAAATTTTTCAGTTTCTTTTGTTGATCATGTTTTATTTTGAAGGCTAGAGAGATAAGGAGATGAGCAAAAACGGGTGGAGTCGTAAATGAGTTGAGTGGTTATTTTGGGGAAGTGAGGGAATGATACTATTAACTAATATTTGATTCATGAGTAACTAATGCTTAGGGTTTGAGCTTAAATTGAATATTATCCATACTTTAGCCATAACCAACGTTACAAGCTAAATAAAGGCATATTAACCTTTGATTATGTTTTTCTACATTAGTGGAGAGATAGATTGAAAGGAATATGTATGAGACATTTTTTGATAATGCTTACCTTACTATACTTTTATTTAGCTTAATTGCTAGATTTGAAATATTCAGACACACATACAAACACACACACAGGGTCATACAAGGTTACACTAGGTATTAATTGTAGGAGGAAACTTAGACTTTGATACTGTTGAACCTAGTATATTTTTTTGGTACAAAGTGTAGGGGAATTGCATCAGCATGGTTTGAACATTGGACATTGAGGTGTCAACAAAGAGCTTTAATATGAGATATTGAAGCAATTTATGAGAACATTTAGGACTAACATATTTAAGTTGGGTAGGTAGTTAGTTGTTGTTCTTTTTCTTTTGCTAAGGATTAGCAAAACTCTACGTTTGATGGTATGATAACTCTAATATCTTAAAGTTATTTGTCTTTTATTCTAATAGGATTTTAGTTTATTTTGTAGGTTAGTTTTTAGAAGATTGTAGGAACTTTATTTTATTTATATTTAATTTATGTTTTAAGTTAATTATATATTATTCATGTTAATTAGAGCTCGTTTTCGAGTGATTTTCACCCATTGTAGGTCTAACAAAGCATGGAGAAATGACAGTTTAATTTACGCAAAAAATGCAGTTTTTCACTTCAGCAAAAGATTTGTCTGCTGGAGTGTGTGCACCACGTGAATAATGGCATATAGTATTTCGCTCAAGTGAAAGATTCTTTTGCAAGAGTGGCAGGGGCGAAGCCAGGACAACTTTTTGGGGGGACCGGATGAAATTTTAATTTTTTATAGTTTATATCTTTCTAATTTGTAAAGGATTAAATCGAATTTTTATAATTTTAGAAGGGCCAAAGTGCAATTTTACCTTTACTAATTTAAAATTTTTAAAAAAATTTAAGGGCTTAAATAAAAATTGTACCTTTTAGGGGGCCGGGGCCTATGCCAGCCCTTCTGGCTTCGCCACTGAAGAGTGGCATGATTACTTGATAATTTTTAAGGGTTGCAAATTTTGATAGGATAATAAAAGGGAAAAAGAAAAGACAACCTGAAAGGAGGTGTGAGGAAAAGAAGAGCAAGTGCCAAAGCCTTCAAGCATCAAGGATCGACGTAAATCATCAAGAATACTCAATTTCTCTATCTATTTTCATTCTTACTTAATTTTCCATGACTAATTCATGTTTTTTTTTTAGATGCTTTTCAATTTTTCCATGAATTATGAATCTTTTGTTAAGATTGCAATGAATTTCATGTTTAGTTAATTGAATATTTTTATTTTTCCATTTCTTTTTATAGATTTGATTCTTTACTTATTCTTTATTTGTAACATCCCCGAATAGGGCCTAAACGGAATAGTGGTTGCGAAACCACAAATCCGAGTCAGTAAAATATTTTAATATTATTTTCAGTGCTTATAATATGTGAATTTACATGTGTGAAAGTTTCGTGAATTAATTTTATTGTTAGTGTGCTTAATTTAAAGAAAAGGACTAAATCGCATAAGTGGTAAAAGTAGCCTTAAAGCTTGATTGAGTGGTTAAATTAATGTGTCTTTTTATAAGGGAGGACTTATGTTGAAAATTGTCCATTTTTAATGGGATAGTGGACAGCAGCATGCATTTTTCATAATGAAATTATATGTTTAAATTATAGGCTATGTTATAATATATTATAATAATATTATAATCTTATAATAACAAAACAAAATGGAAAGAAAAAAAAGAAGATGCAAAAGTTCATCTTCTTAGCCGAATGTCAGAAAGAAAAACACCATTTTTGAAGCTTTAAGTTTCAGCATCTAGGAGGCTTAATTCGGGTATGTTTTTGTTCGGTATTTAATAATTTTTACGTTTTTGAGATCGTTGTTTTGAGTGCTACAAAACCCATGTTTCAATTTTGAATTTTGATGAATATTTTGAGTTATGCTATTGATGAGAACTTGTGATTTTTGATGATTGATGGTAGATTTTGCATGTTTATGAGTAGAGGAATGATTTTTATTAAGTGATTTTCGGTAAAAACGAGCTAATTAGTAAAAGTTGTTATTGTTCATAAGTATGTGTTATAGTAAGAATTTGAAGTTGCTATAGAAGGGAAAAATGTTCAGCATGTTATAAAACATAAGAATAAGGGCTGAAGTTTAATTTTCAAGCCTAGGGGCAAAATCGTAAATATGTAAAAGTTTAGGGGCAAAATTGTAATTTTGCCAAAAATGAGAGTTAAGGACTGTTTTGATAAATATGAGTATTAAATAAGCTAAATTTGCTATTATAGATCAAGAAGAACGAAATCCAGAGTTAGATTGGGGAAAGAAAAAGATAGAGGATTAAATCGATATAGTTTATCGATTTTATTTCGAGGTAAGTTTGCAGTAAATAAATGCAATATTCTGTTATTTTACATTTAATATTATGAAATTCCAGCATTTACATATTTATTCTATAAATTTATTATTTAAAGACTCAAGTATGAATTGACGGAAAAGTTATCTCAGAAAGTTCCGGTTGAACCTTAGGAATGTGTAGGATACAAATGTCATGACATTAGGGTTTAAAGAAATCATGTAAGACCATGTCAAGACATGGCATTGATAAGTTACTATAAGGCAAAAGTCCCATGTAAGACCATGCCAAGGCATGGCATTGGTGAATTTATAAGGCAAAGGTCCCATGTAAGACCATGCCAAGGCATGGCATTGGTGAGTTACAAGGCAAGGATACCACGTAAGACCATGTCAAGACATGGCAATGGTTAAGTTTCATAAGGAAAGGTACCCGCGTATCCTTAGTATTCCAAGTGGTTCAACGGGAAAATTCAAAGAGTATACCAAAGTAAAGGTAAGACAAGTTCAAGCTAAAATGGTAAGTTAAGACAAGTTCAAGCTAAAAAGGTAAGGTAAGATAAATTCTTGTTAAAAATGTAAGGTAAGATAAATTCATATTAAAAAGGTAAGGTAAGATAAATTCATGTTAAAAAGACAAGGTAAGAATACAAGTTTGAGTATATTGAGTTAAAAGCTTAAATGATCTTGATAAGAAAAGAATAAGTTAATTCATTAAGAATGTTGTCATCTATTTACATGTAAACTTACTAAGCTTTATGCTTACTCCCATTCTTTATTTTTTTCATAGTATTGCAAGCCAACTCGGGGATCGAAAGGACGTCGGAGATCGTACACACTATCAAAGAATTATATTGGTATTTTGTGACTCGAACGTTTTAAGTTATGGCATGTATAGGGACTTAGCCATTTTATGTGTGTGACCTTATGATATGGCTTATTATGGACTTGTAAATGTTTGGTAATGATTAGCCATTAAATTGGTTAATTAAGAACATGGTTGTGGATGTTATGAAATGTCTAGTTGATAATTATTTTAAAGAAATTATGTAATTATATGCAGGGGAATAGTAGGACAGCAGCAGTGACGTGATTTTGAAAAATCACCAAAAATAGTAGAAATTGAATTAGGTTGTGCATGAGATATAGAATTAAAGATTATTGAGTCTATTTTCATATAAAGAAAACGGTGTAGGAAAATGAGTTTTATATTATGAGATAATTGATTTTTAGTGAAGAGAGGTCAGAACTGTCAAACTGTGTAATAGGGGAGACTTTAACTAATAAACTGTACTAATTGGCCACACCAAAAATTCTGGAAAAATTATAGTAAGAAGATATATGAGTCTAGTTTCAGGGAAAATTTACGGATCTTTATTTCGAGTTTCGTAACTCGAGTTATAATTAATTTAGTGAACATGATGCAGACGGACAGTTTCAATTTTTATGCCCAGAACTAGTAAGTTAAGTCTAGTAATGCCTCGTGCTCGACTCCGGCAACGGTCTTGGGTAAGGGGTGTTACAATTATTGGTATCAGAGCAAGGTTTAGTCGATTCTCGGAATATTTAGTATGAGTAAGAGTCTATCTATACATGCCATACTTATATTTTGATAGTGTGACGACTCTTGACGATTTAAATTTTTTTTTTATAGTTATGGATCCCGAACGAGATAGTGCAGATGATGTAGAGAGTAATGCGCCCGCTCCCACTGAAGGGACGGTGCCACCAGATAGTCGTGAAAGGCCCGTTACAGTTAGTCAGGGAGGAGGGGCTCGAGAAGCCTTCTTCCAAGCTATGAATGAATGGTTTGCTGAGTTCGTTCGTACGAACCCGGCCGTTAGACCTCCACCCCCTCATGATCCACAGACTACCCATGTAGCTTCCCCAGTTATAAATACCGTTAGAAGAGAGAAACCGCCTGTTGACAAGATCAGAAAACAAGGGGCTGAAGAGTTTCGGGCTACCAAAGATGATGATGCAGAGAAAGCTGAATTTTGGCTCGAGAACACTATCAGAGTCTTTGATGAGTTATCCTGCACACGGGAAGAATGTATTAAATGTGTGGTGTCACTTCTTAGAGATTCGGCCTACCAGTGGTGGAAGACACTTGTGTCAGTAGTACCGAAAGAAAGAGTTACTTGGGATTTCTTTCAGGAGGAGTTCCGTAAGAAGTACATCAGTCAGAGGTTTATTGACCAGAAAAGAAAAGAGTTCCTTGAGTTAAAACAGGGTAAGATGACTGTGATCGACTATGAACGTGAATTTATCCGACTCAGCAATTATGCTCGAGAGTGTGTGTCTACAGAGGCTATCATGTGCAAAAGATTTGAGGATGGGCTCAATGATGATATCCGACTGTCAGTTGGTGTTTTAGAGATAAAGGAGTTTGTTGTTTTAGTTGAACGAGCCTGTAAGGCAGAAGAGTTGTTAAAAAGAAAGGGTAAAGCTGATATTGAAATGCAAGACACGAAGAAAAGGCAGATAAGCAAGTCATTTCAGTCTACATCCAAGAGGCCTAGAGAGTTTTCTACGAGATCTAATTTTTCAACCGGGTATTCTAGCCGAAACAGAGGTGGAAGATTTATCGATTCAAAAGCTCAAACCACTTCGATTGCGAGTGTTGGCAGTATTCAGCCTGATAGGCCCGAGTGTCCTCAATGTGGTCGACGTCATCCAGGTCAATGTAGAGCAAATAAGACTAGTTGTTTCCGATGTGGTGCACCGGATCATTTCATTCGGGAGTGTCCCGAGATGATTAAAAAAGAAGTAATACCGAGTGCAAGATCAGGTAATGCCCCCGTTAGAGGCAGATCTCAGAGAAATTCAGGAGTAGGGGCAGGTAAAGGTACATTTAGAGATACAGCAACAAGATCAGATGTTAGAGCACCCACAAGGACTTATGCTACCCGTGCTCGTGAAGAGGCATCTTCCCCCGACGTAATTACGGGTACATTTTCTCTTCATGATGTTAATGTTATTGCTTTGATTGATCCGGGGTCAACCCATTCCTATGTTTGCATGAAATTAATGCCTAGTATGAACATGCCCATAGAGTTTACAGAATTTGTGATTAAAGTATCGAACCCATTAGGTCAGCATGTGTTAGTAAACAAAGTATGTAAAAAATGCCCTTTGATGATTAGAGGTTACTGTTTTCCGGCTGATCTCATGCTATTGCCATTTGATGAGTTTGATGTGATTCTTGGTATGGATTGGTTAACTGCACATGATGTGATAGTGAATTGTGGAAAAAGATTCATTGAGTTGAAATATGAAAATGGTGAGTTCCTTCGGGTTAATTCAGATGAGTCAGATAGTTCAATTTCCATGATTTCTGTTATGTCTGCTCAGAAATGTTTAAGGAAAGGATGTGAAGCTTATCTTGCTTTTGTGTTGAATACTAAAGATCCAGAGTTGAAAATTGAATCAGTGCCTGTGGTAAATGAGTTTCCTGATGTGTTTCCGGAAGAACTACCAGGTTTGCCTCCTATCAGAGAAGTTGAGTTTGGTATTGAATTGATTCCAGGTACCACACCTATTTCTATTGCTCCTTATAGAATGGCTTCAATAGAATTAAAAGAATTGAAAGCTCAGCTACAGGAATTAACTGATAAAGGCTTTGTAAGACCTAGTTATTCACCATGGGGTGCACCAGTGTTATTTGTGAAAAAGAAGGACGGTTCCATGAGATTGTGCATAGACTATCGACAGCTTAACAAGGTAACCATCAAGAACAAATATCCATTACCTAGAATAGATGATTTGTTTGATCAATTGAAGGGAGCCACTCTGTTCTCTAAGATAGATTTGAGATCCGGATACTATCAGTTGCGAGTTAAAGAGTCAGATGTTCCAAAGACTGCTTTTCGAACTAGGTATGGTCACTATGAGTTTCTTGTGATGCCATTTGGCTTAACTAATGCTCCTGCTATTTTCATGGATTTAATGAACCGAATTTTTAGACCTTATTTGGACAAGTTTGTAGTCATGTTCATTGATGACATTTTGATTTATTCTCATGATGAGACTGAGCATGCAGAGCATTTGAGAACAGTTTTACAGATTTTAAGAGATAATCAGCTTTATGCCAAATTTAGCAAAAGTGAGTTCTGGTTACGGGAAGTTTGTTTTCTTGGACACGTTGTCTCAGGTGAAGGTATTAAAGTTGATCCGAATAAGATTTCAGCCATTGTTGATTGGAAGCCTCCCAGGAATGTATCAGAGGTCAGAAGTTTTCTTGGTCTTGCCGGTTATTATAGACGTAGAGGGATTTTCCATGATAGCTACTCCATTGACAAGATTGCTACAAAAAGATGTCAAGTTTGAATGGACTGAGAAGTGTCAGCAGAGTTTCGACAAGTTAAAGGCATTGTTGACTGAAGCTCCTGTTTTAGTACAACCAGAACCGGGTAAAGAGTTTGTGATTTACAGTGATGCATCCTTGAATGGACTAGGCTGTGTACTTATGCAGGAAGGAAGGGTAATTGCTTATGCCTCTAGAAGTTAAAGCTACATGAGAAAAACTATCCGACACATGATTTAGAGCTAGCTGCTATTGTATTTGCATTGAAAATCTGGAGACATCACTTATATGGGGAGAAATGCCGAATATTCATGATCATAAAAGTTTGAAATACTTGATGACTCAGAAAGATCTGAACTTAAGGCAAAGAAGATGGCTAGAGTTGATTAAAGATTATGAGCTAGTGATCGATTATCACCCGGGTAAGGCAAATGTTGTTGCTGATGCTTTGAGTAGAAAATCTTTATTTGCATTGAGAGCTTTGCACACTAGTTTGGCATTATCAGATGATGGTTCTATCTTAGCTGAGTTGAGAGTTAAATCGACTTTTCTTGAAGAAATTTGTGAAGCTCAGAAGGATGACAGTGAGTTGCAAGCCAAAAGAGTTCAGTGCGAGTCAGGTGTAGAGTCTGATTTTCAGATCGGTTCTGACAGTTGTTTGTTGTTCAGAGACAGAGTATGTGTACCAAAGAATGATGAGCTTATTAAGAAAATCTTACAGGAAGCACATAGCAGTTCTTTGTCTATTCACCCAGGCAGTACAAAGATGTATAATGATTTGAAGAAAATGTATTGGTGGACAGGAATGAAAAGAGATATATCAGAGTTTGTTTCTAGATGCTTGATCTGTCAGCAGGTAAAGGCCGAACATCAGGTACCTTCAGGTTTATTGCAACCTGTATTAGTTCCCAAGTGGAAATGGGATCGAGTTACTATGGATTTTGTGACAGGATTGCCTTCGACACCGAGAAAGAAAGATGCAGTATGGGTTGTGATTGATAAGTTAACAAAGTCGGCTCATTTTATCCCAGTTCGTATGGATTATTCACTTGACAAGTTGGCCGAGTTATATATTACAGAGATTGTGAGACTACATGGAGTACCGTTATCGATTATCTCAGATAGGGATCCGAGATTTACCTCACGATTTTGGAAGAAATTGCAGGAAGCTTTAGGTACAAAGTTGAGTTTTAGTACAGCTTTCCATCCTCAGACTGATGGTCAATCAGAGAGAGTTATTCAGGTACTTGAAGATATGCTTAGATGTTGTGTATTGGAATTTCAAAGTAGTTGGGAGAAATATTTACCGTTAGTAGAGTTTGCTTATAATAATAGTTATCAATCGAGTTTGAAGATGGCACCTTATGAAGCTTTGTATGGACGTAAATGTCGCACACCTTTGTATTGGACAGAGCTTAAGGAAAATCAGATTTACGGGGTTGATCTAGTCAAAGAAACAGAAGAAAAAGTAAAAGTCATCAGAGATTGCTTGAAAGCAGCTTCAGATAGACAGAAATCCTATGCAGATTTGAAAAGAAAAGACATTGAATTTCAAGTTGGTGATAGGGTATTCTTGAAAGTATCCCCGTGGAAGAAAGTTCTCAGATTTGGCAAGAAAGGCAAATTAAGTCCCCGTTTTATTGGACCGTTTGAGGTGGTCGAGAGAGTTGGGCCATTGGCATATCGTTGGCTTTGCCAACTGAGTTAGAGAAGATTCATAATGTGTTTCATGTGTCTATGCTACGTCGTTATCGTTCAGATCCGTCGCATGTGATTTCGCAAACAGAGGTTGAGATTCAGCCAGATATGACTTACGGGGAGGAACCAATAAAAATTCTAGCCCGAGAGGTTAAGCAATTAAGGAATAAAAGTATTGCACTTGTGAAAGTATTATGGAATAGGCATGGAATAGAAGAGGCTACATGGGAGCCCGAAGAGACTATGCGAAAACAGTACCCAAATCTCTTTACAGTAAGATTTTCGGGGACGAAAATCCCTAAAGGGGGGGAGAAATGTAACATCCCCGAATAGGGCCTAAATGGAATAGTGGTTGCGAAACCACAAATCCGAGTCAGTAAAATATTTTAATATTATTTTCAGTGCTTATAATATGTGAATTTACATGTGTGAAAGTTTCGTGAATTAATTTTATTGTTAGTGTGCTTAATTTAAAGAAAAGGACTAAATCGCATAAGTGGTAAAAGTAGCCTTAAAGCTTGATTGAGTGGTTAAATTAATGTGTCTTTTTATAAGGGAGGACTTATGTTGAAAATTGTCCATTTTTAATGGGATAGTGGACAGCAGCATGCATTTTTCATAATGAAATTATATGTTTAAATTATAGGCTATGTTATAATATATTATAATAATATTATAATCTTATAATAACAAAAAATGGAAAGAAAAAAAAGAAGATGCAAAAGTTCATCTTCTTAGCCGAATGTCAGAAAGAAAAACACCATTTTTGAAGCTTTAAGTTTCAGCATCTAGGAGGCTTAATTCGGGTATGTTTTTGTTCGGTATTTAATAATTTTTACGTTTTTGAGATCGTTGTTTTGAGTGCTACAAAACCCATGTTTCAATTTTGAATTTTGATGAATATTTTGAGTTATGCTATTGATGAGAACTTGTGATTTTTTATGATTGATGGTAGATTTTGCATGTTTATGAGTAGAGGAATGATTTTTATTAAGTGATTTTCGGTAAAAACGAGCTAATTAGTAAAAGTTGTTATTGTTCATAAGTATGTGTTATAGTAAGAATTTGAAGTTGCTATAGAAGGGAAAAATGTTCAGCATGTTATAAAACATAAGAATAAGGGCTGAAGTTTAATTTTCGAGCCTAGGGGCAAAATCGTAAATATGTAAAAGTTTAGGGGCAAAATTGTAATTTTGCCAAAAATGAGAGTTAAGGACTGTTTTGATAAATATGAGTATTAAATAAGCTAAATTTGCTATTATAGATCAAGAAGAACGAAATCCAGAGTTAGATCGGGGAAAGAAAAAGATAGAGGATTAAATCGATATAGTTTATCGATTTTATTTCGAGGTAAGTTTGCAGTAAATAAATGCAATATTCTGTTATTTTACATTTAATATTATGAAATTCCAGCATTTACATATTTATTCTGTAAATTTATTATTTAAAGACTCAAGTATGAATTGACGGAAAAGTTATCTCAGAAAGTTCCGGTTGAACCTTAGGAATGTGTAGGATACAAATGTCATGACATTAGGGTTTAAGGAAATCATGTAAGACCATGTCAAGACATGGCATTGATAAGTTACTATAAGGCAAAGTCCCATGTAAGACCATGCCAAGGCATGGCATTGGTGAATTTATAAGGCAAAGGTCCCATGTAAGACCATGCCAAGGCATGGCATTGGTGAGTTACAAGGCAAGGATACCACGTAAGACCATGTCAAGACATGGCAATGGTTAAGTTTCATAAGGAAAGGTACCCGCGTATCCTTAGTATTCCAAGTGGTTCAACGGGAAAATTCAAAGAGTATACCAAAGTAAAGGTAAGACAAGTTCAAGCTAAAATGGTAAGTTAAGACAAGTTCAAGCTAAAAAGGTAAGGTAAGATAAATTCTTGTTAAAAATGTAAGGTAAGATAAATTCATATTAAAAAGGTAAGGTAAGATAAATTCATGTTAAAAAGACAAGGTAAGAATACAAGTTTGAGTATATTGAGTTAAAAGCTTAATGATCTTGATAAGAAAAGAATAAGTTAATTCATTAAGAATGTTGTCATCTATTTACATGTAAACTTACTAAGCTTTATGCTTACTCCCATTCTTTATTTTTTTTATAGTATTGCAAGCCAACTCGGGATCGAAAGGACGTCGGAGATCGTACACACTATCAAAGAATTATATTGGTATTTTGTGACTCGAACGTTTTAAGTTATGGCATGTATAGGGACTTAGCCATTTTATGTGTGTGACCTTATGATATGGCTTATTATGGACTTGTAAATGTTTGGTAATGATTAGCCATTAAATTGGTTAATTAAGAATATGGTTGTGGATGTTATGAAATGTCTAGTTGATAATTATTTTAAAGAAATTATGTAATTATATGCAGGGGAATAGTAGGACAGCAGCAGTGACGTGATTTTGAAAAATCACCAAAAATAGTAGAAATTGAATTAGGTTGTGCATGAGATATAGAATTAAAGCTTATTGAGTCTATTTTCATATAAAGAAAACGTGTAGGAAAATGAGTTTTATATTATGAGATAATTGATTTTTAGTGAAGAGAGGTCAGAACTGTCAAACTGTGTAAACTGTACTAATTGGCCACACCAAAAATTCTGGAAAAATTATAGTAAGAAGATATATGAGTCTAGTTTCAGGGAAAATTTACGGATCTTGATTTCGAGTTTCGTAACTCGAGTTATAATTAATTTAGTGAACATGACGCAGACGGACAGTTTCAATTTTTATGCCCAGAACTAGTAAGTTAAGTCTAGTAATGCCTCGTGCTCGACTCCGGCAACGGTCTCGGGTAAGGGGTGTTAC